>VZSF01002478.1:391437-422261 GCA_013398295.1 Chionis minor
TGAATGCTTCACATTTAGACTTTTATTTCAGCACCACTAGTCCATGTCATAACTATTTAACTTAAAACATGTATTTGTTTGTGCCAGTGAAGTGTCTCAATGCCTTCAGGTACTGAAGTCATTTTACAGAATATTTTTTGATTTGCTGGGGTGGAAGTGGCACTGCTGAGACTTTTAAGATGACGTTAGGTGTTTCTGCACCAGTATCTTACATTTTGAAATTTAAACAAAAATACTTCTCTCAGTTCTATCACTTCTGTGCCTTTCAAGCATTATCTTAGTTTCCTGTCACTCTGATAGAATTTGAGGCTTATGGATCTTCCTACAGTAGAGAGAAAGACAGACATCCACTTTAACATCTTGATGGTGCAAAGGTTTGTAGAGACTTTTTAAGGATAGAGTGCTTAAAAACTGAAGTAGTTATCTGGTACAATTTACAAATGCACTGAGGTTCCTTAATCCTATTGAATTCATGTCATCTGAGGTGCCTTGACATATTTTAAATCTCATAAATTTCATATATCTATAATTACCTTTCAAAAAATAAAGTGTTAAAAAATCTGACAAGCATCTTTTAGAAAGAAAGAGAGCGAACATGTAATTAAACACAGATTTCCTGGATCCCAGGTTATGCATAACTGAAAATCAATTCTTTTCCTTTAGTTCTATACAGCTGCTTACAGAAACTATCCCTGTTGGGTTAAAATTGTTTGAACACTCTTTAAAAAAGTTCTTAAAAGATTTTAATTATGATTTTATAAGACAATTGCATTAGTAATAACATACCTTTTATATATATATATATATATGTCTTCCTGGAGGTTTATTAATTGTGTGTTAGAAACATCTCAGTTACAAACCCTTAAAAGTCAAAAATATGTGTTTGATATTAAATTTGGTATTACTTTATCATACAACTCAGTCTCAAATACAGACTATGGGTAGCAGCATGTTTAAGACCACATTTTCTGTCTACTAATTTTGGAAGTTAGGGTTCCATACAGAATGTCCTGCTTAGAGCAAATGCCAACCTATTCAAGAGACCTTACGTATCCACTGCAAGTACAACTTTCCCAGGAGCGAGCATGCCACGTGATGTCAAAAAGTCAAACACTGCTCTCAATTATGTTGACTTTACTAGGGAAATACATGTAAAGGACTAATACAGTTTCTAAGAGCAGAGTTTGGCTACAGGATTGCACATCTGTAAATGAGCAGTGTCAGATGCTTATTTTAGCTGTGGCAGCAAGGTAGGAAGCACGGCTACGCGTATGCTACATGAGGAAGCATTGCTACGTACCTCCACAAGTGTGAATTTTATATGACTCAAGCCTCTGTTGTAACTAGTAGCAAATATATATTTTTTTTTTTTTTTCCCCCCTCCCAGAGCTCTGTTTTAGGCTCACTCTGCAGTCTCCAGTTGCCTTTGCTATGTTGCTAAAATTTGCGAAAATTAAAAGCATCACCTTCCACACAAAAATTGCTATACTGGAAAATGAGCCCTGCTACTTCATCTGCTTCCCCTGTGAGACGAGAGCTTTTGTTGGCTTAGTTTGTCTTTCAAGGAACACAGGATACCTTTGCTGATAATGAAAGCAAACTTTTCTTGTTAACATAAGCGGTGTCTCTTCCTCAGTACTCTGCAGGTAGAAGCTATGCCAATCGTGATTTTAATGCAGCCCTGGCCATTGTACCAAATGATCCAAAACTTCTTTAAACTATACATCTTTTGAAATCTCATTGGGAGATTAATTTATACAACTTTGAAACACCTTTACATTTCCCCAAGAGAGTAAAGGGAACTGTTCATGTTAATATCAGACTTGTGAGCTAACTGTATCTGATAGTTATTAATTCTACAGTTATACAAAAAGTAAACTGTGGACCTGAGGTGAATAAAAAACTTCTGATTCGTGAAAGACTTGGGCTGACCTTGCCAGTGCCATTAATCATGAGTAGAGCTCAAGCAGATTGTGTAGCACTGCAGAGATTTTAGAAGGTGAGTATGAGGATATATGTACTTCGGGGGCTATAAAACATTGTCTTACAAAATGTCTGTGCTTTAGATAATCAGAAAAAGTCACATGAAAGAGTTTTACAAAAGATCTTCCATAACATAATGCCTTGCTCTTATCTGTACTTCTGTTACCTGCACAGCTACATTTATGCATGGGTATGTACATAAAGTGTGAACAAACATACTGTTTTATATTTTTATTCTGCCTCCGTTAATATTTTGGCAAGAACAAAATTAATAAGATTTCCATCCTCAAAAGGCTTTCTAAAATGTTTGATGTAGGTCTGACAGTGAAATACAATGACATGTTGGACTGTAGCAGATGGTCAGTTGAAAAAGAACTATCTCTACAATATGTATGCCTCTAGTACCTACAGAGTAACAATCTAATTGCAAACAAAAGTGATGTGGAGTTCTTTACATATACTTTTTTAGTGACACTTACAAGGGAAAAATGTCTTGGTACTAAAAATACAATAAAACTCTTAAAAAACCCCTCTCCATTTTAAATTCTAATAGTAGTCTCATTTTAAAAGAAGAGGGGGAGCCAAGGGAAATTTCCTTCACATAAAGGAGTAGCTCCTTTTGTCTTTTTATTATTTTGGAAAAATGTAATATTTGCATGAACATTTAAAATATTTATTAATGTATGCTGAGATCTTTTCCTTTTTAATTTGGGCTTTACATCTTCGGAGTGAGCAATAGAATTTTAAATTTAAGTTTTCAGTGAAAATTTGGAAGAAGAAATATGATATCTTGACATATTATTTTCTTCTTTAAAAAAACACCCAAACATAACCTCCAAACACAATGCACACCTCCCCCCACTTAGTTTTAGTCATTAGATATACTCCAGGAAATTATCTCCATTTTTGTTCTAAAAGAAGTCAGCCTGTTGCTATTGCTTCTTGTCTTAAAGTTCGTGTCCAAATTACCATTCAGTTTTGCAACACCATCACAGCAGACTCTTTAACACTTAAATGATAAAAATTTCAATAGGCACTTTAGTGGAATTACGAAAAAGCTACCACTCTTCCACCGTGATGCCAGAAAGCTATCTTCTTTCTAAGTCAGGTCAGTAAACTGTACCTTGTAGGCCTGAGCTTGTCTCAGTGTAATTCCAGAGTAACAAAATAACAACAACAAAAAGCTGTGTATATTACAGGATTTATCTTTCCTTTGTAGATCAAACCAAAATTGACAGTGTGATAAATGTAGTAACTTGCTGGAAACAGTTGCTGTCTTTTATAATCAAAGGAATCCTGTCCTATTGTAAAGCTTAGGTTTATCTTTTAAATTTGTTGTTGGTTTACTTTTTATTTCACTTTTGTAGTTGTACTTAAGTGACTTTGTCAGGGTTATAACTTTCTTCTTCTCCAAACATGTCTGCCAAGATCTTAAAGCGAGGTCCCCAGTCACTCAGATAGTCATAATCCTGGTCTGCCTCTGTAGTAAGGGAGTCTATAGAGCTGAGAGACTCTGCAACAGATCCATTTCCTTCATAAGCATAGGTTGCCAAGGAGTCATAAGGGGGTGCAGCTGGATCTACATCATTTTCCTGCAGCCTTTGATTAATGAAATCTCTTATGTCTGTGTTGTCTTCCACTGGTGGTCTCTGACGCGGAAAATGCAAGCTGTCTGGTTTTATGTCCCTGCGTATTTTGTTATCTTCAATCACTTTGGGATTCCTCAGGGCACCTATGTCGAAAGCCTGCGTGTCCTCTTCTCCACCTCCTTCATCATCATAATGGATAACATTATCTCTGATATCTTCTTTAGAGGTCATGAGGGTGTCCTTTTTCTTTTGCCTCCGTAGTGCTACATACAGTACCACAATGACTGTAACAAAAGAAAATAGAAGTTAAGACATGCACAGAAATAATTTGGTACTCTAGTGGTATATCGTTACATCTTCCTTTGAAAGCTGCAAGCAGTCAAAGGGACTCTTTTCCATAGAAGACATGCTTCTACTATTCTTTTAGAAATAGCAGTGCTCTAGCCAATGAAAAGCCATTTACTGTTTGATGCATGAGTCTAACTCCTTAGTGCTTGCTGTGCTGCTAAAGGAAGTAACAAATAATTTTCCTACTGGCCTGCTTTGTGAACAAATAGAATTGGACAGGACTTAAAAGAGGAGCTTTTTATTTCAGAGAAATGGATTTTTTTTAAATGCCTTACATGGCAAAATAGAGAGAAGTCCCCAAACTTTCACATTGCAGAGAAAAATCCCCCACAGTATTAAAGAGAAAAAAATAATTCAAAATCTTTGAAATGGAGAAAAAAAATCATAGCATCATAGAATGATTTAGGTTGGAAGAGATGTTAAAGATCATCTACTTCCAACCCCCCTGCCATGGGCAAGAACACCTCCCACTAAACCAGGATGCTCAAAGCCGCATCCAACTTGGCCTTGAACACTTCCAGGAGGAAGTGGGGCCTCGACAACTTCTCTGGACAACCTCTTCCAGTGCCTCACCACTGTCATAGTGAAAAAAATTCTGCTTAATATCTATTCTAAGTCTCCCCTCTTCCAGTTTGAAGCTATTATCCCTCGTCCTATCACTACATGCCATTGTAAAAAGTCCCTCTCTAGATTTCTTGTAGACCCCCTTCAGATACTGGAAAACTCCTGAAAGGTCTCTCTGGAGTCTTCTCTTCTCCAGGCTGAACAACCCCAACTCTTTCAGCCTGTCTTTATAGGATAGGTGTTCCAGCCCCCGATCATCTTTGTGGCCTTCCTCTGTGCCTACTTCATGTTTTTCTACAGCATACTTGGGCCTCAATCCCACTTCAGCTTTTTATACAGAGCTCTTTGGCCTCTTCAGAGATCAGCTTTGAAAAATCCTATGTGATATGGTTCTGGAGAGAAAAGGAGTCCAGGAGAGATGGTTGATTTTCTAGTATCATCTCCTCCAAGGTCAACAGTGGTCCATCCCATTGAGCAGGAAATAAGCAAAGGAAGCAAGAAGCCTTTCAGGCACAAGGCCTGCATGGATGAATAATGAGATCCTGAATAAACTCAGAGATTAAAAAAGAGGCATATAAGAGATGAAAAAAGAGACAGACGGGTCAGGAGGAGTATACAGTCACTGTCCGAACATGCAGGGATGCCCATCTGGCACTGAATCTTGTGAGGGACATGAATGGCAACAGGAAGGGCTTGTACAAGTACAACAGAAGCAGAAGAAAAAGTAAGGAAAATGTGGGCCCACTGTTGAATGGGCCAGAAGACCTGTTGACAAAGGGCACAGAAAAGGCCAGCTTACTCAATGACTTCTATGCGTCTCTCTTTATTAGTAAAGTTATCCTTCAGGAATCCCAGGTTCTGAGACCAGAGGGAAAGTCTGGAAAAAGAAAGGCTTATCTTTGGCAGAAGGGAATTAAGTTAGGGAGCACTTAAACTGTCCACACACAAGGACATGGGAGCTGATGGGATGCAAACATGAGCGGTGAGGGAGATGACGGATGTCATTGTAAGGCCACTTGTAATAATTTTTGAAAGGTCATAGGGAATGGGAGAAATTTCTGAGGACTGAGACAAGTGTCACCCCTATCTTCAAGAAAGGCAAGAACGAGCTAGGGAACGACAGGCCAGTCAGCCTCACCTTGATCCTGAGGAAAGTGATGGAGTAAATAATTCTGGAAACCATTTTCAAACCTATCAAAAACAGGAAGATGATCAGTAGTAGTCAGCATGGATTTATTAAGGTGAAATCACACTTGATTCACCTGATCACCTTCTACAATGAGGCGATTGGTTGATGAACAGGAGAAAAATGCATTGTTTTTATGTTAACTTTAGCAAAGCTTTTGATGCTGTCTCCCATAACAACTTTCTCAGAAAATCTCAGAAAATGTGGACTATACAAGTAGACAGTAAGGTAGATTGCAAAACTAGGCAAACTTCCAGGCTGTAAGGATTGTATAATCAACAGGCCAAAGACCAGATGGAGGCCAGTTACTAATGATGTACCCCAGGGGTTGATACTGGGACCAGTTTTGTTTAACATCTTAATAAATGACCTGCATCATGGGATTGAGTGCACCCTCAGCAAGTTTGCAGGTAATACAAAACAGGGATTGTGCCACCATTTAAGTGGACCTTACCAGGTTAGGGGAATGGGCCAATAGGAAACCCATGAAGTTCAAGAAAGGGAAATGCCAACAAAGGGAAAGTCTCACACGTGGAGAGGAATACTTGCATACTGTAGATGCTGTTGGCTGACAGGCCAGAAAACAGCTTCATGGAGAAGGACCTAGGGTTCTACTGGACAGTAGGTTCACCGTGAGCCAGCAACGTGCCCTTGTGGCAAAGAAAGCCAGCAGCATTTGGGGTTGCAATAGGAAGAGCATTGTCAGCAGGACTTGAGAGGTGATAATTCCCCTCTATTCATCCCTAGTCAGACAAACTTGGAGTTCTGGGTCCAGTTCTTGGCTCCTCAGTATGATACAGACATGAACTTCCTGAAATGAGTCCTGGAATGAGTCCAGTGGAGACCCATGAAAATGATTAAGGGATTGGAAGATCTGTCGTATAAGGAGAGGCTGAGACAGCTGGGACTGTTCAGCCTGGAGAAGAGAAGTCTCAGGAGGATCTTATGAATGTGTAGAAATACCTGATGGATGGAAGCAAAGAAGATGGAGCCAGACTTTTTTTAGTGGTGACCAGTGACAGGACAAGAGGCAATGGACACAAAGTGAAATGCAGGAAATTCCATTGAAATGTAAAAGAAAGCTTCTTTACTTTCAGAATGGTCAAGCATTGGATCATGTTGCCGTGAGAGGTTTTGATGTATCCATTCTTGGAGATACTCAAAAGACAATTGGATTTGTCCCTGGGCAACCTGCTGTAACTGACTGCTGTAAGCAGGAAGGTTGGACTAGGTGAACTTCAGAGGTGTCTTCCAACTATCATATTGTGATTCTATGTAATATAAAATGTTACAAATAGCAACATTTATAATGGTTTTATTCCAAATGACAACTCAATGACAATCAGTTTGTGGGGTTTTTTCCTTTCAACAGTTTGTCTTTGGAGTTATATACAATTGATTGCAAAATCTGCTTGTAGTAAACTGGTCTTTTTGTTATTTTTAATTCCCTAACTGCATTTGGTAGAAATGACAGTGTTCTAAATGCTGTTGTTGATGTGACACAATAATGAATACAGGAGTTGCAATGATTATAAATTAATGGTCAGGCTTGTGTGGCCTAAAATAACTCCTGATTCTGGTAATATGTTGACTGACTTTTGTTTAGAAATTATTTTGACAAGAATGACTTCAACTACAATTTTAATGACTCTGTGTCAGGCCAGGTTCACAGCAAGAAATGAAAATCCAAAAGCAGCTTTAAAATTGATCGATGAAATAGTAAGGAGAAAACCTGGATATAAGATAAATGCCATTCTCTTAAGTTATACAAAGCACTGGACATCTCATTATTTTTACATTAGTAGTTCTGGGTAATACTGCCAGGCTGATTGGAATGAAGGGAGTTATCAAAGGACCAAAACCTCTTTTCTAAACATAATCTCAGTAATTCAGTTTGGTGTTCTGTGTAAAGCAGGAATTAAAATATGTTCATTAATTTTGTATATGCCAAGAGCATCAATCAGCAGCAGATCTGGTAAAAAATTCTTTGACATAATTATTTTTGATGGAATATGCTGAGATTTTTAAATTAAAATTGTATTTATTTAAACAAACCATTAGGGAAACATCGACATAGTTCTGCTGGAGGCCTCCATGATCCAAACTGGGGGGAAATTCAGACTTCAGGTATTCCCGCTTTCCCCAGATACTCTGCCATTGTAAATGATCTCTCCACCAAGAGCACCAAGCTCCCTGCCTCTTACTTCACACTGTCCAGATTGCTGGACACAAAGGTGGCAATTTGAGAGGATTTGCTAGACCTATGTATTTAGGGCTTCTAGGAACTTTGGTGGGTAATAGAGAGGTTAGATATCCTGTGAGGCTTGCATGAAGACAGAGTTCTAATTGACTTATCTCTTAAAGCAAAAATAAATTAAAGCTTTTTTTTATAATGGAATATCATTGATGGTGAGGTTCACCCCTGGCTGCTTTTACCTCCTAAAAGTAAAAAAGTAGTCCCAAGGAATTGTGATAAAGGAGACAGCATTCTTCTTGCTTCTGAAAAATGGACTTAAGGTTGTTTTGCTTTGGGTTTGTTGGTTTTTTTTGCTTTTTTTGTTTTTTTACAAATTCTTCAGATTGTGTGTATTTGTTATTAATTCATATTCCATGGGAAGTATGACCATTTACCATTCTTGTTCTGATTTGAAGCTACATTTTCCTCACAACATAGAATTTTTACACAGGACAAATTCTGACTTTTACCCACTGCTATTTATATAACCCTGATACTACAGTAATTTACTTAACTGATAAACTACTATATTACCCAAATGTGAAGAGGTATCCATTTGTTATACTCTGTGTCTATAGCTATTTTTGCCTATGCATTAGACCTACATAAGGAGTAGAGTGAGATCTAGAAAGCCCACTTGTAACAAGAAGAGGCATAGGCTAGCATCCGTAAGAATTAGTCTACTTTCTGCAGCCCACATTGTGCCTGTATAAGCTACAAAGTTAGTTTTATTTTGTTATCAGTTCATTAAGGCTATATTATAAGTGGGATGTACATGAATATTGACTGCTTTGGGCATGCTGTAAATAAGGCAATATTTAAATATAACATAGATCAAATGACAATGCCACCTTATGGAATCCATCTCTGCCTGAAATGAAAATGTTCCTGTAAAGTTTTACATGGATCTAGCCAGTCACAATCTACATTTCTCTTCTCCTCTCTTCTCCTCTCTTCTCTTCTCTTCTCTTCTCTTCTCTTCTCTTCTCTTCTCTTCTCTTCTTCATTCTCCTTTTGCTCAATTTGTCATGAAGAATTAAATAGAGCACCTTACTAAGTCCTTTCTGTTGTTACTATCAGTAGGACTTGTCTACCTTAGTAATAATCCAAAAGTATTTATTCTTCAAGAAAACTATTTAAACAAAACTGTTTCAGAGAAAGAAAATTATAGTTTGGATTCCACTGAAAGCTGGTTCTCTGCATGCAAGAAGTAGTGTGTAGGTGTTAGCAAATGCACAGTCACTGTCAGTGCTTTGGGGTGCTTTTCTAGAAACAAAGAGGCATAAAAGTTCTCATAAACTGCCACACATTTTCAATGGCTTTTGTTAAAATATAGATGCAGCTAATAACAACACAAATTAATTCACAGGTGAGTAATCAGAGTAATACACTTCACGCGGTTTCATGACAACTAACCTAGAAGAATAACAATACACAGCAAGATTGCAATCAGTGCTCCTGTGCTGAGGCCTACTGGTAAGAAGATTGCTTCCACGTTGCAGGACAGGATGGTACCATCAGAATCACATCTGCAAACACGGATAGTCATTGTGTTTGTGCTGCTCTGGACAGGGTAACTGCTATCTTCTATTACTACTGGAAGAAAGTACAGCTCTTGCTGCCTTCTGCTGTAACCGTTTCTCCGGGTTTCAATCCCAGCTGTGTTGTCTGTAAAACATGACACAGTCATTACAGGATTTTTATTGTGTAGTACAACTCGTTGTAGTTTGTATCACCTTTAGTAATAGGCAGCTATCAGTGAATGACATATTTTATGTAATTGCTTTCTTTTATCGTTACAGAAGGTGGTGTATTCTCACTGGTACAGCTGTTCTTTTGCAGACCATTAAATAAAATTTATTTCATGTAAACTTGTTTGTTAGCTTGACAACTAAAATTTCAAAGACATAAATAATAATTAAAAAAAGCATCACAGGTATTAGATTAAGAGGTCTTTCAGTTTTTATTTTCTCCTTATCTCCTTATCTTCCAAGCCTGTGGTCCAAGGGACTTTTCACATGGATTTAGAATCAAGTCTATTAATGAATTAGTTTCCCTTTAACGCTGAAAGTAATATACCTAAACTAAATGCAAAACCCCTTCAACTTTCCTGCCCCATTAAAAAAAAAGTACACAAATGAACTGGGTGATTTATAATCAGTGCATTTTCCATCAATTAGTCACTAATGTGTTCAGAACTCCCAGAGGTTGCGTTTTGACATTTCTTCCCAGTAGATGGTCATTTATCACTGCTTTTCTCAAATCAAACACAGTAGCAAGGGAATGTTGTGTAAATTAAAGGAATCACATTGAAAGCAAACCCAAAATGAGATTAGCAGGGAATTAATTAGCTAATAGATCTCAATGAAGTTACCCTGCCAAGTCACCTTTGTGCCATCTCGCCCATGTGCTTTACTACATCTTTAGAAGAGGTCACTTGCTGTCCGTGTTATGACTTTCACCCCTTCTTGGAGTTTTGTCACTAGGTAGCGGGATTAAAGGCTCTGAATTCAACACTCAAGTACTTGTGTGCAGTTCTGATTAAGGACAATAAGAAAGAACCCTAAATATGCAAAATCAGATATGTTATGATCAGACACCATTGAGAAAGCACTTGACTGACAAAACATTTATTTCAGAAGTCCCCTTTTTATCAAGCTCAAACATGGCACCCAGACACATCTATTTCAGTGACATTTAGTTTTGAAAAAGAAAAATGTCCCAAACTTGTTTGAATCAAAGCAACTTCCATATTCTGCTTGTTTTTTTCTATAATTAATCATCTGCACTGTATAGAGTTTTAGATCTAATTTGAAGTCATCCAGCTTAATCTTATTTCTATTTCTATTTTTATTTCTATTTCTATTAATAAAATTATTCCTATTCTTTTTTTCTTCAATTGCAATGTTGAAGATCACTTTAATACGTGTTATGATGCAACTAAATGACTTTCCATTCTCCTCTGAAAAGAATCAAACAGATCGAGCTCTTAAGTCTTTGAACAACCTTTGTTGCTCTTCTATGACCCCTCTCAATTGTTCAAAGTCCTTTTGAAAATATGGACACAGACGTGTTTGAACTCTACACGGAACAGCCTGGAGCTGCAGTCTGAAGCTGAGACAGCTTCTGGTTCTTCAGTCTTTTGGCAATAAATCAATTTTCGTGTGCGTGCAACAGTCTGGAGAGAAGGAAAATTCTCTCTCTTACATGAGCACATGAGTGTGCTCAGCAGGAAAGCAGCCCTCTAAGGAGTGGTGTGAGGCCAAGAAAGTGGAAAGAGGAAGGTGGACAGTTCAGCTGGAAGCACTTCAGCTTTGCCAGGGCCTCCCCCTTCTACTCACAGCTGGTGCACTGATCTCAGTGCTGCTTAAGGCATAGTTTAGAAACATAACATTTCCTTGTATTTATATGTATAGAGACTTCAAATGGCAACCTTGAGCTTCTGTCTTACTTCTGTCCTCATTAAGTTACATTCAGAGAAAATATGGAACCTGGAATAATTTATTCTCTTGGGTGCACTGCAAACATGCTCCACCTGCTATAATATCCCACCAACCACAATTTTTAGCTGTATATAAGAGCACTGGTTATTAGGCTTCTTGATGTGTTTAAAAATGTTAAATGACTTGTAATACTTGAAAAAGCATTAATTGTAACACAGTGAAAAGATTATTTCCACAAAAAAATAAATCAAAATTCCTTTCACAAAGTAGCTCCTTGATACTAACATAATTGTTAACTCAAAAGATAATGGTATTTATGTTTTTAAAAGGCTTCTTTAGTAAAAATAAGGTTGTGTTGTTATAGTTCTAAATTGTGCACAGAGCAGACCTTTGATCTTTTTGGCAAACAAAAGGCAGAAGATATTGAAAATACTGTAGAGTTTCGGTTTGGACAGATTTTTCTAATAGCTCAGTAAAATCATCAAAAATTAAAATGTCTTTTATGGTTGAAAAATATTCCACAAAAGCTTTTTTTTCCATCTTCCTTATATTTCAGCAAATAATATACTTTGTTCTTTTTTTAATAAGTGTTAAGAAATGCTTTTATGAGTGTGTATATATTTACACACACACACACACACACACAAGCATTTATGCAAGAAAAAGTATGTGTCTTGGCGGTTTCTAACTCCATTTTTTTGAGTATATTAATTTTGGAGTAATATTGCATTTGTTTTTATACAATAGAGAAAGTTTGTTAGCAGACTACTGAGATCCAAAGTCATCTTGGTGTCAACATTACTGATTCAAATGGGGAAATTTAATTATTTAATAATATTTGAGCAATTTCCTCACCAAACTTACATGCTAAGCACGCTTCACAAAAAATGAGAAAGGTCATTATGTTTAACTACTCTATAACGTTTTTAAGTTTAAAGATTCTTTTGAGGAATTAAATATGTTAAAATGTCTTCTCTGAGAAGAAGAATTGGAAACCTTATATTTAAAACAATAGTTTGTAATTATTTTGAAAAAAAAACTCAGTGAAATTAAATGATATTTTAGTAAATGGACAGAAAGAAAAAATTGAAGCTCTTAATTTAAAGAAATCCTGACCAAAAGAGAAGGGTATTTAGAAGCACCCAGTCTTTGTGTTATTAGACTACATAATTACAAAGATACTACCCATATGGTCCTTCAAATGTGTTGAAAAGTGAAAAGATAAAATTAATGTAAAATATGAGGAAGATCTAAAGAGGCATATTCTCCTTCTGTTAAGATACAGAGAACATGTTTTTTTCTTTTTAATTATAATCATTAACAACGTTCATCGTGCTAAGTTTTCGAACAAAATACTACCAACAGCTAAGTAGAGAATGGAACATAACAGAAACTGCAGTACAGCGTTAAGGGGGAGCATAGTTCAGCGTTATCCAAAATTTCAAGTCCAGTGAGACACAGATGTAAAGCATTTAAATCTTCCTTTGCATAATTGTAGTTAGATATTGAAATTCCACAACATTTTTAAATACTAGCAGCTGTTAAAACTGAACTGTTCAGACTAAGCACTCCTGGAGAAGAGTAATGACCCAGTCTTCCAAGAACAAAAGTAAGGGGCTTGAATCCATTGTAAGGTTGTCCTTCATATTCATTGAGCTGTCTGTCTCAAGAAAACTGATTGAGTGGCCTCTGATAAAATGCTCATCTACATATTTTTGGTTTCATAAGTTACTATTATTCGTGTCATGTATTACGGTTTCATTATATACTGTATTTACAAATTATTAAGTGAAATTCTTTGATCATCTGTAAAATACTATTAGTTACCTATGACATACTAAGGTAAAATTCACTAGTAATTTTGGCAATAAACTATTTTTGTCTTGTCATCTTCACAGAGAAGCTATGTATAGAGATAATATAAGCACAGTGTATTTTTCTGCTGTTTCAAATTTATTTCTTCCTGAACTTTCTTAATGGTTAAGTTCTTCATGATTAATAGTTGTGTTTATTTTTTTTTGCTTTAATTTTGCATCACCTAACATTGATAAAAGTGTGTAGCTTTAAAAATAATGTAAATTACATACTTAAATGGGTTTTTAAAAAGCTAAAGAAGCGGCATCTGCAATTTTTTTTCTTTTTGTGTATTATGGATTTCTAACCCTTTTTAGAGCTTGGGTTACTTAATTCTCAAGAAAGGAAGCTTTACATCATACACAGTATCATCTCAAATTTAAATTAAAAATAATAAATGCAATTATTTTTTTTTTAAAAAAAATTAAGAATTATATACTTTTCCTTAAAAGTAATACTTATAACCTTCATAGTTAAATAGGCAAAGCAATGTTACTGAACATTATTGGATGGCTTTAGGTGTTCTTTCTTTGCCGAATAATGTAAAACCTTTTTTATGAAAAGCTTATCATATTACAGTTCTTTAAAAAACACCTAATAGCTGATAAACTCATTGCTATTTTTTTCCTTATTTGATTAAAATACTTATCAGTGAAAATTTACTACAGTTTATTATGATATTTTAGCTGTGTCTGTTCACAAGACTACATGCTTGAAAATGTTTATGACACAAAAAATATCAATTTTTTTATTTCAGGTTGTTCTTTGACATTTATCAAAAGCATTCAAGTGAAAAAGAAAAAAAAGATAGTCAGTTATGATGAAAATTGGGGGAAAAATCAGATATGTTAATTAAATAAATTTAATGTTACTGAGTGTTGTGAGATGTTATGCTGCAGCAGCACTGTCCATATTTAGAATAGATTCCTCTGCAGGACTACGCATCCTTCGGAAAGCACAATAGCTGTGTACTTTGAGAACAGTTAGCAAAGCAATAGTATTCAAACAAGGCAGCAATAGTGCCTTGTTTAAAAGTATACCTGCATTGACATGTGAGTTCTTCCTGAGATACTGAATGATAAGAAAATAAAACAGGTAGCAGTGTTTTTGCAGGCCTGTAAAGAAATCTCAGCCTTTGGTGTTCTGACAATTCCTGTCCCCTAAAAATGAGAAAAGGTGCAAAACCTGAATTTATATTAATGTATGTCCTAGATAGTTTAACCATTAGAAATGTCAAATAAAAAAAAAATCTGTAGACATTATTGTAATACAAAGTAATCATATTTGTCATTATAATCCCAGTCTGATGCTCTGAAAGAGAGATATGAGTAAGCAACTTACTTCTGTAGTCATGGACTGTGAAATTTGGTTTGTTGGAAGCCTCAGCTGACAGTCTGAAGGAAAACCGTTGTCCAGCTGGTGACAAATCTTTGTCTGCTGCAGTGACAGTCTGTATCACCTGAAACCAGATTAAGAT
Organism: Chionis minor; assembly: GCA_013398295.1. NCBI lineage: Eukaryota > Metazoa > Chordata > Aves > Charadriiformes > Chionidae > Chionis > Chionis minor. Next base: position 406,118 of record VZSF01002478.1, read on the forward strand.
TAATTCTGAAGTCAGTTTACTCTTCTAAAAGAAGCAGTTTTGTAGAAGTGCGAAGTGAACATCAAATGAAACAATGGAAGTGAAATCCTGCTAGATTACTCTCATTCTCTTAATGTATTGGACAGTGGAGGCAAGAAGTCTGAATACTATAGCCTTGAGAAGACTCCTGATGTCTCAGAAGGTCTCATTTTGACATGTCTGAAGGAAATTGGAAAGATTTACCCTATATTCATAGAGGAAGTATTTAATATCTGGGGTTTCTATCAAAATACTAGTGATCTACTCTATTCAAGTGTCTTTAAGGAAGGGATTCTTTCTCTTGTCATAGCTATTAAATGCATAGTAAAGGGTGGATCAAGCCCGTATAATCAGGGATAATAAAAATAAATAGACCATAAAGGTCAGCAAACAGAATTCCAAAAGGACAGTAGTGCCAACACAAACGTTTTATTTGTAAAAAATTCTAACCACAATGTCATTTTTAAACCCAGAATTTTCTATTGCTATAGAAAATAGGGAAAGAAAAAGGAAAATAGCAAACATTACAAATTTGAAATACCTGTCCTGGTTTGGCATTTTCACATACAGATGTCTCATATGGAACTGAAATTTCAGGAGGAAACTCGTTGACATCCAGGACATTTATTATGACGTTGACTTTGCTGGTTAATAATGGGTTACCTATAAATGATTGTTAGGAGAAAAGCATTAAGGAATACTATTTATGTTTGTTGTCATCACCAGTGCCCATGAGCTGTCATAAACTGTTTTGATCCCAGTACTGTGACTTCTAAAAGCCCTTGACTTCTCTTTATTTCTGAGTTGTAATAAGGAGAAATCAGAAGCAAACTTCTTATCATTTTGTACCAGACTTTGATCCATTACTCTTCATGGAGTAAGGAATCAATCAACATGATTATGTTTATCAGAGCATAAATTAAAGAATTTGAAGTTGTACCTGTAATTAAAGATGCAAACTTTTTTCAGATCACTTTTCATAGAGTCTGTGGAAAATGCTTCCCATGATTAAAACTGAATTCTGTTTTCCACAATGGAATGAATAAAATCAATATTTATTACTTAGCCACTGTTTATATCTTCAAGATATTAAGGAAGTAAGTGGAGCATACCCATTTAGAAGATGGAGAAAAGTAAGAGAAAAAGATATAAAGAAAAATCTTGCTGAAAGCCAGACAGAGTCAGTGGTAAATTTAACAGTGAAATATGTAGAGCTAGGATCCAGCTTGTGGTTAAGCCATTAGGCTACATTGTAATGGTTATTTCTTTAACTGCATAAGTGTTTGCAAGCAACAAATAATTTTGTGCAAAAGAAATGCTAAAACCAGTATACATTATGCTTCTTTCCATTGTCGTAGCAATGCAGATAAATCGTCAGTCACTAGACGCATTTTCTAAGCTAGTTTACCTGCAAATGCAATGCCTGACAGAAAGTAGACACAAATTTAATACAAAGCAGATAGTATTCTCTACTACTTTATGCTGAGATCCCTTGCAAGATAGCAGATACATAAAAACCAGTTTAGCTATGAGTCAAAGGGATAACTATTTTATCCTTCTGCTTTAAAGAGTGGAACCCATTACACAGACGCATTTAATTATTTAAGAAAATCTATGCTATGAAATAGGGTGGTGTAGGAGTGACAGCATGGGGTCATAGATAAGTACAAGAACAGTTTTCTTGAATCTTCAGATATAAATGGGCCCCTCAAATTATTTGTGTTAGCTGCTTACTTGGTAGTTTGTATAATCATCTGCTTTTCTGTTGTTTATAACTAACATAGCGAGGGGCAAAGTCTCTCCATGGTGGCACTGCAGAAATTTTACATGATTCCTTTCTTTTTCTTAGGGACTATTAAACAAAGCATTTTCAAGAGGCGTCTGACGAAGTCCAAAGATATTCCCCCATAATTTTCTAGTTTGGTAGAACCAGCTGTGAGTAGAAATGTGCTTTGCCTGTTTACAAGTACTGGATAAACTGGACATCCTACAAACTCAGCTTGGAATCAATAAACCCCCCCAAAAAAACCCCACTACCAAAATTACGCAATATTCGTAGTTCCTTCCTATGAACACATCTAATTAATAGTGATTATATCAAATAATATCTCTTCAATCATCATTCGTTCCCAGTTCAGCATCATCCCTACTTGCAGAATGTCTCTGGAGAAAGGCATTGTGCAGTATGAATGAAGGCGGAGTTTGGTCTAGCAGCTGGTAATTAGGCAGTGGTTCTTTAGGTGCCCGAAGAACCAGAAGAAATCTAGATCACTTGCTCACAGTTGAACTGGTTCCTTTGTATAACAGGAAACAAAAAAGTACTAAGAAGTTATTTTAGTCAGTAGAGGGCAGGACCCCGACTCCAAATATATATAGAGAACAGAAAAGCCCTAAGTCAGTCAAGTTTATGCAGTTACTGACAGAAACAACCTAACTTAAAACTTCCTTCCTAGCAGTACCCACTGCAAAGAACACAGCAAGTCACACAGAGTAACTCAGGTTTTCCTTTAGGTTTGGTGTGTTTATTTTGAGGGACAACACTGAACAACAGGAGTTCAGGATACATTCTTCAAATGCGTTGGAGATTAATGCCTTGCCATGAAAGTACAGGCATAGTTGTTAGTTCCTTTCCTCTTAGAATTATGTTAAAAATACATCTCTAATAAAAGAATGAATGTATTCAAAATTTATGCATCATGTACATGGGAGATATTAGCTGGTTTTGATAATTTCTATTAAACACTTCAGTTTCTATAAGAAGTCTTTTTAGGCTACATTTTTTTGAAATATTTTACATAAATTATTTTTTCAGTGTTTTGGAACAGTGTACATATTATGGGACTGTATATTTTTTGAAATGAACAAAGGGATTTGACGTTTTGCCTTCCCTCAAAATCATGATAGGATAGCATGCTTTGGAAATACACACAAATACAAGTATACTTTTTACATTTATTCTTACTGATGGGCTGTAACTTATTTTCTATGACTCTTTGAAAGATATGTTAGAGGCCAAAATCCTTTCTTGCTAAGTATTTTAGCAAGGTAGAATTTTACCTTGCGTAAATGGTCAGCAAAAATCAAACACGAAAGTAAACATAATTATGACATCACAAGATGGACCTAATTCTCGGTTTCACTTTATTTATGGGACTAATTTTCTTTCTGGTTTGTGCTGATATCCTTTTGACTACTCATGTATAAAGGAAGACTGCAAGAAGATTTTGTACAGCTTTGAATTCATATATGAATACAAAGTCCTGTAATACTTGATGTTAATGTGGACTAAGAATTGCATTTCAAATACCACTTTGCAGACTTGACCTCCCTTTTCTCTGGTTTTGTTTTGTTTGCTGTTTGTCTCAAAATCGAATCTTTTTGAGCCACGTGAACACAGCAGTGATGTGCATGTTGGTATCAGTGAGTGAGCTGCTGAAAACATCTGCTCATGCCTTTTAAACCCAGATTACACAGATGAGAGGACAAGCTGGTTTAATCATTAGTCTAGGAATTAAGAAACTGTTAACATATTCCTATTCTGCCTGTAAGATAAAGGCAAATTAATTAGTTTCTCCCTTCCTCAGTTTTCCTGTCTGTAAGACAGTGACAACCGTGTTTCCTTCTTTTGCTTGAGTACCATCATCTGTTGACATCTTTATGGTTCAAGGATATTATAGTAGTAGAAAATATGTAAAATATTTTCATGAATGAACGTGTGAAAATCCAAGATATCTGAGAAAATAGATACTGACCATTCAGGAGAACTGGTGATTCCATAACCCCAGTTATGGTATGCAGCAGAAGATAAAACCCATTTTGAGATTAAGCTAAGGTTTCTTTAGCATTCACAAAGTTTGGGCCTATACTTAGACGAGTTGGGAAGATGGTTTGAACAGGAAGGATTATGGTTACTTGATATTTATTTTCAACCTTAACTAATACCTTGAGGATGGGAAAGAAGAAATAAGATCTTATGTTTCTTATCTGTTTCCTCTTTTGTAAGATGCAAAAAACATTTCCATACTAGGTAATTAAACAGCTCACTGGGGAACTTTTTGAGCACCCGGCTGTGATTTTTTTATACCTTAATGTTCTTACAGCAGCTATTGGTACAGTTTTGGCCTGGGGCAGCTAGTGATCTTGTGGTCAATTCACATGCACGTGCTGGGAGTTAGTATAGGCAGGGTACCACTACCAAAGAACCATTTTACATGGGGGCACCCTGTTTGAAAGGTGTGTTTAAAGGCATAGAAATAGGCTACCCTGTGGCAGCTGGCCTTTGTGTTTGAAACGAATGCAAGCCATGTTTAATTTATTAGTTTGGACAGAGTCTATGGGATCAAAAATGTTCAGAAAAAGCAACTATGAAGCCTATCAGGTTGTTGATTTACTCTCAGGAGAAAAAACCCGACCAAACCATCAATGAAATATAGTCAGAGTGGAAAAAGAAGTATGGACATACTGGGAAGTGAAATGGGGGAAAAAATGTGAGTCTCAAACATCCTCTCCCTGTTCATGGACTCTGTTCATATAAAGGCTGATTTTTTATTTCTATGGATAGGAACCTTCTGCATTCTTCTGGTCTGTGTCATCACCTGTATGTCAGCACAACAATCATCCACCTCCCACGTAGAAAGATCTCTACTTTGGGAAGGGCCACTTTAACAGGGGCAAGAATAAAGTTACGATGTTTTGTGTTAAACAAGACGGTAGTCTATCCATCACTCCACACTGGGTACACCTCTGAGATGTTCTCAAGAGTCCGTTGTACTGCTCTTTGGAGACAGATTCCCAGACAATGTTTAGATCAGATGTTTGGAATTTTTTTCAGGGTTAGAAATAAAGATCACCGTATAATGCTACATGGTCAGAGCTGGTCATTGCTTAACTTGGGCAGAGTAACTTCCCTTATCCCAGTTCCCCATGTGGAATCAGCAGCTACTGTCCATGTGCAAGATACACTGTGTTATTGCTGGGTAACCAGGACCTCCCTGTCTGTGAGTGTGCAAGTTGACACAAGCAAGCCTAGGACAAGCCCATTTCATATTTGCTGATTGCTAAAGGTCCAAGTTCTACTTCTTTTTAAGCTGCTAACCTGCATCATGTCTGGTGTAGGCAGGGGTGGAAGGGAAGGACCTTGAATTTGCGGAAGAATAATCTCAGTATATATATATGTCAAATAAATGCAGAATGAGGTCACTGGACATAAAACCATTTACAAATTCCCAAACAACTAGGCTTTTGAACAAGACTTTNGAGGTGATGTCAGCAAAGGTTGCTTTAATAAACACGAGGTAACTCTCTTCTGCCTTGTTTTTGAAATCTATTATTTTACAAATTATAACTTCTGGTGCTTTAGTGCTAATGATAGTCAGATTTATCAGCTTGTAAGAAAAGTCTCAACAGTACATCCGTATCTACATTTACATTTATTAATTACCATCTCTTGTGTTTAGCTATCTAAACTGCTTGTCATTTGTGCCATTGTTTGAAAGGCAACTTATTGCTGAAAACTCATAGTATTTCTTCAAGGCTTTACTGGCTGTGAGAAAAAATGTAACGCAAGTATCATCTGTTATTTGTACAGGGTTTCATCTTGAAGCTACAGAAGAACAAAGGGGAACAATCACTTAGAAGGCCCCAGGGCTAAGGCACGGACAGGGAGTTGATGCAATTCTGCTCTGACCTTGGCATCATTTGCCACATATAGGGGGATGACGGCAAAGGTGGTTAAATTTATTTTTCTCCCTGACTTGCTGGGGATAAAGCTGGTGGTCTTTGTTTATAATTGACCTGTTCACAAGCAGATAATTTGCAGAATGACCATTAACACGTGTGTAAAATGTGCGGGGCTTTTTTTGTTGTTGTTCTCTCACAGTGACAACACAAAATGCCTATTTTAGCAATAAAGTCTTTTAAGTAACAGAACTTAATATGCTTATTGTTTGTTTGGTATCTGCTGATTTTAAAGAGATAAGGTCATGCAGAATGGAAAATACTTGGTTAACAATAGTGTCCATTCCTGAGGCAAGTTTATGCAACTGATTGCAATACCAGGCCACTTTCCTTAGGGAATCATGTATATGTCAAGGGACTGTTCAGTGCATTTTTTCTCTAGAAAGAGAGGGCAGTTTCAGTGTTTCTACATCAGCACTGAACAAGTGGCAATTTCTTTAATAGCAGAAGTTGTCCAAGTATAGCAATTTTTTTCCCTCTTTTTCTTCATATGTTTTTTTTTTCTTCTCTCTAACCTTTTTTTTGGTTGCCTGCTGTGTGTCATCCCTCAAACCCCAGCCTTTATTTCTATGCTAGCTCTTAGTCAGACAACTGCATATAAAGTTTTGATGGTTAGTATAACTCAAATCCTCCAGAATATTACCAATTACTGGTGTAGTACTGGTATGGCAATTGTTTTTAATGCTATGGATAATCGTCCATGTACAAATATTTTGAGGTATGCTGAAGTGAATCACAAATATGTCTTAGGTGTAGATTCTTAACTAGGCAATTGTTAAAACTGGGAATTTCATAATATAGCCTACCTGCTACAGGTCTACATAAACAAGATATTACTATATATGTGCCAGGAAGGTGCACAGACAAGTAGACTTGGAGGTTTTAGCTAGCTTTAATTACTCTCGGTAATAAATAAATTCATACCCAGTTTACTAAAACTGCAGAAAAAAATTACAAATCTCAAATGTGCTTTGTCCACCAGTAAATCTAAATAATTAAGCTTTACTGAAACATACACCATTATGAGACCTCCCCTCTGCATCTACCTGCCTTTCAGTTCTCTGGAAACAGAATACAGTTCTGCTGGATTTTCTGTCAATATGCACATGCATATGTATCTCCATATACTCAATGACTTGTGAGAGATTAGTTTCGTCTGTTAGTGTATTCCTTTTCCAAACTACAGATAAAATTCAAGTTTTCATATGACTAGTGAACTCATTACATCTTCAGGCTACATGGAGTGAGCATATGGTTCTTTTTGAGATAACTACAGCTGAGAATTTGTTAATTTATTTTAAATAATGTAGATCTCCTCTGCTTCCAAAATGTCCCTCTTCCTGTTAGTAGCATGTATTATTTTTTTATTATATGATGCCAAGAAATACATCGAGGAAACTTGCATTTCTGGACACATAAACAATACCAGGTGAATAGGAAATACAGCAGGGGTTCTCTTCTGCAGCCTATTGATGACAACAGAAAGACTTCTGTGGCCTTTACACAATTGCTTAGTGACCAAAAGACTTGTAAGTAAAGAGTGGTGTACGCCTACAAGAGTTACAGTTTGTCAGGATCTTGAAGAAGGAATGTTACACAGAAGGATGGCAATGAAGAAAGCTGCAGCTACATAATATAGAAGAAGGGAGTTCTTAAGAAAAAAAATGCTATATTGGAGAAAACATGAAGACAAAAAACTGAAAAAAACCCCACACCACAAATCATACAGGAAAAGAAAACAAGTGGTTAGGCATAAAGTCTTGGGCAGAGAGAAAACACAAGAGCAGAGATGCAGCACACAGACTGATTAATTTAGGGCCTTAAATCTTGGCTCAGTTTTAGTGTACTTTTTGTCTAAGAATCAAATGAGCCTTTAAATTTTTCTGCCTTCAAAAACCAGATAGACAGACCTGTTATTGGACTAACCTAATTTCATATGGAGTGAATTGCAAAATCAGAAATAAGAGTTGGAAGGTCTTCATACAACTCCTCATTGCCCTTTGTGATGAAAAAATATTTTTCAGCTTCTGAGGGCACTGTGCCTACATGAGTGCTGCTAGAAAAACCTTACTATATAGTGTGGTTTGAACATCACATTTAGCCTCACAGTGAGTCTAGCAAAATGATATTTATTGGACCTTCTTAAATAAACTCTTGGCAACACGTGCGCTCTTCACAGCATATTTGTACCTCAGCACTACATTCTAAAAAAAATACCACATTAGCATATTAATTCAGTTTTTGTCATACTTACTAACTTTACTTGCAATTATAGAGAAATTGTACTGTGCTGTGCTTTCTCTGTCCAGTAATTCATTAGTAGCAATGGTTCCTTCAGTAGCATCTATTGTAAAGTAGCTGTCCACATCATTCTTCCAATCGATGAAATATCTGTATGTGAAAAATATTAAACAAAGTAGATGCAAATGTGTAAAGATTACTCATTTATCACAACAGCAGTCTAGCTAGCTCAAGTTTTGCTATTTTTCTCTTCCCAGCTATTACCATCCTTGCAGGAAGAAGACAATAAAGACTGATTTGTTTATTTATTTTTTGCAGAGTTGGAATGCTCAAGAGAAAATGACAAATAATAAAAGATCTAGTACTTCTAGTGTTCAGAGTATTTGAAATCTCTGAGCTCCCAAGAAGTTGATGCACAGCTTCTGTGACCCTGATCACTTATACCAGTCTCTTTGGAAAGCACTAAGTAGGCTTAGAGGCAAAAAGAGAAAAGTTCTGTGAAATAGTGCTTAAGGTATGAATAGCAATGAAGAGTGAATCAGACCTGGTCTCTCTACATTCATTTGCAGCTGCAATAGGCTGGAAGTAGCCTCACTGGGATTGCAAAGAGATGTCCTAGTGGACGCATACAGACTGTTGGCATAGTCTACTTTAAGAGCCCTCACCTAAGGGATGCTGGAAGAGTCACAGTAGAAGATGTGGAGAAGAGCGTGCTTATTCCCCTACATGTATAGGAGCAATAAAAGGCTGTTTGCCTTTGGGAAGAATAGCCACCTTTCACTGGATCTGGAGCTGTGAGGAACAGAGCAATACCATTTTTTTTTTGTTCTCTTGAACTTTTGTTTGCAAAAAAAGGTATGATTCAAAACTCAAAATATGTATTTATTTGTTATTTTTCCCTAGCAAGGACTTAATAGAAGCAGAGACGCACTTGTAACCATAGTTGTTTAAAAGCAATCTCATAATTATTGCAAACCCATTTCCCTTAAATGCTAATTAATTTGAAAGTCTATTTTCACATTTGATGCTGCTGTGTGTAGTCATAAGAGAATAACAATTTTTCTGATGCAGTGCCGCCAGCTACTAATTTCCTTTTCATTGTTAGTCTCTTCATACCTTGATGATGTTTCTCAAAAACTATGCAGGATGAAATTGAGGAAGCCATTTAGGAGCAGTAGGCAATAAGAACAAAATGGCACTCAACAAGAAGTACATTTAGAAGATCATAAAGGCCAGAGAACTGTGCCTATGACACCCCATTGCATGTAAACCAGTGAGAATAGGAATAAAAGCTAGTATTTCCTTCTCTGATTAGTGCAATTTATATACGGAATGCAGTGATAAACACTACGTCTATTGCTGTAGAAGGAAGCAATGGTAGGAAGGGATGTATAGCGTATTCCTGAAGAAAATATTTCAAGACTGGAACTCAAGAATGTCGATAGCTCAGGAAGACTTGAATAGTAAAAAATCACAAATAAGGTACAATGCTCCTTTGGAGACATTTTATTTAATCAAAATCACAAGGAAATCTTATCCATAGATGAAATAGGTTATTTCATCAATTGACCAGTTCACCGCTTTATTTGAAAAGCCTCAGAAATGGTTTGCTAAAGGCAGCATGCATCATTTTACACAGCTGAGCAGGCACATTTTCTTGCATATGATGATATTGTCTACCCACATTTGTAATTTCAATCCCATTGTTCAAAATTTGGTTGACATAATTATTATGAAAAATATATAAGCCATATTAGAAATATCATTACATCGAGATACTCTTTCAGGAATAATAAAATTACTCTTCCGGGCTTTGAATGTTTAATAGATTCTAATTTCTTCCAAAATTAAATATGCAGCCACACACAAATAAATGGAATCAAAGCATGAGAAAGTAACTTTACTTATCTTTCCGCTTAGGAAGATGTGTTTTGTCTAAGTACCTTACCCACCACAGTGTGAGCCAGTGAAGAAAGTACAAGACCTAATTCAAAACACAGCGCCTCCTTCACCAGGAGGCTTTGAAACTACAGAAAACATATTCGGTTTGAACACTGTTGTGTCTGAAGTTGAGTTCAAGCATGAATATTTGTAGGATCAGAATCTGATCTTCTATCTGCAAGCATTCATGTAGGTGATTAACTTCACGCACAAACCCAGTGTGCCTGCTCCTAACCATAAGCATGAGCAGGATCAGAGTCCACAATAAGCACTGCAAGACTAGCACTACTCCTGCTGAAACTAATGGCAGAATTCCTCTTGGCTTTACTGGGAGTGGGATCTGTGGGAAATTAACAACTTTCCAGAGAATATACACCTAGGTATCTGGGCCATAAAGCCCGACATTTGCTGTTAGAGTGACACAAAGAGGACCTCTGTTGAAATACTGATATTAGGACAGCTGTCTAGGTCTTCTAGTCATGGTCTAGCAGTTTGAAGTAACTGAATTTAGTTCCTTTGACTGCTCAGAGTCCCTTCAAGACAGATCATGGACAAATGCACTAATCCCAAGAGGCAGCTCTCTCCTTGAAAAGTTAGGGAGAAGAGGCACAGCCTTACTTGTTGACATAGGACACAGAAGTATTCTTTTTCAGAAGCACCTGAACAGGCGTGCCTGGCAGCTCTCAGTACCAAGACATTGTTCAAAATTCATATTCTGAATTTTGGATGCTGCTGAGGAAGAAACTTTAAACTATATGTCTCACTGAATATACTTCCCAGCAGAGGATCGTATTCCAGATTATATTATTGAATTGAGGGGGAGGTAATTGTGGAAGGATGTACATTTGGTAACGTTGTTTGGGTCTTCTCAAGAATAGCTATATTTGTACATCAAGTAGTATAGAAAAGAGAGAACAGAAATATTTGATTTATAAAATAAAAGTCAAGTCCAAAGGACTCTCATCTAGAGTGTTCATAAAGCCACACACTGCTCTCTTAGGAGCTCCAAGAATAATTCGCATTCATCTTGGCTAAACGGTGAGGCTGTATGTAGCTCATGAGGTCTCACAGAGCACTCCTCTGAAAGAGGGGTGATCTTCTTTTGAAGAGAGGAGGACAATGGGGAAGACTGTGTCAACTCTAGCTGCAGTACAGAAGAGAGCAGAGTGCCTGATGGAGTGCTGTTGAATACACAAGTGACAGCAGATCACCCTTGTGAGGATAACATAACTCTGAGCCGTCAAGCAGACAACTGTAGTTGCCTCAGACCGTTATACCATGAAGAAAAGAACTGGACACCTGTCCTGCTGCTGTTATGGAAACACGCATGACAACATGCTCGGGAGAGGTGAGAGGTGACAGGAGGCTTAAGGAAGCTGTGAAGCTCAGGACTTCAGCTGTGTTTTTTGGTCTTAAAAACGTCGAGGGGAAGACTACCCCTGCCTAGGAGGGATGACCTTGGGAAGAGTGGGGTCCATCGTCACCAAAAGTTTGTAAACCTTGCCAAAGTCTTTCTTTGTTGTTCTGTCTTCACAGTGACAGCTGTGGTCACACAATGCAACAGAGGTATCATATAACAAGTTGCAGCATTCAAAAAACTTACAACATATTGCTATATTTTCTTTTTCTTTCTTTTTTTGGTTGATGCTTAAACGCAATACAGAGTATGCACTTGCGTGCCCATGAATTGGTCCTTAGTAGGGATTTCACCAGCTGTTCCCAAACTTGCAGAGGAAAGCATATTGTGTCTTAAACTAAGCTCAAAAAGGGGAGCTGAGGAGGAAGTTAGAATGTCCTTTACAAAGTAATAACCATTTTTTTTTCTGTTTTCCAAAATTCAGCTGAGTATTCTAATCTTGTTAGTATTACTTTGATAATGAATAACTTATACTGTTACAATTTCAAATCTTTGCATTCCATATACACACACACACATAAAATTTTCTGTTGATATTTCCACCAGCTAAAAGATATTACAGCCACCATCGGTGCTCAATATAATTTTCTCTTCTCAGCTTTGTTTTGACAGGGTTTTATTGCTTCCAAAGAAGGACAGTCACAAAGTACCGGCCTAAGTATTTTGTTCTATGNCAGCTGAGTATTCTAATCTTGTTAGTATTACTTTGATAATGAATAACTTATACTGTTACAATTTCAAATCTTTGCATTCCATATACACACACACACATAAAATTTTCTGTTGATATTTCCACCAGCTAAAAGATATTACAGCCACCATCGGTGCTCAATATAATTTTCTCTTCTCAGCTTTGTTTTGACAGGGTTTTATTGCTTCCAAAGAAGGACAGTCACAAAGTACCGGCCTAAGTATTTTGTTCTATGCTTTTCAAGAATGTAGGGACACCGTCTTATGAAGTGGTTTTGGTTGCTGGGATTTTTCTAGTGATGGAAGCACTCTCAGCTCTTCTTTTGAAGAGGATGTCATAAATGTAGAGAAAGTAAAGGTAACAGAGAATCAGGAAGTACCAGAAAAATTTACCAGGTGCACAGTGTTCTCTCATGCATTCCCAGCCCAGAGGCACCCTTGTGCCTTTATGCTTGCTTGTGCTCACATCTAGCTGATGGCTACATTCATCCACCCTGAAAAATAGCCTCCAGATCTCACACAAGCTGCTTTGACATCATTTTAGACTGGAAGGTCTCAGAGACTAATTACAGGAGCAGAGTTGCAACACTTTGCCCATATGCACCCATACCTCCTAAAAAGTAAGACCACAAGCAGACACAGTCTTGTATAGCTCTGCCATATCACTGCCTCTGAGGTGCATGAGGGAACTTAGGAATCTGGAGAAAAAATATTTCTTTCCACAAAGTTTTCATTCTCATACTGGACCTGAAAGGTGAATAGATGGAAAACTTGGTACATGGCTAAACATTGACCATCTGAAATAAAATATGCAGTTCTTAAAACTTGTTCATGATGTTATGCGTATGCAATTCAAGACAGGAAATGAGCAAGGTAAGACATATATAAGTGTGTGTATTTTCGAGGAAGAGAAGATCGCTTTAAAGCTAGACTGGGAGGATTAAGGCCAAATACCACAGAAGTAAAACTCTGAAGGAATTTTAGTTAAAGAGTGCTAAAACACAGACAATAGGCATGGTGCTCTGTGACAGTAACAATGAGCAGAAGAGCTCTGATCTGCCCAAGCTGCTGAAAGCAACAGTGAAGGAAAGATGCTGTCTAAGCCCTTTTTCACTCTTTGTATAGTAAGCAGGGAATGGAAGCACGGGTCATTCCTCTAGAGATGCCATTAAACTGAAGGCACTCAGGCCAAACTTCCTCCTGCTGCAACAATATGCATACAGAAAATCACGTGAAGGAGTAAAGTATTCAAACTTTAAACTTTTAACTTTAAAGTATTATTCAACTGTAATTGGCATGAAAATGGAAAGGAGTCATCCAATTCAGTGAGCAGTAACACATTTAACATTTAATGACTGGCTTTCCCTTTTATTTTACTGTTCATGTATAGAGTACAATAATTGCAACCAGCCTTCTAAAAAATGAAAAAGAAAAAGAAAAAAAGGAAAAAAGGAAAAAAGGGAAAAAGGGAAAAAGGAAGTTGGGGGGGGGGGTATTCCTTCATTCCTTTAATTTTTTATATTTGACACAGAATTCTCCTTCATCATCTGTGCCACTCACCAGCACAAATATTCTTGTCTGTATTTCAATTTCTGTTGTGAAATTGTACCTTAAGCAGACCTCGGTCTTGAACCTAAGAAAGCCAAACCACAAATTTTCTGTGTATGCTCTGAATAATTTGGCTGCCAAGCCCAGTTTAGAAAGCATCTTATTACTCCAACTACAGCTTGTTAAACCCAAGCACTGGAATGAAGCATTTTAGATGTAACAATATCAATGATGAGATTAGATAAAAAGAAGTATAATTTCTAAGAGAAACTATGCTTTCGACTACACTTTTCCAATCCACAATTTTTTCCAACTTCATATATGTACTTAATTCCTTTCCCTGTAACTGAACAACACTGGAAAGAAAGATCCTTCCTTTCACTTTCTGTAGTTTCTTGACTGACTGGGCTCTTTTTAAGTTTAATCTCACTGAAGGTGCTCTTCTGTTGGGTCACCAGTTCCTTCTAATCTTCCCCAAACACTGCACCCTTGTCTGGCTGCTCTAGAAAGCCCCTATGCCTGTCAGTGGTGGGAGGGGGAGGCACCTGCAGCTCTCAGATGGGCTAGAGCACCTCTGAGAGTGCTTGTGTCACCCTGCAGACACCTGAGGAGCTGGATGTGATGCAGGTCTCAATTTAGGCAGCTCAGTCAACTGAGGTAAAGGTGACTTTCTCAGTCCAGGTTGAATCATTGGTGTATTTCAGTGATTGAAACTGGCTTATTTAGTATTACCCACTTCAGAGGTTTCAGTTTGACTGCTTTGAGAGAATTGCTACTGAAAGTAGTTCTGCTGATAAGGAGCAAACGAGCATTGTGTATGAAATGTTAATAAATGCAAATTAGTTACTTTGGAGTATGAATCTTAACTAATTAAGGGAATGGAGGAATTTACAAAAACACAGACTTTTTCTGCTTTAAGGGGGAAAAGTCATGAGAAGAAATGGGAAAAACAACAACAGTAAGACAAAGTTAACACATATTCAAAGGGAGAAAGGATAATGGCCCTGGTAATTTTTCTCCTGTAACTGAAGGCTACATTTTGTGTCATGTAAAATACCAAATCTCTAGGCCAAGATCCTCAGACATAGCTAAGTGACTGACTTCAGAAGATATGGACTTAGGTGATTCCTCTTTTTCTTATTAAGTTAAGTTATTGCAGTATATACACTGCAAGGAGTACCCTTGAGTTAAAAAAGGCAGTGGCAATATGAGCTCAGCACAACTGGAAATTAGGCATCTGAAGGTTAACGGCTTCTGATCATTGTGCCTTCATGCAGAACAGACATTACCTCAAAAATGCCTGTTGATTTTTTAGTTTGAGAGGGACAAAGAACCTGGTTGATACAGGCGCTTTTTAAAAATACCTCAATTTGTCTCAACTCACACTTTGCTGATGTAAAGCACATTCCTTAGTCTAGTACCTAGTGAGATAGAACACTGATTTTTGTGAGAAAAATGTTGCACAGAAAGGTGAGAGATGAAACAGATCTCTATTTGTGTACCTGACATTAAGTTGTCTAAACTGTTTTCACTTTAAGTTTGATTTAAATGTTGAACTGCAGGTAAATCAGATTCAGAGATTATACCAACTTGGGACAGTTAAATACCACCCATCATGTCAGAAATAATAGATGGGAACCTAAAAAAATTAGAAACATAAGTGAAAGATAATAAGAAACATTTGGGAATTGTGATCAGTCAGGAATTTTTGTAATTTCAATACATACATAATTAAATAGATGAAAGAAACATGTGAAGCAGGAGTGGCAGAAGGGATGAGAGACTAGAAAAATACAAATGAGACTTTAGGTGTGATTTGACTACCTGAAAGTGAAAAGGAATATTAATGAGTAAGAATAATCATGTGCTGTGGCTGGAAATTAATAGATTATTGCATATAACCAGGTGTTGAGAGAAAAGAACACCTCTACAACAGAATTTTGTCCTAGGTATTACATCACTAGATAGATATCAACATGTTGGAGGGTATTTATGGAAGATCAAGGAAAACTGTCTTGTGTCTAGGCATCTGAGTTACATGGGAAGATGAAATGAACCAAATTATATTTGGCTTGGGTAAAACGTGACAAAAGAGAGACATGGTAATGATCTACAGACAGATGAAGGGCTTATGGATAGCTGAGTGCTTGTGGGTAAGGATGAGGGGAAAGGCCAACAAGGCAGATATCCTGTTGGGAGTCTGTTATAGACCACCCAATCAGGATGAAGGAACAGATGAAACTTTTTACAAACAGCTGGTGGAAGTCTCACGATCCTCAGCCATTGTCCTAGTGGGGGACTTTAACTTACCAGACATCTGCTGGAAATACAACACAGCAGAGAGGAAGCAGTCTAGGCGATTCCTGGAGTGTGTGGAAGATAACTTCCTGGCACAACTGGTAAGTGAGCCTACCAGGGGAGGTGCCTTGCTAGACCTGCTGCTCACAAACAGAGAAGATCTGGTGGGTGATGTGGTGGTTGGAGGCCGTCTTGGGCTCAGCGACCATGAAACGATAGAGTTCTCAATTCAAGGAGAAGTAGGGAGGGGGATCA
>VZSF01002479.1:464-38203 GCA_013398295.1 Chionis minor
GGGGAGACCCGAGGTCAACTCCTAGGTTTTTGGAGTCGGGGATACAGAGGATCTGAAGCCCACTATACTCCAGCTGAGAAAGAGATGCTGGCAGCAGATGAAGGGCTTCGAGCTGCTTCAGAAGCGTAGCTCCTCTTGGCACCTTGACTGCCGTGCTGGGCTGGATGTTCAAAGAAAGGGTCCCCACCAAACATCATGCAACTGATGCTATGTGGATTAAGTGGATTGTGCTGATCACACAGCCAGCTCGAATAGGAAACCCTAGTCGCCCAGGAATTCTGGAAGTGATCATGGACTGGTGTTCTGGTTCTGGCAGGGACAGGGTTAATATCTGGCACAGCGCAGGTATTCCACACCATGTGATGCCATGCCCAGTCTTTAGGGAATTCCACACCATGTGATGCCATGCCCAGTCTTTAGGGAGGAGCTAGCCCCGGAGGTGGGGCAAGACGTCCCACTTGGGAGCTTGGGAGCGGGCTGGGGCTTCTGGGGCTTCCCAGGTCCGGTAGGTGCGCAGTGGTACTGTAACCCTGTTTGTACACTCCTCTGTCAGAGTTATTGTTGTTGTTTGCCTGTTTCCTTTGCTGTCCTGTTAAATTGCCTTTATCTTGACCCACAATTTTTGCCTTTTTATTCCNAGAAGAACGGCCCTGCCTAGAGACTGTGGCAGAAAGTGCTGGGGAGACCCGAGGTCAACTCCTAGGTTTTTGGAGTCGGGGATACAGAGGATCTGAAGCCCTCTATACTCCAGCTGAGAAAGAGATGCTGGCAGCAGATGAAGGGCTTCGAGCTGCTTCAGAAGCGTAGCTCCTCTTGGCACCTTGACTGCCGTGCTGGGCTGGATGTTCAAAGAAAGGGTCCCCACCAAACATCATGCAACTGATGCTATGTGGATTAAGTGGATTGTGCTGATCACACAGCCAGCTCGAATAGGAAACCCTAGTCGCCCAGGAATTCTGGAAGTGATCATGGACTGGTGTTCTGGTTCTGGCAGGGACAGGGTTAATATCTGGCACAGCGCAGGTATTCCACACCATGTGATGCCATGCCCAGTCTTTAGGGAATTCCACACCATGTGATGCCATGCCCAGTCTTTAGGGAGGAGCTAGCCCCGGAGGTGGGGCAAGACGTCCCACTTGGGAGCTTGGGAGCGGGCTGGGGCTTCTGGGGCTTCCCAGGTCCGGTAGGTGCGCAGTGGTACTGTAACCCTGTTTGTACACTCCTCTGTCAGAGTTATTGTTGTTGTTTGCCTGTTTCCTTTGCTGTCCTGTTAAATTGCCTTTATCTTGACCCACAATTTTTGCCTTTTTATTCCAATTTTCCCTTGCTGCTGTGAGGGGTTGGGTGAGCGGCCGCGTGGTTCTTTGTGTTGGCTGAGGCCAAACAATGACAACTGGTCAGAAGGGAAAGATTTTGGAATATCATTAGAGGACGAGGTGATGCGTGCAGAAGAGGACCCACCATATAATAAACTACCAGAAAATGAGAAGAAACATGCCCTGTTTACTGATGGGTCCTGCCGGATTGTGGGAAAGCATCGAAAGTGGAAAGCTACTGTGTGGAGTCCTACATGATGAGTTGCAGAAGCCACTGAAGGAGAAAGGGAATCGAGCCAGTTTGCAGAGGTGAAAGCCATCCAGCTGACTTTGGACATTGCAGACCGTGGGCATGTGCTGCACTGGATGCACCACCCACAACCTCCAAATACGATATGCAGCAGTCCAGCAGCACGCACCATCTCACCTGCCCTGAGACACTGTTCTAACAGGTGGAGCCCAAAGCCATAGATTACATAAAGTCTATAGACATTTTTTAGAGGAATGGCCCATAGACTAAGGGAATTAGATCTGTTGATATGTATACATATGTATATAAAAGTATGTATACATATATAAGGCAGGGAAAAGTAGCGGTAATTAATTGGAAACTGGAAGGTCTGGGCATGATGTATATGGTATAGAATAAGGGGTGGATAATGTCCTGGTTCCTGTGGGGATAGGGTTAATTTCTCGCTTGGGACACAGGTCTTCCATACCATGTGATGCCATGCCCAGTCTAAAGGGGAGAGGTAGGCAGGGAGTCATGGCTTTAGAGCAGGCTGAGGCTTCCCCGCTCCTGTAGGTGAGCGGTGGCATGATAACCCTGTTTATACATCCCTCCATCAGTGTTATTGTTGTTGTTTTCCTCTTTCCTTTGCTGTTCTGCTAAACTGCCTTTATCTCAACCCACGAGCTTTGCCTTTTTCTTCTGATTTTTCCCCCAGTGCTCTCGGGGTTGAGAGAGCGGTCACATGGTTATTTGTTACCAGCTGAGGCCAAAACATGACAGTCCTAAAACCCTTAAAGACTTAACCAACACCCTTCATGATTTTGCTCCATTTCTCCATGAGGCTGTTGAACACAAATAGCATTGTTGTGTTACCAATCATAAGTCTGTTAAACCAAATAAACCTTTATTGTCAATATTATATTACTTAAAGCTTTTCTCATTTTTATTTTGATTGTTTGTCCTTAGAAGTAAAAGCAGAAAGGAGCAGAAAAGGCAAATGACAGTAAACATAAGCAAAACAGCTCCCCATCCCTGCTCCCCAGGGAGGCATCCTGCCCGCAGTGTAACAACACATCAAAAATTCCCATTGTTTAAAGCAGACATTTTTACAGCCTTAGGCTTTATGGACTGAATCAAGTTGTAACTATTCAGCTAAGCATGGAAAATTACAGCAAGTTCTGACTTTTTTTGAAT
This sequence comes from Chionis minor, assembly GCA_013398295.1. Lineage (NCBI taxonomy): Eukaryota > Metazoa > Chordata > Aves > Charadriiformes > Chionidae > Chionis > Chionis minor. Next base: position 3,207 of record VZSF01002479.1, read on the forward strand.
GCCTGATATTAAATTTCATTCTGTCACAAATAGCTAATGTGTATTTCTCAGATCCTGCCAGAAAGATTTTATACCTTGTCTCTTTAGCTCTTGCCTACTATGTCAAGGCCTTGCTCGCTCCTGCCAGCCTACATGCTTTCCAGAGAGCTCTGTTTGCCTATAACATCCTAAATTGCATTGATATTCTGTTTAGAGCAATCAAATTAATTTGTGACAATTGGAATTTCTCCAAGGAAAAGAAATGTTCTGTAGCTTATTTATTTTATTTCTTTACATTGAGCCCATCCAAATAATAGTAAAAGTCTGTTTGTTATTGTAACATAAATAAGAATAGTAAACAACAACTTTTTTTCTTCCCATTGAATTCTTGTTCTCTGTTTGTGGCCAAAGCATTTACCTGTAGGCACAGCCACTGAACTTGCTTTTGCTCATATGACTGGCTGGAGTAAACAGGAGAAGGACTGGACTAATGCTGAGCAGTGCAGCACTAGTGACAGAGCGGATGTGCTGCTAGGTAAGGGCAAACAATGAAGCAGTTCAAGCCCTGATTTTAGCTTTTTTCAGTTAGTTACTCTGAAGTCGAGCAGGTATAACTGAGGTCTTTCTAAGCAGGACTCTTCAAGATCGTAACTGCAGATCAACCAGCATTATTAATTGATGGCTCCTAACCATTGCTTGAATTAACATGATCAGCCACAAGAGTTTGAATATAAGTAAAATGGTCCTTTTTTTAGGATATGCTAAGCTGATCTTTAAGCGCTGTAGCAAGGTTATTTACAAGTTTTATAGGGACTGTGACTCACAAAAGGGAACAGCGCTTTACAATGCTCACGTGCCCTTTGACAAGCTTTATCTGTGGCTGCTGTGTTCTAACTAAATATTGTCAAGATTAGTAATTCAGGAAGCGTGGTCAAAGAGAAGCATCAGTGATTTAACTACATACTGCAGACGATTCTCTCTAATTAGCACGTGGCATGCACCTTTATCTAGGTGGCCATATGTTCTGTTCAAAGGCATGTGTGCATAAACATGGAGAGCAAAATAGTCACCACTTTTGTGGAACATAAAAATGCCTATCCATTAAATCTGCTGGGTTTATATTAAGGATTTGATATTTAAAGAGAGAGCATCTTATAAAGGACAGGTAAGCAAGAAACTGAAGTGTCTAGCAGATATGCCTAGTATCATCTATCTGACAAAAACAGCTTGGGCAAAATCTGGCTAGTGCCTCCCCAATAGCACATTTTTACTTTGTCCCTTCACTCAGTTCTCACATAGTGAACATGAAGTGCGCCCTCCCCTTGCGTGTTTCGGACCTTTCTGCTAAAGCGTAAGGAGGTGAAGAACAAGCTACTCTGTCGCAGATCTCCACTGCATTTGCTTCCTTGTATGTTTTTAAATAATGGAAGAGGTGAACTCTTGCATTTGCTGATTCAGGTTTCTGTCTTTGGTATGAAATTATTGCAGATGGAGGAGATCAGCACCCAACTGTAGCCCCATGAGTGTGTCACGCCATCTTAAAGCTCATGTTTCTCCTGACAGTCGAAATGTGATCACGTTGACTTTTTCCAGGCACAAAAAAAAGCTAACGAAATCACAGGTGCTTAGAAAAACAGAACAAGGAACAGAATATTTGCGGTCCTATTTCACTCACAGATTTGCATTATAGTAGTTGCTCAGAGCCCCATCCAACCTGACCTGGAATGTTTCTAGGGATAGGGCACCCACCACCTCTCTGGACAACCTGGGTCAGTGTTTCACCACCCTCTGTATGAAAAATTTCTTCTTTGTATCTAGTCTAAATCCACCCTCTTTTAGTTTAAAACCCTCCTATCGCAGCATGCCTTGTTAAGAAGTTTGTCCCCATCTTTCTTAAAAACTCCCTTTAAGTTACTGGAAGGCCGCAATAAGGTCTCCCTTGAGCCTTCTCTTCTCCAGGCTGAACAACCCCAGCTATCTCAGCCTGTCCTCACAGGAGAGGTGTTTCATCCCTCGGATCATTTTACTGGCTCCCTCTGCACCCACTCCAACAGGTCCTCTGTGCTGAGGACCCCCAGAGCTGGATGCAGTACTCCAGGCAGAGTCTCATCAGAAGGGCAGAATCCCCTCCCTCAACCTGCTGGCCATGCTTGCATGTAGCCCAGGATGTTGTTGGTGTTCTGGGCTGTGAGCACACACTGCTGGGTCGAATCTGGTTTTTCCCCACGAGTATCCTTAAGTTCTTCTAAGCAGGGCTTCATCCCCCTGGAGCATCCCTTCATCCCCCAGTCTGTATTTATACCACGGTTGCCCAACCCAAGTTCAGGATCCTGCACTTGGCCCTGTTGAACCTCATGAGGTTCACACAGGTCCACTTCTCCAGCTTGTCCAGGTCTCTCTGGATGGCATTCTGTCCCTCAGGTGTTTCACCCATACCTCTCAGCTCTGCAAACTTGCTGAGGGTGCCCTTGATGCCACTGTCTATGTGATTGATGAAGTCCCTCTGAGGGACACCACTTGTCACCAACCTCCATCTGAACATTGAGCCATTGACCACTACCGTCTGGATGCAACCATCCAACCCCTTCTTCATCCACCAAAAGCAGTCCATCCATCAAATCCATATATCTTCAGTTTAGAGAGAAGGATGTTGTGGGTGATCATCTCAAAGGCCTTATAGAAGTCCAGATAGACAACACCTGTAGCTCTTTCCTTGTCCACTGAAGTAGTCACTCCATCATAGGCGGTCAATCACGTTGTCATGGAGGACTTGCCCTTGGTGGAGCTGTGCTGTCTGTCTCAGATCACCTCCTTGTCTTCCATGTGCCTTAGCATAACTTCTAGGAGGATCTGCTCAATGATCTTCCCAGGCACAGAAGTAAGGCTGACGGGTCAGTAGTTCCCAGGGTCCTCCTTTCAACCCTTTTAAAACATTAATTACTGACCTCCACACCTAAAAAATGTTTTTGATTAATTAGAACTCCAACTGCAGAGGCTCTGTATTAAGATCTATCCCTGTATTAAGATTAAGGATCTATTGCTGACTAGACCACAAGGAGCATAATAGGTTACAACATCCCAAAACAAGGCCATGCAACACCATTACAAACTTGGATGATGTCAGAGTATCCTACTGAGTCGTAGGATCCATGTTAAACAACCAAGTCTTACTGGTCCTGTTGTAGAAGATGGTAAAGCTAAACACAGGAAGCATTTTTGAAATGCCCAGTCCCTGAATGTCACCTGGCAGCTATAATAGACTAATCTCACCAGCATGTTTTATTGGACACTAGATGACAAACCACTCCATGCAGTTTAAATGGGTCCAAGTACACAAAAATCCCATATGTATAACTCCGTGTAAGACGGGCCATAGGGGCTGAGGAAGGAGACTCCACAAAGACAGTTTAATCTCAATGCTTTGTGTTTGTGGTTGATAGTAGCACAGCATTGAAGGAAGGGGGATAAAAGACACTGATGACCAGGGCTCATACGTGGTTTTCTCAAATAATTAGGCGGCTTGCTGTGATTTACCATGGTAAATCCAGGCAACAGTATCCCTGTACTTGGTGTACAAGTGCAGTGCTTTGCAGGTTGTGAGGCAGGTAATGTACACTCTGGCAACTCCTCTGCTCCTTTAAAATTTCTATTAACTCTAAATGCTCTTGACAGCAGGCCATGACCAATAGGGACAAAAAACTCTAATGGGACAAAACGTAGGCACATGATGTGAGCACATGCATGGTGAAATAAAGACAGCAGTAGAAAATATTTTAAGGCCATTGGACTTTGTGTTTCTGCTGTGGGGCACTAGTTACCCACATAGTTAGGAACTGTCTCAAGGAAGCCTTGGCAAATTGCAATTTGATTCATGTGTACATAGCAAGTAAGAACACATCAACGATATTCCCTGTGACAGTTTTGTATTAAAGGTTTCTGTTTCTTTCTGAAAAACTTTTGAGAGAGGGAAAATTGCCCAAGAAAGGAAAGCTTTATCAGGTCTCCCTTTTCAGTACACCCAAACTACACAGGACTTCCGATCAAGACTTGATTAATGCAGCACATCCCACTTTCTACTTAAGGATATAAAAAGATAAGAGTCTTGTTTTTATTTTTACTCAATGACTCACTCTTAACTTTCATGTATTTAGAAATATGGAAAGAGAAACAAACGGCTCAGATGTCTTTTCAGGGTTTTCAATCACAGAAATAAATGATATTGAATCGTGCCGATTCACAATTGGTCTTACTCTGTTTCACTTTTGATGAAATGTGTCTGATGAACTGTATCTCAAATATCCTCAGAGCATCCCTTTCCCTTTTTTTCTTTTGATTTGGCTTGATAATTTCTCTGGAAATAACCCAAATCCTAGAGCTGCAATTGCAACTTCTTTGTTGTGTTGTGTGTTTGTCAACTGAGGCTTGTGCTGTTGCTCTCCCACCCTAGGGCTTGGTGTGCTGGAGGGCAGGGTCCAACTCCACAACATCTCAGTAAATTCATGTCAGGGAACAAGGTACAGTCAGCCAAGAGCAAAAATGGAATCCTACAATTCCCATGGATAAAACAAAACAGCAGGCATTTTACTACCTCAAGAATGTCCTGGTCTTGGGTGAAATTATCACTGCCAGGCCTGTTTTCACTGCACTTTTCCTAAAAAAGCATCCTGCCTTATTGAAGAATCAGTGCAAACACAAGGGGCAGGGCAAACAATTTCTGGGTTTCTCTACACCATGTTGGCCATTTCTGCTCTCTACAGGACTTTCCATGCAGTTGAAAAAAATGCTAGCAATCATTTACATGAACATTCACAATCTTGAGACTGGTGATACACCCCAGTGTAACAGTACACTACTATGAGTAAAGAGCTTTGTGAAGGTGGAGATAGTGCAAAGACAAACGAGGGCCTTAGCTTCAGAGTGCTCTAGCAAGGCTGTTTGAAACTCTGGGGTACTTTGTAATGACCCTCTGCACTGAGTCTTCACCTTCACCACTATTAGATCAACAGCCCTTACTAGCACTCTCAGTATCTATTTAAATTTCACCTCTGGGCCCTTTAGTGCAGGCTTTCTGACAATTTTTGGCATTTACCTGCTGCCTGGAACAAACAGAAGGAATCTGACCAACATCATAAAAGTCATTTCGGGTCAAAGTACCTTTCCAGCTTCACACAGGGAGCCTTAGTTCTGTTCCTACCCCATGAGTACACAAACCAAAAGACACCAGTCTGTTCACAAGCAGCTAAAAGGCTGTGGCTATGTCTGCCCCACATGTTGTTACTTGACCCTGTTCCAGTGCCCACAGTTCAGTAAGATGGATGAGGAATCTTAGGTGCTATGGAAATATTTCTCATCTATCCTTGCTTCTAGATGATGGGGTGACAGTGCTTCTTGACTGGATGCTGGTTCTGAACCCTGGGGACATCCTGGAGGTAAGTTCTTGACAATGGCAAGTGTATCCATGTGCAATTTCACTTAAAGTCTTCCAAGTGTTTTTGTGCCCTGGGGCACAGATTGCCCAGATAAGTGACGAATCTTTCTGTACTTGGAGAGCTGTCAGGTCTCAGCAAAAAGGTCGCCCATGTCCCTCTTCAGTTGTGGGAAACTAACCATGCATATGCGTCCCTTGTCATTGCATGGTTCCTCTTCCAGTGGCTGCAGTTCACCAAGGCAGAAGTAGATGGCAATATGCAATGCATCTAGACCGCCAATAAGCAGAAAATTGGGGTAAGTGCTTGATCCAGTGGAAGTCCTCTGGGCTGCTGCTCCCAGACCTCAGCTGATGGTTGCAGTTATTTATTGCTAATTTACAACATTCGTCCTTGACACAGGAGCCTGAATATCGATGGTAGATAAGGACCCTTACCTACAAGGGCAGCCTCTACTTCACAAGTAATTCCTTTCTCTTGATAATGGCAAATCACTATCCACCCACTGGTCAGGGCTAAATTAAGTCTGTATAATGCACAGAGAGTCCAGCCTTACTTCTAGGTTCTCATAATGCTGTTGGCCTCCTTGGCCACCTGGGCACTCTGCTGGCTCATGTTCAGCCGCTGTCAACCAGCACCCCCAGGCCCTTTTTCGCCGGGCAGCTTTCCAGCCACTCTGCCCCACGCCTGGGGTGTCCATGGGGTTGGTGTGACTCAAGCACAGGATCCAGCACTTGGCTTTGCTGAACTTCATACCATCAGCCTCAGCCCATTGATCTAGCCTGTCCAAATCCCTCTGTAGGGCCATCCTGCCCTCCAGCAGGTCAACGCTCCCTCTCAACATAGTGTCGTTTGCGAACTTCCTGAGAGTGCACTCGATCCCCTCTTCCAGGTCTTTGATAAAGATATTAAAGAGAACCAGCCCCAATACTGAGCCCTGGGGAACACCACTTGTGACCGGCCACCAACTGGATTTTACTCAATTCACCACATCTCTTTGGATCCAGCTATTTTTTTACCCAGCAAAGCATATACCTATCCAAGCCATGAGCAGCCAGCTTCTCCAGGAGAAGACTGTGGGGAGTGCTGTCAAAAACTTTACTGAAGTCCAGGCACATGGATGACTCCAATTATAAAATCAGCTACAAAGCTATTTCCCTTTTCTCCAAACCTCCACACTCCCAGGTGTAGCCGTGGCAGGGCTTGGCAGAGGAAGGCTTGTGCCACTAATTTTGTGCAGAATAACATAGGGCAGAGTGGCCTGTTCCTGCTAAACACAGGATAGTTCTCACATCTCAGCTGCCCCTTAGCACTTTGCTACTCAAAGTGCCTCTGCCGCACAAAGGCTGGGCAGTTTTCCTATTTGGCGCTCAGGACAGTTGCACCAGGGGGAACCACAAAATGTCCCTGCTCAGTTGTGCTGTGGAGAGCTGGGGTCAGCCTTGGTGTTCAGGATCAAGAGCAGTTGCTCTTCTTACAGGTAAAGACAGGTCTACCTGTGTAACTCCCTTGCATGTGAAATTAAATAAAGGCTTTCGCAGGAGGAAGCTTGTCTCTTATCTTTGCGCTTAACTTATTGCTCCCACCTCATCAATTCCTTCTTCTTTGTGATAGGAGTAAAGTTTCAATTTCTTCACAATATATTATTAAAATTGCTTTCATAATACATATGAAATATAAGTTGTATGAACATATGCGGACCTGATCCACTTCTGGGGCCCGGGTTAAAGGCATGCCGAGAAAACTTCCTACCCTGGTACAGCCCCCAGATTACTCCAGCCATTATTACTCTTACATGTGATGGAAGAGTAGAAGGAGGCTGTGATGATGTTGCAATAAGAGGTCCAAGGGTGATCAAAAGAGACTTCAGGGCCTTGGAATGACTGGTTAAGGGATCAGCAGCACAAGTAGTGTTTTCCTCCATCCTTCCATTTGCAGGGAATGATGAGGGAAGAAATAAGAAGATCCAGCTGATCAATCCCTGGCTCCATGACTGGGGTTACGAACAGAATTTGCAGTTTGTCATGTCTACATGATGCCAGGCCTGCAGGTGACAGATGGGGTACGCTTTTCTCAATGAAGGAAAAGGATCTTTGTGCAGAAGTTAGCATGGATCATTGAAAGAGCTTTAAACTAGATTTGAGTGGGGGAAGGGATAAAAATCAGGCTCACTAGAGATAAGCCTGGGGGTGGCACGCTGATGTTTGAGGGACAGCGTGCTAGTGAGGGCCTTCAGCCTGGTCCACAATGCGCTGAGCACACTTGAAATGTCTCTATACTATGTGTGCAGCATGGGGAATAAATAAGAGGAAATGAGACGCATTGGCCCAGTTACGGAGCTATGGCATCATTGGCATAAGCCAAACCTGGTGGGATGAGTCGTCTGGCTACGTTGCCATGACAGAACATTATAGGCTCTTCAGGAGGAATAGGCAGGGCAGGCGAGGTGCGGGGATGATGGCGCTGGATGTAAGGGAGGGATCGGATTGTATGGCACTTGCAGTTGGCAAGGATTAAAGGGAAAGTAAATAAAGCAGATGTTGTTGTGGGAGTCTACTATTGCTGACTCAAACAGGACAAGAGCACTGTTGAATTAATCTATGAGAAATTACAGGATTTCTCTAGATCATCTGCCCTTGTCCTTCTGGGTTATTTTAATTTCCCTTATGTCAACTGGGAATAGCATACAGTGGCTACAAACAGATCCAGGAAATTCATGAAGCACGTTGAAGATGACTGCTTGGTGCAGGTACTAATGGGGTTGACTAGGAAAGGTGCCCTCCTAGATTTGTTGTCTGTAAACAGAAAGGGACCAGTGGGTCAAGGGGTAACTGGTGGCTATCTTGGTCACAGTGACCACGAAGTAGTCGAGTTTCAAATCGTTGGTGATAGGAGAAAAGCTGCCAGCAAAACTTTGTCCCGGGATATGGGGAGAGCAGACTTGGGGCTTCTGAAGAAGCTGGGAATATGCCTTTGAAATTATTGGAGTCCATGAATGCCAGTCACTTTAGTGTAGGGAGAAAATTCATGCAGCCAAAGCTCAATTAGAGTTCAAACTGGCCAGCACTGTGAGAGACAAAAAAAGGGCTTTTCAGAATAAAGTAACAGCAGAAGTAGAATCAGAGAAAACATTGGCCCATTACTTGATGGGGCTGGTCATCACTCTGGCTTGGCAGAGTGAAACCTGTGCGATGGTCACAGATCCTGGGCTATGAGCTGCGCAAATCCCAGCAGAAAGCTTCTTTCTAGAGCCCTAGGCTAAACATGGGACAGAGACACTGTTTTGCTTTAATGCTGGCCAGAAACTCAGTCCTACACAACCACTCCCACCCAGTGGGATGGGGAGGAGGATCAGAAAGGTAGAAGTGGAAAAAATTCCTGGGTTGAGGTAAAGACTGTTTAGTAGGTAAAGTAACAGCTGCATGTGCAAGCAAAGCAAAATAAGGAATTAATTCACTGTTTCCCATCAGCAGGCAGGTGTTCAGCCATCTCCAGGGAAGCAGGGATCCATCGCACATAGTGGTGACTTTAGAAGGCAAATGCTGTCACTCCAAACGCCACCCCCACCCTTGCTCCTTCTTTCCCCCACGCAGATGACAGTTCATACACTGAAGATCAGGGGTTCAAACCCCAGCTGTGCCTTCTGCCCAACATAAACACAGAGATTTTATTTGTTCACTTTGAGCTATGGGAAATGGCTCTGTGTGGGTGAGGAAGACCTGCTATCTCTATTTAGTTTTTATGCTGCAGCAAAAATGTTGCAAGATTAGAACAAGATGAGAGTGCTGAAACCAAAATTGTAAGCAACATGGACAGCTCTAACAGTACCTTTTCACCCAATTGCCTTGAACAAAACAGGCTTGGGATCCCAACTGCTCACTTTGCCCTGGAATAGTCCCATTCCTCATCTGAAAGCTACAATGTGCCTGGCTGAGGACAAGATATGATCGAAACAGAGAGCAATCACATCTAAATGCTGCATCAGGCGAGCCATCAGGTCCTTCCCTGCACACTCTCAGCAGACAGCAGAGCATCCTGGAGACAGGACTTGTCTCTAAGGACACAGCCCATCTCTATGCCCCCATTTACATGCACAGTGTTTGCATTTCTCCATGGCCAGCCAGAATCACAGCTGCTTGACGTTATCTCTTGTAATGGGTTGTGCTTAAAAACCACAGTGAAGTCCCCAAATTAGTTCTAGTTCAGGAAAGATAATCCTAAATTCAGGCCTGAGAATGTGATAAATTATGATGCAAAAAGCATTTTTCCGGATTCTGGTAGGCAAGTTTGCAATGATATGACTTTAATACACATTTACATATTTAGGATATTGGACAGTAAAACATAGAATTTTGTTGTTTATTCTACATACTTATCAGATAAGATTTGACCCAAGATGGTTTTGAAGTGTCAAACTTGGATCAATAGGCATACTGCCCAAAGCAATCTTGCACTGAACCAGCTTGAAAAAGACAGTGTATTTTTCACACTTTCTCTCATGATATGTTGTAAAACATGCAGACAAGTATCTTTAAGGCAGAGTTGTTCTTTGTAGAACAGCTTAAGGCCATAGAACGCTGTGCAATGTGTTGTTCATGAAATCTTTCTAAACTTAAGAACGAAAGCATGTTTAATTCACTGCAAGAGGTACAATAATAATTTCCCCAAATATTGGTATCAGAAATGGAATTCCTTCACCATTACTTGTAGGTACGTTCCTGCCTGCAGAAGTAGCCAGACTGGAACTGGAGATGCAAAAATTCTCCCAATCTGCAAAGCTCCTCAGCCACCAGTGACCTCACAAGCACTTGCACAAGTGAGGGCTCCTGATAGGCTCCTGCCCATCAGCTACTCAGCCACCAGTGGGCTTATAAGAAACAGCACAAACCATGGACCTGCTCTTCCTTACTCAGCTGCTGGTGAACTCACAAGCACCTACAAAAGCCTGCTATTCAGCCATCACTGACCTCATAAGCATGACACATGCCAGGGGCCTGCTCCTGTCCTGTTAGCTACTTGCCCACCAGTGACGTCATAAACACTGGCACAAGCCAGGTTCTACCCCTGCTGTATGATCTACTCAGCCACAAGTGACGCCACAATCACCTGCACAAACCAGTCCCCAGGTTCTTGATCACCATCAGTCTCATGCTGATGGGATCACTGCTACGTACGAGGCTTTGCAGTGTTGTTGAAGAAAATGCTGTGCAAGGTTCCAAAGCTATCTTGTCTGGCAGGGATGGGAGAGCTTCTGTGCACCCATGATGACAACGAACACTGCTGAGGGTGTGCATCCCTAAGCCCCTCTGGTGCAGTGTGTCTGGGAACACCGCTGGGAGCCAGGGTCTCCAGCACTACCCCAGGGTGGAATGCTGCTTTGTGTGAGGGTTGCAGCCTCCTGGGGATGGAGCCACTGCTCCATGGCACTCCACCAGTGTGCTGGTTGAGCACACAGCTGTGTGCCTGCATCCCAGGGTCTTGCTGGTACACTGTCAGTGGGAATGCTGGAGCACCGGAGCACCACTGCTATGGGCATGTCTCTGATCCCCACTGCTCTCCTGGCTGATTGGCATGCTGTTGGCATGTCCGTGAGAGCTGCTGCTGCTCCTGGGCTGGGAAAGATGCTGTATGTAAGGGTCTCAGAGACTCACTGGGCTAAACACAGCCTCTAGAAATGTGGAGGGTACAGCCCCAGCCCTGCCACAGTGACTCTCTCTGCAGAATGGTCCAGAGGTTCCTTGGGTGCCTGGTGGCTCCTCTCCCTGGTTTGTGTGCGTGGCATGGTGGGGGTCCTGCTGCAACTCCATCACAGCCTGCCTCCACATGTCAGCCCTTTAACTGAGGCACTGATGTCTAAAGAACAAAGCTAAAAGTTTATCAAGAAGTCTCATTTGGGGCATGGTTGAGACATCAAGGAAAGGTACCTAACCTTGGCTAGGATGTGAGACAACACAGTATGTCTGATGTGTTCTTTTGCAGTTGCTGTCTTAGACATAAGGTAGCAAAAATATATCTTCTGGACCAAATTCAAGCCAAGATCGTATCCTAAACTAACCTTGGGTAATTATAATGCTAAAATAAACACCCCTTTGTGAATAATGAGCATGCTAATTAGGTAAAGTCCCTAAATGTTTTGTACATGAGCTTAGGTGCATATGTATAGCTAGCAGTCATTATTGACCAATCAGCTGTTCTTTATAAGTATTGGGTGGTTTGAAATGTGAGGCGTGTCGGCTGTTGTTAAATAAGCAGCACCCAATTCTGCATAATTGAAATAAAAACAAGTATCTCGACTCAGTGTGCTGACTGGCTCTTGCACACCAGGACAAGAACCCTCATTTAGGGACAACAGCAGGGGCTGCAGGAAAAGGCTCAAAGAAGCACTTGTGGTCTTGGGAGAGAATTTTTTTTTGAAGTCCTGCCTTTTCCCAAAGTTTTTTTTTTTTCATGTGACAGCAGGAGAGGTGAATTCCTGGGACATCCTTTTGGAAGCACTGGAGAACCTTGTGCTCAGCATGTGCAAGAAGGGTAATTTTAAATTAACACGTATTGATTTTGAAGGCTTGCACAATCTGTCCAACAGTTTACTTGGAGAAGCCAACGCTGCAATGAAGCTCATGTGTGAGCACTAGGTCTGGCCTCCAAGGGTGAGTAATTGCATGGACCTTCTTTTGCTGTAGCTCTGCTCACCTATTTCAGGGACTGCTGTCATTGTTCCTCCGTGTTCCCTGGGATCTCCCATGCTGTGCCTACCGTGCTTGTCCTCCATGGCGGGAGAGCCCCTAGGCCAGGCAGGGCAGGCTGGGCTCCTTGTCCTGCTCATGAAAGGAGAGAGACCCCATGCTGGGCTCCTTGGGAAGGGAGGGCCTCGCCGCAGATCCAAAGGCAGTGCAAGGACAAGAAACCCCCGTGGATCATCCATGGTCCTCAGGTGGTGAGGGAGGCTGAGCACTGGGTCGGGCGTTGGGGGTGGAGGGATTGAGGGATTGAGGGAAGCCCCGGGGAGTCCCTGGCATGGGGGCCGGGGTTTGGAAGGGGCCGGGGCCACTGGGAGGCATCATGGGGTGGGTGTCCCCAGCGGCACAGCCGGTGTGATGCAGCCCTCTCCCCCAGCCAAGCCCACCCCTCATCTGCCCGACACCTGGTGATGGTAGGAGCAGTACAGATCAGCACGGGCAAATGGGCCATGGCACAATGGCGGCATGCGGAGGGCACCACGAGGGCCCTCTGTGGGGATCAGCCTGACGCCTGGTGCCGTCAGGTGCAGTGCAGGTCGCCATTGGCAGGACACTCAAGCATGGTAAGGCCAGGGCAGGTCTTGGACTGCTGCTGGGGGTCCCGGGGTGGGTGTCAAGCCATGAACACGGGGTCTGCAGCACTCCACCTCGCCCTTGCACCATGCAGTAGGGGCATGTGAGGAGAAGAAAGGGACCCATGGGGACGAAGGAGGAACAGGTGGGGCTGTGGAAGGGGAATAGAGAAGGAGCAGTTTGGTGTGAGGAAGGGGGCTGGGGATGTGTGTGGGGAGAAGAGGGAGAGATGTTGCTGAGGGACATGGTGTAGGGGTGGTTTCGGCAGTGTAGGTTTATGGTTGGACTCGATGTTCTTGAAGGTCACTTCCAACCCAAGTATTCTGTGATTCTGTGATTCTATGTTGGGGGTGGGGCAATGGGACAGGGATGGGATGGGAAGCGGGATGAGGAGGGCTACGAGGGCGAGCCCCTGGGTGGGCAGGTAAGGGGACGCCCATGTCCATGGTGTCACACAGGAGGATAGGAAGGCTGGGCTGTGGCACCCCGGCCTGTGGCCACAACTGCTGGGGGAATTTGGGTGTGAGCAAGGCCATGTCCATGGCTGCAGGTGGGTCCCCCATGGGCACGGTGGCACACTGGCATCTGGGGGCGGTGCAGGTGACCTGACCCCTCTTTCCTATCCCCAGTGCGGGTTGGGTGCTGCCTGGCTGTGGGCTGCATCTGCTGTCCCTGACAGGAACATCCTCGTGCCCAGAGAGCCCGGCCCTGCCTGGCGTAGACATCTCTGTTCTCTCTGTGCTGCTGCCCCCAGCACCGGACTGGGCAGATTTGGGCTAGTGTGGCTATATTTCCCACAGGGGAGGCAAACCCCTTTCCCACAGCCGGATGTGAGCCTGGGCTCCCCTTGCCCCCAAGCTGTGTGTCAACCCCCATGCCAGTTGTCACCAACCCCTGGTCTGAGGGACTGGGATCTGGTGCAGAGGTGCTGATGCACCCCCAGAAGGGTGGGTGCGGGGGACATGGTCCTCCCTCGCCCTGCTGCACCGTGCCTCAGCCTGCATTGGCACTGGCTGAGTCCTGCTGCTTCATGGGGAGCCTGGTGCCCCACAGGACCAGGGGCTGGGGTCAGGGGCATCCCGTTGGTGTTGGGAGGCTGTCCCAGTGTTTCGTCCTGGGTTGAGGAGTGTGGGCATGCTTCTGTGCTGCACCATCTGTCCTGGGGTGGGCAGGAGCTGCGTGCATGGCACACCAGGAGTTCCTACATGCATGATGGTGTTAATTAGCTGTTTATTGTTGGGGAGATGTGGGGGGCCAGTGTGGCCCTGGGGCATCCCAGGTGTGGCGTGCCTCGTGCTCTCAGCTCCTGCAGGAGAGGAGGAGGTGAGTGAAGGTGGACAAGGGCTAGCAGCTCCTACCTGCCATGGCTTGGAGCCAATGGTGCTGGTGCAGCTGGGCCAGGAGGAGACCTCACCTGCACCTGTAATGCCAGATGGTCCCAGCAAGGGCTGCAGCAATGGTCAGCAACACCACAATGGTGATTCCAACACTGAGAGCTACCTTGGAGTTGTCTGGAGGAGAGAGGAGAGAAATGGGTTGCAGGTGCACAGGAGGTCATGGCTGGAGCTGCCATCGGAACCATCCTCTAGGCACTTGCATGGGCTCAGTAGCTACTACCTACACCCTGTGCCCCATCCCCATGGGTGGCACCTACCCCATGGGATGAGGAGGCTGCGGGTGCCCAGGCTGCGGTGGTGCACACAGCAGGCATAGCTGTGCCCATCACGGGGGGCCACGGCCAGGATGCTGCGGAGCTGGTAGGTGAGGTCGGCATTGGGCAGGATGGCACTGGTGTTGAGTGCTGAGCCCGGTGGCACCTCCTGGCCATCCCGCAGCCAGGCCACGCTGATGGGCCGTGGGTAGAAGCCGGTGACATGGCAAACCAGCAGGAGCTGGTCTGGTCTGGGCATGCGGGCGAAGACTGTGGCCACAGGCAGCTCTGAGGGGATGAGATCAAAGGGTTGGGGGGAGCCCCGGTGGGACACGGCTTGGCCCCAGCATGTGGGTGGCTTTGGGGTTGCCATGCCAGGGTCAGGGGGGTCTCACCTTGTCTCTCCAGAGCTGCCTTCCCATACTCAATGAATTTCTTCATGTGATCAACACAGCTAATATTGAGAAGGTGCTGCAGGGTCGCAGAGAAGCCGGTGAAGGTGTTGTACTGCCTCTCAACTTGTGCTGCCAGCTCACTCTCCTGCTGTCTCTCCCAGCAGCTCTTGTCCACATCGAAGCTGAGGAAATCACGGGCATTGTAGGCGAGATGGTAGAATTTGGTGTAGGAGCCATTGGGATACAAGTTGCAGCCAGTTGCGCACTGGAAAACAAAGGGGTCTTGGGGGGAACAATAGGCATCATAAGTGCAGCTCCAACTGGAGCCTGACACTGCATCACTTCTTTGGGCACAACCCTTTCCCCCTTCCCTCTGTACCTCAATTCATTCTCCCCAGGGAGAAGACGTGAGTGGCCAAAGCTCAGTTACAATTGAAACTGCGCAGTGTTGTGTCAGGCATCAGGAAGAGTTTTTTAAAGTATGTTAATAGCAAGAGGTCTAAAGAAAACATTGGACTGGTAATGGTTGAAGATGGTCACCTGACTAATAGGAATGAAGAAAAAGTGGAAGCATTCAATGCTTTTTTTCCCTCAGTCTTTAATAATACTTATAGACCTTGGGCGGCCCAGTCCTCTAAGTGAGAGGACCACGACTTTGGAAACAGTGACTTTCCATTTGTGGACATTGAAATTTTAAGGAACCATCTGTATCAGCTGAATGTTCACAGGTCCATTCACAAGGACCTGATGGGATTCATACCAGAGTACTAAAGGAGCTAGTGGATGTTATGGCAGGACACTTCTTGATCATCTACCAAAGGTCTTGGGAGTCTGGGGAGGGCCCTGATTGACTGCACGGTAGCCAAAGTTATTTTAATTCACAAGAAAAGTTAGGGGGAAGACCCAGGAAACTACAAACCTGTAAGTCTAACCTCAGTGCCTGGAAAAATTATGTAGATCATGCTGCATGCTATTGAAAGGCATTTAAAGGACAATGAGCAAAGGGAAAGTCCTGCAACAAAATTTTATATCCTTCTACGAGAAGGTCACCCACCTAATGGGTGAAGGGAAGGCAGTGGATGTAGTTTTTCTGTATTTTAGTAAGGCTGATACTGTCCGTCACAGCATCCTTCTGGACAGGTTGTCCAGCTGTGGGGGAGCGGTTTCACAGCACGCTCGCTGGGTGAAGAACTGGCTGAATATCAGAGCTCAAAATGTTGTAGTGAACAGGGCTACATCTGGCTAGCCTTTACGCCAGGTAGAAACTGCAGATGAGAAACCTGTCCTGAGCCCTGTAGCTTGTTGTCCTCAAGCTGCCCCTGCCCACAGCAGGATCAGGAGCCATGCCAAAGTGGGAAGTACTGCTTTGGAGGAGTGGTGGGACATGGGGTGAAGGCAAGTAGGAGGACTCTGGTACTCTGCCTGGCCCCCTGCCCTTGGTTAACCAGCGCTTGTACCGGTGTGTGGAGCCAGGTGCTTGCTCCATGTGCCCTGTCCCACAGGCAGGAGCAGAGAGGCCCCTTTGACCTTCTGCTCCACTTTCTCAGGTGACTTTTCTTGTGGGATTTGGGGTGCTCAGAGAGCAATAGGGAGGGCTGGTGCGAGGGCCTAAGTGGAGCTAAATGCAGCCAAGGTTGTGCTGGCCCTGTGTGACCTCCCACAAGACAGGGTAGTTTGGGGGTCTTGCTGGTGCAGGATGAAGCCCCAATCCTTCCTCTCCTGCCAGCCTTGGTTTAAGAAAACTGTTGGTAGTGGCTCTGAGCTCCTTCTCACAGCTCCCTGCCTTAGGTGAGGAGGTGCTGAGCACCTGGTACTCACAGGTCTGGTACAGCATGGCATCAGCTGACAGGGATAGGATGAAGTTGTGCACATAGATCCTGAACAGGTTTTGCAAGTTCTCCCACTCTGCTGCAGGCAGGGCTGGGTAGACCCATGGGTGTAGGTAGAGGATGTTCCAGGTGTATTTCTGCAGGTTAGCAAAGACAATGTCCTCCAGGGTGGCCCAGGCCGAAATGTCCACAAAGTTGGAGTTGTGAAAGATGAAGGTTTGGAAAAGGTGAAGTTTACAAGAACCTGTGGGGAGAGGGAGGGAGAGGAAGTGGCATTGGGGTGCATGAGGGTGAAGGAGGAGAACGGGACTGTGGGCTCCAGTGCTGGTAGGCAGCCCCAGGAGGAAGGGTGGCTTGCAGCATCCCTGGGGAACAGGCAGGCAAGATGGGGCAGACAGGCAGGGTGAGGGAAATCCCTTGGTTTCACTCAGTTTGCAGTTTCCTTCAGCAGGTCCTCTGAGCCTCTCCCCGCTTCTGTGATTTCCTTTTTTCAGCTGTCCACCTCCCCAGTGTGCCCTTCTGGGAGCTGTCACTTATCAGCGTGAAAGAACTGGCAGGGGGGGACCTCAGTGCTCGTTTGGGGTGAGGCTTGCTCCAGCAAGGAGCACCTGTGCCAAGACCCAGATCCACTGGAGACCTGCACACAGTGGGAGGGCTGGGAGGGCTGGGAAGGAGAGGCATGTCACCCTAGTTTAGGGGCTCCTGGGCAAGTGCTCAAGGCTGAACTCTAACAGGAGGCAGGAAACTGAATTTGATGCTGCAGTGCTGAGTGAGGCTGCAGTAGTAAAAAGGGCAGAGTGAAGCCCGTTTTGAAGCAGTGGGTCCACTCCTGGCCAGGGCGCAGTGAGCACCTGCCCCTGGAATGGAAAACACAGGCTGGGGATGCAGGGTTCATTGTAGCTGCAAGAGGAACCTCTGAGTGTTGTTTCACAGGGGCAGAATGCAGAGGATCCAAGGCCCCTTTGATTGCAAGAGAAATGATCCTGCAGGCTAAGGGCAATGCCCAGGACCTGCTCAATGCGTTGGAGCCCAGTGCAGTGCTGTTGTGCCCTGAGGGACTGAGAACACCTGCTGCCCACAGGCTCCCTGCAGGAGGAAGGCATCTTTGGGGACACCCCATTACCCCAGGCCCGCCTTAGGGAACCCTTGTCCCCTGGCTGCTCAGGCGACTGAACCCCACTGCCAGTGGTGCTGGGCTGGACAGGATGGTGTGGGGCAGGGAAGCCCAAGCAGGTGGGCAGGGATGGGGCACCTTTGGGTGCCATGGGGGGCCATTGGTGATGGGGACATCGGCCTGTCTGTGCCCACCACCTGCCATCTCTGTGGGGTCGCGCAGTGCAGCGATGGGAGCAGGTCGGGATGAGCCAGCGCGCCCACTTACCCTCTGGATCTGCCCACGTCCCAGGGAGAAGGAGGAGAAGGAAGCGGGGGATAAGATGGCGAGGGCGCTCCATGGTGCTGGTAGCAAGCGTGCAGGAGCAAGTGTAGCAGGAAGAGGAAGGGGCCACGGGAGCCGCAACCACACGCTTCTCCCCAGGGTTGCTCTGCCTGGGCAGCTGTGGCAGTGACAGTGTCATGGGGCAGCCCCGGTATCCAATGAGGCTGGTTCTGAGGTTTTGGGAGGGCCTGGCCGGGTGTGTTCCCCAGGGGGAGGTGGTGTGCTTGTTGCAGGGCTGGGCTGGGGTGCTCTGGCCAGCGGCTGCTAGTGCCCAGGGTTTTGGGTGGGGGCAAAGTTACATCTTGGCTGCAGCAACACTCTAGCAACCAAGGAGATGTTCTCTGAGCCCAGCCTGTGGTGGCCTTTCCCTCCTCCCGTGGGAACCCCCAGGGCTTTACTCTGTAGACCCCTGGTAGAGAGTATTGGGTTTACATGGCAAGGTTTCGGTAGCAGGAGGCCTGCTGGGGTGGCTTCTGTGAGAAGATGCCAGAAGCTGCCTCCATGTACAGCAGAGTCAGTTCCAGACAGGTCCAAGACATACATGCCGCTGGCCAAGACTGAGCCAGTCAGCAATGTTGGCAGTTCCTCTGTGATAACATATTTTAAAAGGGGCAAAAACTGCTGGGCAACAGCAGCTGGGGGAGACAAGTGAGAATATGTGAGAGAAACAAATATGGAGACACTAAAGTCAGTGAAGAAGCAGGAGGAGGAGATGCTCCAGGCATGGGGCCCGTACAGCCCATTTTGAAGGACCATGGTGGAAAAGATACCTACCTGCACCCTATGGAGGACCCCATGTAGAACAGGGGGATGTGCCTGAAGGAGGCTGTGACCCTATGGACAGCCTGTGCTGGAGCAGACTCCTGACAGGACTTGTGACCCCATGGGGGACCCATGCCGGAGCAGTCTGTTCGTGGAAGGACTGCACCCTGTGGAAAATGCCAATGCTGGAGGGGTTTGTGAAGAACTGCCACCCATGGGAAGGACCCACGCTGGAGAAGTTCATGAAGGACTGCCTTCTATAGGTGGGACCCCATGCTGGAGCAGGGAGAGGAGGAAAGAGTGACAGAGAAAATGCATAATAAACTGATGGCAATCTCCATTCCCCATCATGCTGTGCTGCTTGGGAGGAGGAGATAGAGAAGTCAAGAGTGAAGTTGAGCCTGCGAAGAAGGGACGTGGGGGGAAAGGTTTTTTTACATTTGTTGTTATTTCTCATTACCCTACCTGATTTTGATTGACAATAAACTAAATTTACTTCCCAAAGCTGAGTCTGTTTTGCCTGTGATGATAATTGTTGCGTGATCTCCCTTATTCGAAGGGTGGCTGTTCCCCATCCCTGCAGCTTTTGCAGGGGCCGGAGTCAGGCGTTGGGGCAGGAGTCAGGAGTGGAGATCCTGACCCAAACCCATCCTGGACAGAAGGTGACATCAGCACTGGAGCCAGAGCATCTCCACACCTGCTCAAAATTACTCCCTGTGTCAGGGGATTGGAGATGTCACTTGAGCCATCCCTTCCCCTGTCTCCCCAGCAAAACAGCTCAAATTGCTCCATCTCTCCCTGATTTGTGGACCATCCCTCTCAGTGGCCCCACGCTGCTCTGGCCACAGGTTGTCACTGCCCTTCTGCCAGGGACAGACATCGGCTATGGAAATGCCGAGATGTGGGAATTGCTTGTCCTGACATGCCAGGGACATCAACCAGTGTCCAGGAAAATGGAGAGTCTTCCCGGCTGCAATGTGGGGGTCTCTGCAGTGTGCTGGGGGGTTCCTTGGGGGAATTTCCTGAATGGGAAGGAGGGTGAGAACCACAGGAGCCACGTGCCACTGGGGAAGTTCCTTTAATGCGGTGACTTTCCAGAGCAAACCTCTGTCAGTGCTGATGGGTCAAGGATGGGAGATGAGACAACCAGGGGGAGCTAGCCTCAAGGAAACTCCTTACTGGGAAGGCAGCCAGACCTCAAATGATGAATTCCTGTGTCTCCCACGTGGTCTTGTTACCTTTCCTGCAGGGGGGAAAGCCACCATGAGCCATGCTCAGGACTGGGGACTTCACCATTGAAGATCTGCTGCAACCCCTGGCCCAACCCTTCTGACCATAAACCTGAGAGTAGATGGTGGGAGGGAGACCTCACCTGCACTTCCACCACCAAACCCCACCAGCAGAGGCTGCAGCCACAATGAACAGCACTGCGATGGTGATGCTGATGGTTGGAGCTCTGCTTCGGTTTTCTGGGAAAGGGAGAGAAGAAGGTGGCCATATAAGTGTGGCAGCACCAGGCAGGAGTTACCCCTTGCAGGGTCAGTAGCTACTACCTGCACCCTGTGCCCCATCCCCATGGGTGGCACCTACCCCATGGGATGAGGAGGCTGCGGGTGCCCAGGCTGCGGTGGCGCACACGGCAGGCATAGCTGTGCCCATCACGGGGGGCCACGGCCAGGATGCTGCGGAGCTGGTAGGTGAGGTCGGCATTGGGCAGGATGGCACTAGTGTTGAGTGCTGAGCCCGGTGGCACCTCCTGGCCATCCCGCAGCCAGGCCACGCTGATGGGCCGTGGGTAGAAGCCGGTGACATGGCAAACCAGCAGGAGCTGGTCTGGTCTGGGCATGCGGGCGAAGACTGTGGCCACAGGCAGCTCTGAGGGGGTGAGATCAAAGGGTTGGGGGGAGCCCCGGTGGGACACGGCTTGGCCCCAGCATGTGGGTGGCTTTGGGGTTGCCATGCCAGGGTCAGGGAGGGGGGCGGGTCTCACCTTGTCTCTTCAGCGCTTCCCTCCCGTACCTGCACAGGGTGAGGATGTGGGTCTGGCAGGAGATGGAGAGGAGGTGCTCCAGGAGCCCTGTGATGGCCTTCTTGCTGGTCAAGGATTTACTGACCAGCTTTGCTAGTGAGGATGGCTGCCGGGGCTCCCAGCGCTGCTTCTCCACCTCGAAAGCTAAGAAGTCTCTGCCGCCCTCCCCGACATCCATGAAACCCCAGCTTGTCCTGTTGGGGTGCAGCACACAGCCCGCACGGATCTGGATGACCAATGGGTCTGTCAAGGGCAGAGCAGGTGGAGAATTCCTGTGAATGCGTCGGGCATGGGTGGCATGAGGCGGAATTTGGCTGAAGGCACGTGCAGGGGTGCCATGGGCAGCAGGATGCAATGGGCAGCAGGGCATGGGGCCATGCTTCAGGAAGCCCCGGGACACCCTGCAAGCCCTCATTTCCCTTGGAATGCTGGAGTGGATACAGGGCCAGTTACCGCGGGGCAGTTGCTCAGAGTGGGTTCCCCCAAAATATTTGTCCCCAACATTTTGTTTCTCTGATCTGTGCCGTGCAGGTCCTGCAGCCCTGGTAAATTTGGTGACCGCTCCCCAGCGTGCAGAGGGGTTCACCTATACCACATGGCAGGAGCCCTGAGGACTGGTTTTGGTGAGCTGCCCTTCCTGCCCCCGCTAGCCTTTTGCCCTCTCAGCCACAGCATTTCCCATTACCCTTCCAGGAGCTGTGGCACCCTGTGAGACCCCACAACTACAACTCCAGCGGGGAGGAGGGCACAGCTGGAAGCTGGGGAAAAGGGCTGGGGCTCTGGCTGGGGTTGTCCCCATACTCACAGTCCAGTTGCCCCTGCTGGGCTATTTCGTGCACGTATCGGACAATATTGCGCAGATACATTTTGGAGTGGGACTTGATGTTCTCTGCATCGCCCTCAGCTGCAGCCTTGCGCGCCCATGGCCAGTGGAAGTGGATGCTCCAGTTGGCAGGATCCAGTGCATAGATGGGCATGTCCCCCAGGAGGCCCACCAGAGACACTTTGACAGAGCTGCCATTGGCAAAGAGGCTGGTCTGGAGCAGCTGGAAAACCTGCGTCTCTGCTGGAAAAGAGGATGGGGATGGAAAGGGCTGCAGGAAAGAGGAGAGGAGTGGCGGGCTGGAGGGGAAACAGGGGTATCAGACTAGATATAAAAAAGAATTTTTTTACCCTGAGGGTGGTGAACCAACTGGTGCAGGTTGCCCAGAGAGGTGGTAGATGGATCTCTGGAAACATTCAAGGTCAGGTTGGACAGGGCTCTGAGCAACCAGATCTAGTTGAAGATGTCCCTGCTCATTGCAGTGAGGTTGGACTAGATGGCCTTTAAATGTCCCTTCCAACCCAAACCATTCCATGATTGCATGCTTTTCATCCCACAACAGAGACCCCCATCACCTGTACCTGGCCCTGCCTGGGCAACCCTCAACCATGTCTTTGCTGGACTCTCACCTCCTTGCCTGCTCAGGGTTGCTTTCCTGTCTGAACTTCCTCTGTCCCTTATGCTCTTTGTCCTTCTCTATTTTACTTTCAATGAGGTATTTTTCTCCCATAGAGCATTTCAGGTACCTTGTCCCCTTCCTGCCTCTCTCCTGTCCAGCGCCTGCTGTCTGGCCATGCGGAGTGGAAGGTGGGGGGCTCCTCAGTGTTTGTTTGGGGTGATGTTTTCCCCAGAAGAAGCACCTGTGCCAGGACTTGGACCTGCACATGGCACAGAGGCTGTGGAGGACAGCAGAGGGGAAAGGGCATTTCATGCAGGTCTGGGGGCTCCCGGGAGCTCAAGAAGATCAAGCCCTGACAAGGGCAGAAGAGTAGCCCAGCCCAGAGATCAAGCCCACGTTCCAATGTCTGCTGCTGCTCCCTCCCGGAAATGTGAGGTCTCACGGGGTTGTGGTGAAACGCTCTGTGCAACGGCAGTACCCAAAACACCCTCTTGCAGGTGCAGCTCCCCAACAAACAAAGGGCTGCTGGAAGGGACCCACAGCACCCCATGGAACTGAGACACCCACCCCTCCTGGCACCCACAGGCTCCCTGTAGGAAGAAGGCACCTTTGGGGGAACCCCAACACTCCAGGCCTCACTGGGGATACCTGGTTCCACTTCGGCTTGGCTGCCGAAGCCCCTGTGCTGGAGCCGCTGGGGCATGAAGCCCTGAGCTGGAGGCAGGAACAGAAAGGGTGGGCAGTGAAAGGGCACCTTTGGGTGCTGCGTGGTGGAGGTTGGCCCTTTGATCCTGGGGATCATCCCCCCCATCCAGGAGACAGTGGCCTGTCTGTGCCTCCCCTGAGGAACCTGTGAGGTCCCCTGCCGGGAGAGGAGAGTGGTTGGGGTGAGCCAGGGCTCCCACTTACCCTCTGGGTCTGCCCATATCCCAGGAAGGAGGAGGGCGAGAAAGAGGAAGAGAAGGAGGTGCGGGGGCTGCATGGTGCATGCGGCAAGGCCGAAGCTGCAGCAGCAGTGACTACAGGAGGAGGAAGCACGGCGTGGGGTCCCACAATTCAACCCAGCCCAGCTGTCACCGCAGTGGCTCTCCGCCAATAGAACTGGTGCAGATGTGTTGGGGAGGGCCCCAGAGGTCCCGAGCTGGGGACTGGCGATGTTTGGGAGGGAGGATGGTCTTGAGCATGAAATGCCATGACAGGCTGGGGCTGGGGAGACCCCAGCCAGAAGGAGAGAGGAGGGAAAGGGAGAGCCAGAAAATGACACTAGGAGAAAATGGATGCTCAAGCACCCAAGCTGGGTCCCACTGATTCCCTCTCCCCACCCATGGTACCTTGCCTCCATCTCCATTCTTGTAGGACACATAAGCTCCAGTGGAGGAGATGGAGAAAGATGGCTGCTGTTTGCTCAGCCTAGCCTGGGGAGAAGCGCTGCTTTGGGCCCCCTCCCCTGGTACCTCCAGCTCAGGCTCCTCCTGCACCATCTGCCTAACCCTGGGGACAGACAGGGCTCCCCAGGGTGGATGTGACAAGCAGTTCCTGCCCGGCCCATGGCTGTGGGAACATTGCTGGGGAGCTCCAACTCTGCTGTAAACGCCCCCAGGAGAGGGACTGGGGCTGGGCTGCAGCCTGGCACTCCCCTTTCCTTCCCACCATCTTTGGTGGGGAACACTGTCCCCTTCCCCAAATGCCCCCTGGGCATGAGAACAGGAATGGTGGAGTCCATCCCTGTGCTCTATCCCCAGTGTCCAGCACTGGAAGGCCAATGGAGTGACCAGAGCCAGACTCATGCCCGCAATATCCCCTACCCACTGCTCCTTCCCGGCTGTCACATGGTGCATCCCCTCACCCTGCAGTTTCTCTTCCCCTTTTCTGGGGGTGCCTGTGTTGGGGTTGAAGGCAGAACCAAAACCACAGCCAAGGGGAAGTTTGAGGGGGTGTGCCCTGGTAACCTCTAAACACTGAACCCCTTCCCTTCCATGGAGCTGTCCCACAAAGAAGTGGGGATGCTGCGGTGGCCTGGTGGTCCCAGAAGTCACACCAACAGTCTCACTTCCCAAGCAGGTCATCTCGGCATCACCCAGGGGATGTCCATTCATGCCACCACAATGTCCACATGCCTCCCAGCAGGGCTACCATTGACGACATCAGAGTAGGGTGCTTAGTTCGTGGGATGACAAAGTACAGCCATGGCATGGCCAGTGAGGGAAGGGGTAGGGGATGTTTGTCAATGCAGTCTTAGGAGATGACCATTTTTTCTCATAGTTCCCTTTAAGGTGACTGTTGGTCACTTCTTCCTGAGCAGTTGATAGGCCATTAGCAGGGCTATGGCTTGTGCAGCTGCATGTAGGGTCACTGGTGGCTGAGTAGCTGACAGGGCAGGAGCAGGCACCTGGCTTTGCACGTGGTCACGATGTGTTCAACCCCCTCCAAATTTTCTTCAGATACCTCCCAATGTTGCAGCAGACCAGAAGTTCTACTTTAGCTCTTCCACATCTCTACTGAATGTACTTGTCCTTGCGTTTTTGTTGGGGTTTTTTTTTCACTTTCTTTCTTGGTATAGCAGAGGTCTCAACTACTTCTTCCTTGATATTGTCACTTCCTGTGGTCAGCAAATTGCCAAAGTGGGCAGGGGACTCTTTGTCCACACAGACCATTGGTCCTCGCAGTTCCCTCAGGTGACATTGGTTCTTACAGTCCTCCCAGGTGACCATTGGTCCTCACTGTATCCCCCTGGGTGACTGTAGGACTTTGCAGTAACACCTCATGTGACCATTGGTTCTTACATACCCTGTGAATCTCCAGTCCCCCCTCAGGTGAGAGCTGTGACTCCCCCTCAAGCCCAGAGCGGTGCCTGGGTGAGTTGGGGTGGTCAAGGTTGCAGAGCCTCTGGGTGCTGCACTGGGTATGTGGGCACCAGCACTCACAAGGCTGGGACAAAATGCCTGAAAAGACCTCTTGAAATGCCTGGGTGCTTGTGTGTGTGTTACTGTAGGGTCTCTTGGAACATCATGCAGATGGCGACCTTTCCTTACCAGGTTTGCTCACTGGCTGCATCTGCTTCCCAGGTTTGCTGTGTAAGCTTCGTCCTGCCACATCCCATGAGCGCTGCAGGGTGTTTCACTCTGTTTGGGAGATGAATTGCCTCATGTGCCCTGTTGGTGCAGAGACCGCGGGCTCCCAGCCCCACGGTGAACTCTACCTGCTGCTGAAAGTTTCATCTGTCTGTCAGCAGGGGCTGGGAGAGATACAGAATCCCTCCTCCTGCAGCAAGGTCCTTGAGCACCATGGTGTTGGCAAGTGAATCTGTCAGGGAAATTCAGTCCCACCCACAGCACTGTGGGTCACAGGGTTTGGCCAGGGGAGAACCAGCCCTGGTGGAGTTGTGGTGGATGTGGCCATAGGCCAGCCGGATTTTCTTCTGACTCAGATGACAGTTGGCTCGTGCATAGCTGCCAGAGACTTTTCCTGTGAAATTTTGCCAGGAAGTTGTCCTGTGAAACCAACCCTTTTGAAGCTGCACATTCAAGTGTCTGGTTGCCTGGGAGCACAAGCTAAATCACTTCCTATGTCTGTCTGAACTCCGCTGCCTCTGATGGGAGATCGGCCTCCTTTTTCTCCTGAACTCTGAGGCTTGGGGGCGCTTTACCACTATGTGCACAGTTGCTTATTTCCTTGGAATATATAAAAATGTGTTTGTATACGCACAAATACACTTTTGCCTTTTTTTTGGCTTTGGTGTTTTCTGCCATTAGCAACAATAATTCAGTGATGCTCCAGCTTCCATTTGCAGCTGATCAAAACCTCCCCGAGCCCGTCTAAATCCTGAGAAAAGGTACACATTCTTAGTGAAAACATGAATGTTTTAATTTCACTTTATATACAATGTGCAATTCCCATCAGAGTTTCAGTGATACTCAGCACTTTGTTAAACTGTTCGCGGCCAGGCACTGTTAGTCTGTGTGGAAAAGTTCAGTCTCAGCAATAATATTTCTGGAATATGGTTAATAAAGGCAGCTTTTAGGAAAAAAAAGGTAGAAAGCAACAGTTGAAGGTCACAGCTTACCACGTACTGATAAATGTGTTATTGTAGCAAAACTGGGAATAATTGCCACTAGGCATTGGGGGGCCTTGAAGAGCCTCCGTGGGTGCATGGGACAGTGCCAAGAGGCAAGAAGTGATCGTGTGTAATGAGTGAGGAAGTCTCGGACTTGCATCCTTGTCTGCTTAGCAAATTGAAGCGGGTCAGGATCCCCCCAGGTTTCCCCTCTGTGTCTCCAAGTCAAGTTGATGTCGGACTCAGCAGTGCCCAAAGTTTTGTCAAAGCAGAAAAAGGCTTGTTTTTGTCCCTGTGAGGGTGGTGGAAGAAAATGGAGACGGTTGATTCCCTTCTGGGCTAAGCTTCCTTACTCAGGATGGAGTTCCTGGAGTCTGATTCCTCCATCTGCTGGTGCTTTCTGAAATGAGAGGGTGATGGCTGATGGGTACCCCATGGAAGAGACTTCATGGGGATGCAGCCAGCAGGGTCTGAGAAGGAGCTTTGCTGCTAAGTGCAAGTGGGGCATTTCCTCCCCTCCTCTTCCACTGCTGCTCCACAGGGCAGAAAAAGCCTCACCTGCGTTTCCACACCCAAAGTGCTGTGATGGCAGCTATGGCCACGGCTGCCAGGAGCCCGGCCACAAGCCCTGCGATCAGCACCACCTCTGAGTTCCCTGAGAAACACAAGCAGAAGGTACCATGAGTTTTCCTGGGTTTGCTCCATTCAGTGGGGCAGGGCAGCTCAGGAGCCCCATCCCTGTCTCCATGGGTGGCACCTACCCCATGGGATGAGGAGGCTGCGGGTGCCCAGGCTGCGGTGGCGCACACGGCAGGCGTAGCTGTGCCCATCACGGGGGGCCACGGCCAGGATGCTGCGGAGCTGGTAGGTGAGGTCGGCATTGGGCAGGATGGCACTAGTGTTGAGTGCTGAGCCTGGTGGCACCTCCTGGCCATCCCGCAGCCAGGCCACGCTGATGGGCCGTGGGTAGAAGCCGGTGACATGGCAAACCAGCAGGAGCTGGTCTGGTCTGGGCATGCGGGCGAAGACTGTGGCCACAGGCAGCTCTGAGGGGATGAGATCAAAGGGTTGGGGGGAGCCCCGGTGGGACACGGCTTGGCCCCAGCATGTGGGTGGCTTTGGGGTTGCCGTGCCAGGGTCGGGGGGGGTCTCACCTTGTCTCTCCAGAGCTGCCTTCCCATAATGCAGTAAAACCTCCATGTCATCAACACAGGTATTGTTGAAGAGGACATCTACTAGCTCACTGAAAGCAGTAAAGTTATGGAGAACAGCCTGGACGTACCGCGAGAGGTCGGTGTCTTGGGAGAGGAGCCAAGTGGCGTTATCGATGTTGAAGCTGAGGAAGTCCTGGCCATTGTAGCCCACATAGGCAAAGGCCCGGGAGGTCCTATTGGGGTAGAGCTCACAGCCCGCCACACATTGGGCCACGAAGGGGTCTGGAGGGGCAGAGAGGAGACAGAGGTTGCATGGGGGGCTGAGACTGCCTTCCTACAGATATGGTCAGCATCTCCTGTGCAGTGCCAGCACTGCCGAGTCCTTCCCCACTTCCCAGATACTGTTCAAAGAAGGCATACAGAGAAGACTGGGTACTCACAGGGCACATCCTTCTGCATGGCACCTTCATTGATGAGGTGGTTGAACTGCTGTAAATAGATCCTGATCATGTTCTGAATGGTGTCCCAGTCACTGCGGGGCAGGGCTGGGTGCACCCAAGGCTGGTAGAAGCGGATCGTCCAGGTGTGCTTATCAATAGAACCAAGCTCGATGTCTTCCAGCAGGCCCAGCCCCTCCGTGTCCACAAATGTGGTGTTTTGGAAGACGGAGGTCTGGAGCAGACGGATAGTGAAGGTCCCTACATGAGACAAAGGTCAACAGGGGGAGACGGGTTTGGGAGGAGAGGGCTGGGAAAAGTGCAGGGGCTGAGGGACATGTCCTCGAGGTTGCAGGGACCTGCGGATCCCCATAAGCCCCCTGCCTCCTTGACAGCCCCAGTTCCCACTCCCTGCACCCAGCTGGGGGGGCTGCATCCCCACCAGGGATGAGTTGTGGAGTCAGGGGACAAGGAGGGGTGAAGACACGAGTGCCCAAGGTGCATGGGGAGTAGGAAGCCCCTTGCCCATGGGGTTCCACGGGAGCATGGGAGCAGTTGTGGATGAGGCAGGGCTCCCACTTACCCTCCAGGTCTGCCCACGTCCCAGAGAGGAGGAGGAGGTAGAGGAGAAGCAGGAGGAGGCAGCAGCAAGGGGGCTGCATGGTGTCAGCAGCAAGGCCCCGAGAGTGCAGTAGTGAATGCAGCAGCAGGAGGAAGGGGCTGTGAGAGATGTGGCTGTCAGACCACCTCTGCCTGGGCAGCTCCACTGGTCCTAGTGGCCCTGGCAGCCAATGGGGCTGGCACTGAGGTTTTTGGGGAGGGCCCAAGGTTCCTGCTTGGGGTGGGCTGGGCTGGTGCACCCTGGGTATGGCTGTGAGCACTGGGAGAACTTGGGTGGGAACAAGGCCATCCCACTGGCTGCAGGAGAAGTCCCTTATGGCTGCAACAAAACCTTGACAATCAGGGCAGTGCGGGTGACCCAACTCCTCCTTTCTACTCCCATTACAGATGGAGGTGCCACCTAGCCATGGGCATCCAGTGTCCTTGACAGGAATGTCCCTTAGTGCCACTTGCGCCCAGCATCTCTGGCCCTGCATAGCACAGACATCTCCATCCACTCTGTGCTGCCTACTTAATCTGGCAGGTTCACCCCTACGTGGCTGTTTTTCCCACAGAGGAGACAAATGCTGCTCCCGCAGCCTGACCGCATGCCTGGGGTCCCCATGTCCCCAGGCTGTGCTCTAACCCCATACTTCTTTGTCACCTCCTGGCTGTCCTGCAGCCACGCCATGCTGATAGGATTCAGGTAGAAGCTGGCGATGTGGCAAACCAGCAGAAGCAGAGCTGGGCCAGGTGTGCAGGTGAAGAGCGTGGCCATGGACAACTCTGAGAGGCAAGAGTGAGGAGAGCTGGTGATATACCCTGGCCCCTCAGCGCCACTAGCCTGATGCTTGGGAATAGGCTCCCCAGAGAGGAGTTGATGAGTAATTCCCACCTGGCCCACAACTTCAGGGTTGGGCACGGGTGCAGGCAGGGCTGCAACAAGTAGCTCCTCCAGGGTCTCCTCTCAGGGTGTGGGAAGTGGATGGACTGGAGCAGCTGTAGTGTGATGGTCCCCAAGGGAGAAACAGGCTGCGGAGCCTCGAAGGGACTGTTTCCCACTGACAGTCATCGGCTTGGAGCAGTGGTACTTGGCCAGGCAGGATCCCCAAGCTGGGACAGAGATAGAGCCATGTTCCCCATGCTCTGAGGCCCATTCCAGGGGGCTACAGTGGATGGACAGTCTCCCCATTTCCATGGAGCTCCATCCACACTGTGGGGCTGGTGAGCTGTATCTCTGTTTCTCTGCACCCCACATATGCCGGGGAGCTCCAACTCTGCTGTAAACGCCCCCAGGAGAGGGACTGGGGCTGGGCTGCAGCCTGGCACTCCCCTTTCCTTCCCACCATCTTTGGTGGGGAACACTGTCCCCTTCCCCAAATGCCCCCTGGGCATGAGAACAGGAATGGTGGAGTCCATCCCTGTGCTCTATCCCCAGTGTCCAGCACTGGAAGGCCAATGGAGTGACCAGAGCCAGACTCATGCCCGCAATACCCCCTACCCACTGCTCCTTCCCGGCTGTCACATGGTGCATCCCTTCACCCTGCAGTTTCTCTTCCCCTTTTCTGGGGGTGCCTGTGTTGGGGTTGAAGGCAGAACCGAAACCACAGCCAAGGGGAGTTTTGAGGTGGGGCACCCTGATTACCTCCAGACACAACTGGGGCTGATATGTCCCCTCTATAATGTGGCAGGGCACCATGTGACCCCTTCAAGCACAACTGGGACCAGGTGTCCCTGCTCCATGTCTTCGTCTTGGGTATCCCCTGCTGTGGTGGGGACACGGGGAAGGCTGTTTTACTTCCCCAAAGTGCTAAATCTCCTGGATTCCAGGGTTGCTGAGTGTATACATGCAAGATTGGCACAGGAACAGCAGCACCTGCACCCACAGGGGCAGCAGCACCTCCCATACCTCCCAGCTTGGTTGACAGCAGGATTAGGCATTACACGACCAATTAGGAGGTACACTACTTTAAGAAAGGAAGAAACAAAAGGAGAGGGTGAACAGGGTGGAGCAGCAGAATCCACAAACAATTTAGAAAGCAGAGTACTCATGATCTGATGAGTTTTTGACTTTTTTCACCATTTCTTTTTTCTGGGCAAAGGCCCAATTGTCTCAAACATACCAATAGAGCATTTGTCCTGGGAAACGGTCAAGGAGAAATTGTCACCTTGCAGCCAGTGGCTATGAAGGGAGAGGTCAGAGTCTCACTAAGGCTACTAATGTTTGTAGCGTGAAGTAGTTGGCGCTGGTCAAACCATCAGTATACGCATCCTTTTTTGTACTTGTGGGTCTCTGATAATCTGTTTTAAACCAGTTTCATGCCCTTGTCCACGGTCCAGGGGCTGTTATGTCCACAGGTTCGTGTTCAGTTATGAGGCCTATTTTTCCATTGAATGTTGCGTAGATTTTTTCTGCTTTTTTTGCACCCAGTTGGACTTTATAAAGCACGTCTATTATTCAGTTGCTGTGGTGACTAGTTAAAAGGATAGTCTACATCCTTAATTCTTGGCCTTGCAAACCTGCTGAGGATGCTAGATCTAATAAACCATGCATATAGTTCAGTTATTTATCCATTTGACTACAGCTACACATGCAGATGATTAGTGTGATAAACTGAAATGGCATTACTAGGTAATCCACATGTAAACATATCTTTTTAAAAAGCAGTAGAAACTGTTGACCATTGCTACTCTTCCTTCTTGAAGGAGTTACTGCACATTTTCAATTACATCAGTTGGGTGATTTTAATGTTACTATCAAATATGTAGCTTTGCTACTACAGGCTATATGACCATATAAATGAATGCCAAGGAGATTTTTTTATTCCCTCTGCATCAAAGCATTACTAATCCTATCCAGAGCTATGTTCTAGTTCACGGGTACTCTGCCTTTAAAATTAATGGATGTTGGTTTCTGCAGGGCAGCTGCATTTTTCTGGTCAGTTCCAATTTCTGTAATGTAGAAACTTAAAGAGAGTAGGATGTGCTCAGTAAAGTGATGTAGCAACATAGGTGTTCAGAATACACAAATCATGATCTAAAGTTGTGAGATTAAAAAGAAATGGGTTGAAGTGGGGGGAAAGGTCTCCCATTTCTATCAGTACATTACATTTTCAAATGTCGGTAATTAGGAGGGTAGAAAGCTCCGAGGACAGACATAAGGCTGTGAGCTATATGAAATGAAGTTGTAAGCTGTTTTCTTTTTTTAATTACTGGATGATTACGGAATCTGTAAATGACTGCCAGCTGTGTCTGAAAGGTGTGTGTGGTGCCTAGCAACGAAGAAGTTTTCTACCACTTCAATGCACTTCAGTGGTTTTATAAATGATCTGGATACAGGAGCTGAATGTATATTAAGTCAGTTTGCAAATCATACTAAACTATAAGGAGCTGTGGACTCCCTCGAGGGTAGTGAGACCTTACAGAGAGATCTGAATAGACTAGACAGCTGGGCAATCACCAACCATATGAAATTTAACAAGAGCAAGTCTTGGATTCCCCACCTGGAACAGTGTAATGCTGGTTATATGTACAAATGGGGGACAAGAGCCTGGAGAGTAGCCCCGCAGAAAGAGATCTGGGGGTTTGGGTTGAGGGCAAGTTGAATAGGAGTCAGCAGTGTGCCCTGGCAGCCAAAGGGGCCAACTGTCTCCTGGGGTACATCAAGCACAACATCACAAGCCGGTCAAGGGCGGTGATTGTCCCAGTCTGCAGTGCACTGGTGCGGCCCCACCTTGAGTTCCATGCACAGTTTTGGGCACCTCAATATAAGAAGGACATTAGAGGGCAAAATAAGAAGATATTAGAGTGTGTCCAGAGGAGGGCGACCAAGACAGTGAAAAGTCTCTAGGGCAGGACTTAGGAGGAGCGGCTGACATCACTTGGCTTGTTCAGCTTGGAGAAGGCTGACGGGTGCCCTCGTCGCAATCTGCACCTTTGTCAAGGAGACAGCAGAGGGAGAGGTGCTGATCTCTTTCTGGTGACAGGACACGAGGAAATGGAATGAAGCTGTGTCAGGAGAAGTTCAGATTGGACATTGGGAAAAGGTTCTTCACTGAGAGGGTGGTTGGTCACTGGAACAGGCTCCCCGGGGAAGTGGTCATGGCACCATGCCTGTCAGAGTTCATGGAGTATCTGGATAACACTCTTAGTCATACAGTTTAGTTTTAGGTAGTCGTACAAAGAGGGAGTTGGACTAGATGATCCTTATGGGTCCCTTCTAACTTGAGGTATTCTATGATTCTATGATCTCCAGCAATTTAGCAATGGCAGGAAGGCACCCACTTGCTTCTAATCAGCTTTGGTAAGGGAGATGAGAGTTTTCCCTCCTGGNTGGTTGGTCACTGGAACAGGCTCCCCGGGGAAGTGGTCATGGCACCATGCCTGTCAGAGTTCATGGAGTATCTGGATAACACTCTTAGTCATACAGTTTAGTTTTAGGTAGTCGTACAAAGAGGGAGTTGGACTAGATGATCCTTATGGGTCCCTTCTAACTTGAGGTATTCTATGATTCTATGATCTCCAGCAATTTAGCAATGGCAGGAAGGCACCCACTTGCTTCTAATCAGCTTTGGTAAGGGAGATGAGAGTTTTCCCTCCTGGAGCTCTGGGGGGTTAAGATGATTAGATCCTGAGATGAGATTCAGCATGCCCTTAAAAGCATCTGCTCCACTATGGAACGTGAGCCTCCTCAATCTCCTGCACAAAGTGTTTGCCATGCAAGCAGGAGGAACCAAAACAGAATTACAGAATTAACCACTTAACCCTGCTCTAGCCACTAGCTCCTTGCCAGCCCATGGGACCTCTGAAGCATGGTGGTCAGATAAAGCTGCCCTGACAGTAGACTCCTAATTTATCTTGGCAGAAAAACATCAGCTGTGCACTGACCTGCACAGGGACCTGGCAGCTGTGTCAGTAAACACGCATGTGGAGAAGGAGTGGGGACACCAGGCAGGGTTTGGTGCTGCAGAGTTTGCTCAGTGCTGGTTTCCATGGTGCACTGTTGTATACACCAGTTAGGAAAAAGGCCCTGTTGAGGTATGGGGTAGCCCATCCCCACCCCAGATGACCATGAAGGATGAAAGCCAACAGAGGAGCTGGAGCTTTAGTCTTTGGAGTCCAGGTGGTCTGAGGATCAGGAGCAAGTCTGGGTCCATTCCTTCCCTTGCCTGAGCACGTTGTAGCAACGTGGCTTAGGAGAACAGCTACTACATGGAATTGGAAGGAACAACAAGACCAGAAGCAGTGTATAGCAGTTTCTAGCTTCTCTTTCCAGCATCCTTTCTCACCCAGTAGGAAAGGGTGGCCTGAAGCTGGTGACACGGCCAAGGTGACAGATCGTGTGGAGCTTGGCCACTAAGAAATATGTAGGGGCTTGGAAGGAACTGGATGAGACTGCCATGGAGGCTGGGTTCAGCTTGCACCTGTTGTTCTTCTCATGTATCTGGGACACTTCAGTGGAGTGGGCACAATGTGGTCAAGTGTGCACAACACAGAATCATAGAATCACTTGGGTTGGAAGAGACCTTCAAGATCATCGAGTCCAACCATAAACCTACACTGCTGAAACCACCCCTAAAACATGTCCCTCAGCACCACGTCTACCCGTCTTTTAAACAGTGCTTTTTCCTCAACAGACAGCTGAAAATTTTCTTGAAGCCCTTGTGGAAGTGCTTGGAGACTAGCGAGCAGACGATGGGGTTGAGGCAGGAATTGGCATAGACCATGCAGTGGGAAAGCAGGACAAAGTTATAGGTGGCCTGGTTGAAGGTGAAGTCTCCATAGAGGTATCAGAGGATGACTATGTGGTAGGGCATCCAGCAGAGGAAGAAAAGGATTCTTACAATGAGGAGCATCTTGGTTACCTTCCACTTGGCTTTCTTGGACTCCAGGGGGGGTCCACTACTCTCCACAGGTACTTGATGGTCCTGGTGTAGGAGAGGATGATGATCAGCACTGGGATGACACAGCTGAAGCCAAATGTGCTGGTGTCCATGACCTTCCATCTCCACTCCTCCCAGACAGGCATGTAGATGTAGCTGCACTCCTGTTCAACGAGGTCACAGTAGCTTAGGTAGGGTCTAGCAAAGATCACAGAAAGGCCATGGTAGCTACCATGTTGTGGGGGGTCTGCGGCTCCCAGGAGCACAGTGGATAGCAGATGGCCAGGTACCCGGAGGGGAGAGGAAAGCAACCAGCACTGAGGCACATAAACTCCAGAGACAAGGGTTTCCTTCTTTCTCCTAAGGTCCCTGAGCAGTGGCCATACATGCTATCTCACACCCTTTCTGAGACACAGTCCTGGGTAAAGCAGCTTTTCTCTTTTTGGCAACGATGCTTCTCCTTCCACAGACTGTCGTGGTTTGGGCTGGACTGGCCACTGAAATGAATGACAGATGCTCTCCCCCACCTCTCTTTCCAAGGACAGGAGGGAGAAAGAGAAAGAAACTTTAGTTTAAAAAACCCAAAGTAATGAAAATATTAATAAAATA
>VZSF01002480.1:0-277554 GCA_013398295.1 Chionis minor
TCCTATCTGTCTATAAAGGGTATTACAGGATGTATTACAGGATGTTAGGGAGAGATCAGAACATGAGTAAAAAGGAAAAAAATCTCTTCCGCACACATATTCCTGGTGGAAATGTGGTCAGTTCATACATCTCCCTGCATTTAACCTAGGTCTCATCTGCTGTATTTGAGGCACCTGGCCCAGTCCCGTAAATTATTTACCTCCTCTCTTGTTCTCAGTAGCAAAACCTGCATTTGGGGATACGTATTTGTAGAATCAGTCTGGCCAAAGACTACCTGAGTGTCGAGTTGATCTGTTCTAGATTAGATTATGTTCTACCACATACTAGAGAAGAGCAATCCATTTGTTAAAAAGAACCCAAAGCTACTTTAAGTATTCCCTTTTTTTATTAAACCTTAGAATACAAAATCTTCTGGATGAATTAAAGGTGAATAAGAACACCCGAAAACCACTCCTGTGGTTCATTTATAGGTTAAACTTCCTCTGAGAGTACTTGAAAGCTGAATACTTTTCAGCTGTCTCCTATGCTCTCCATGCAATATATTTCTAAAAGAAGCACAGCATTCCTCAGGTAAAACAAGGAGCCTCTACAGCTTGTGTTATCTATTTATAGAAAAAAAAAAAATTAAAAAAACCCCCCAACTTGCAATTTAAGATTAGACTTCTGATTTCCCTTTCTGATATTTCACCAAGTGATTTGGACAGGAGTCACAATCTAAAACCCTGGCTTAAAAATTCAGTGAAATTTTAGATATTGACAAGAAATTCTGAAAACCCACACTTTCAGAAATACTAACAATGTGAATAACAGAAGTATGCAGCCAAAAAACATGACATTTACAAATATCCTGTGCCCCTCAGACGAGAAAGAGGGAGACATCACGGAACTCTGACAAAGAAGTGATAAGTATGGTCAGGAAGGTAACCTTCAGCACCACAGAAACATCACGTTGTAGCAACTTAAGAATCCCTCTCTCTGGTTTTGCATCATGGGCTGGACACCATGGTAAATATATTGCCAATCCCAACATATGTAGCCATGCTCAGAGTATGATATTGTAATCATTTGGGGAGTTCTTATGAGATTAGGTGCAATCAAGAATTAACAGAAAAATATCCTAAGCAAACATAAGGCAAAATTGTATTCACTTAGGTGATGCACCAAGTATCAAAAAGTCATATTCCTCTAATAATGGTAATAATATTTTTTCTTCCTTAAGTTCTGTTTCGATAGCAAAAGCAAAATAAAAAACCCCAAACCACCAACTTCTAGATTCTATTTCCATTCATCAATTCCATCATTAAGTTCTCTGACCGCTAATTTACCATCTGTCAGTGGGATTGCACTTAACAGACAAGTTAGACACCAAGGACTGTACCAACAAATTTCAGAGCCGCAACCTTTCTTCTGAATGACATTTGGGAAGGAATGTGAAAATAAGGAAAGGCTAAAATGCAACAATGAAACCACATAGGTAATTTGAAACTATGTAGTGCTCAAACCAGATTTTACGAGACAGGGGTTTGCGAACAACTTTGGCTGGGTGCCAGCACCAGTAATGGCAGCAGACAGCGTAGTAAGACTAGCAGTGGTAGACACAGTGACCTTCCTGTCTGCCAGGTCGGAAAGGACACTCATATACTATATAAAGCCCCACACTATATCGTTAGGACACAATTTCCAGTAGCAGGCAGTTTCCCTTTAGGCTTCACGGCTGGGACAAATAAGTCTGGCAACAAGCCAGTAGAGACTACGGAAAATCCCAGTCAACAAGTTGGCATTTCATTACCTGAACAGTTTACCACATATTCATTAGCCTAAATATAAGAATAAACAGGAAACTACAGGTTGTTGGTTGACTGAGTCTATTTTGAACTGTGCAAAATTAAATTGTGTGACTAGATGCCGCAATGCAAGTACTTTAGAAAAAACTTTGCAATGTTTTTTTTTTCCTATCTAGCAGTGGGAAGAAAAAGAACAAAAGAATGTAAACCAAATGAATCCATAGATTAAAAAATATTCCAATATATTCAGTATACTCTTTTAATGGGTTTTGTTTTCAGCTTTTATATCTTCTACATACCTATAGTATGGTTGGATTTATAATTTCACATATCTCCCCCTATTGTAGTCTGAATAATTTAGTATGTTTATACCTTAGGGGAAAAAAACCACAAACAGTAAAAAATACGTTTCTTCTTATTCAGCATTCATCCTCCCTTTTCAATTTACATATTTATTTCATTGCTACATATAAAAAGTACACTTTAACTGTTAACAAGTCCAGCCTTATGCTAAAAGTTTAACCTCCATTCTCTATGCCCAGATAATTCTCAGGAAAACCTTTGTGATTCTAAAGTCAACAGTGTGTATTTTGAGCTATCTTGTCAGCTATTCCCAATGTAGAGATCTCGAAATAAGAAACTGGCATGCAGTGGGACTAATTCACAACCAAGACAGAGTAGAATTAAAGATGTTCCCTATAACAGTACAGCTGTCTGTACAACTGAACATTTAAAAAGTCAGGATCCAGTATTGACTTAAACTCTGTATGTATTAAAGCATTACTTTTAATTAATGACCACATGATATTTATTTAAATTTATACATTTTAAATGAATTAATTCAAATTTACATATTGTTTTGAAATTCTTTGTATCAGATACCTTATGGAAGTCATCTATTCAAAACGTACTATGTGATCATGGAACAGATACTACTTGACCTCTTTGTTAAAGATGAATGAGAAAAGCAGTATCAGTAGATATACCAGGCAAGTCCATGATTGCTAGAACAGCACCTAAAAAGAAGCAGATTTCAGCTCACTAATGAACTGCTTGGTAGAATGGTGTAGGCTGAGGACCAAATTTTTCAAGTCAAAAGTCAAAAGTGGCTTTATTCACATGAGATAAATGCAATTCTTCACACACTTAAGGTTTTTGAGGGTTTTTTTCCTTCAAAATAATTTCTAAAGGAGATTATTTTATAGAAACAGAAATGTACCTGAATGATTTCATTAGTGAAAATCTCCTGGATAGTTACATTTAAATACAGAAGAGCTAGGATGAATCTGAAGGGTACAGCACTGTTGTTTCCAGACCTCAAAAGCTAAAAATAAATGGATACAATACATAAATGGATGTCTAATATCATAAGTGGATACAAAACTGCTCTAATAGACATTTCAGGAGTTAATAAAAAGTAAAGGGAATTCCAAATCACTAAATTTACTTTTTTTAAAAAAACCACACTAGATAGTAACACTCATCAATATTTAGCAAAAAATCCAAGTCCTCACTGGAACAAGTTCTAGTGATCCCACTCCTGTTGATTCTGCCACTTATACAGAGCTTACAAGATAAGCCACTGACAAGCTGAAAACTATATATTAACCTTTTTGAGATGGGAGAGCCTAACTTATTTATTTACTTATTTATTTGTTTTTTAAATCATAATGACAATAAATCCGTATTTTAATACTGCATTTGTGCTGCTCAGGAAGTCTTCCAGATGGTAATTTAGTAATTATAACCTAACTTTTCACTGGAACATTTAAAGATGTTATTTTTAGTAAAGATCAGCTGCTTTGTTCTAATTAGCTATTGAAAATCTTCTAGGGAAGTACAAATCCTTTATTATCAAGTACCAAGTGTACATCATCTTTTTTCGTCTCAGTCACATGCTGATGATATTTCCAAATAAGGAAAAAGGAAACAAGATACAAGAAAGGAGATGAGGAATGAGAAGGTCTTGGCACATCATTAGTTTTTTGTATATAAGTATGGTCAGGAACATATTCTTGTTGATTACTTGCAATATATGTTGTCTAAAAAGCACTGTAGTAGCTGTTATAACTTATCCATAGTGACTATGTAGTGCCATATACTTTTTGTTTTCTTAGAGGAAAAACATGGGGAAAAACTACTTAGAGTAAAACAAGAAGGAGAAAGAAACCCTGTTGATGTACCATTTGCAAGCAAGTTAAAAAATAGCAACTTCTGACATACAAGTAGACTGCTACATAGGCATCCTAGAATTTGTATTCCTATTTTATGTTCTCCCAGGAAAAAAAAAAAAAAAAAAAGTGCTGATTCCAAAACCTTTGACAAAAGTGGAGTATAGGAATTAATATTAATCACTTGTTTTGGTATTAGCAAGCCTGCTGTTTGTGCTGGCTTTTGTGATATGCATATAAGGTCTCCAGGGAACTGCAGTGTATTATCTACACAGGAAACGAGTCTTAAAGAGGCATGTGCCTGCCTAAAAATGATTAAGGTATATCACAAGTGTGAATGAGCAGCTAAATTCTGACAGATACAATTAAAATCAATAGTTTGGTCATATATAACTATCTAAGACGTGGAATAAATTTTGCATTAAACACAGACACCTAGCTCACTAATTGTGATTCCTATTTCTGAACTGCTGAAGAAGCACTTAATGCAGTGGCTGCCGTTTATGACCTTACTCAATCTGAAATTCAAAATATAATTTTTTTCTGAATTCATCTACTGTGGGTGCCATAGAAAATGCAGCATCATATTCAAGATGTCCATACCCACTTTTTACTAGTGTTAACACATTTTTCTATTGGCATTTTGACTTTCTGCCAACTGGTTGCGGGGGTTTCCTTGCCTAATTTTAGGAAGAGGCAGTGTGAAAACTACCAACATAAAGTTTGTTCCCCAGGAAATCCAGAGTTCGCAATATTGTTCCCATTATTCACCACAAAGACCTACTACCACACGTACGCTAGGACTTGTCATACAGGCACTGAAGTACTGTGTGATTTTATAGAAGGCTTTGGAAAGGAAACCATGAATGGTGGAAGTTTGCTCAGCAGGTATTATGCCAAATGCTACAGAGGAGCACAGTGTTCCCTGTAGCAGTCTCATCTTTGTGAGGGAGGAAGAGAGAAGAGGTGAAAGAGGAGCAGATGTGTCCAGTAGGACCTGGAGAGATTTCAACTAATTTTAATTGCCTGTGTTAGAAGCCTTGTCAGCTTTGTCTCCCCATATGGTGAATAAAGCATTTCCAGGGAGCATTCAGCATATGTAAATATGAATCACACCTGAATGTAACCTTCTCCACTGACTGGAGCAATGTGACTGTGCTCCTACCTTAAGGCTGAGTGAGGTGAATCCAGACCTAAGAATATGCCATTCTCCATGGCTAAATACTAAACTATGCAGGTCTTACCAAACCAGCGTGCACGCCTGCAACATTTTTCTCCTGTGACCGCAGAATAATTTAACCTAACTAGTTAAATAAAGCATGGTTATTCATGACACAGAGGTGGTTTTACCCTAATACATGTTCTATCTGTCATCACGCAGAGCTGCAAGCGTAGAGCCATCCAACAGATCATAAGGACCCACAGTACAAAAAATGTGTGCAAAAAGACAGCTTCCAGCTGTGAAGAGCTGGCAGCCTGGGTGGCGACTCAGAAGTGGAGGAGGAAATGGAAGAGGAGAACCTGGAGCCGGGGGTGGCGCAAACCAAAGATGTCCTCATTCACCAATTGCCTCTCCAGCATACATCAAGTTTACAAATACAAATTTTGAGCTTCTTGTGTTCTGTGACAAAATCAAACATACAGAGAAATGCGTATCTTGCAAAATTGTTATTATACACATTAGGGATGTCTATGTATAGAATAATTTAGTGCAACTAAAATTGTCAAATATCCTTAGTGCCTTTCTTTCACTCTGTGCAAACAACAGGTTAAGTCTTTTTGCACATGTCATTTCATATCTATGAGCACATATGCATTGCATGGTGACAATTATTTCCCAGGTTAATGTCACTGAAGTCTGTTTTTTAAACTCAGTAAGTGTGGTATGGATCATACTAAGTGGATTATTTTAATGAGATCTTCACAGAGAAATTGAATTTAACAAGAAACTTCAATGAAAAAAGAACCTGAATAAGATTTGAATATTTTCCTAGATATATCTTTTTTAAGTGTGAGTTTTCTTGTTAGCAATCCATGTTATAATATTTGCCTAGTGAACAGCAATACTATATCAAATGACTTTAGATTTGGATTCTTTTATTAATACTTATTCTGAATCTCATGTATTTTAGTTCTTGTTATCGAAGAGATGGGAAAATTTGTATTTTACAGGGTTTCCTTTTTGTTGTTTTTTTTTTTAAAGAAAAAAGTCTTAAACATTTATGTGAAATTTTGATCATTCAGATCAGAAGCCATCCTAAATTACTGACTGATTGCCTATTATCTGCTCTGCAAAGAGGAAGTTTAAATGGTGACAGTACGAATAAAATTGAGTGATGAATGATCCATGCCATGAATTTATTTTTATTTCTGTATGATAATTTATTAAATATATGCCTGCACATTAAAGAAGCCATCCAATTGTAACTATCTTTAACATATTTGAAGTATCTTAATATCAATTAAACAAACAGGCTTTGCTCACAACTTAACTGTGTAATAATTTTATTCTATATACTTCTGATTTGATACTGGTGATCACACTCCTCTTATTAGCAATTACAGAAAACAGCTTGATGCCAAGTCTTCCTTATTGAAACTGGATTAATCACAAAAAGAGGGCAGTATTCATCTTACCACATTTTTAGCATATTTCAAGATGCAGACTGGAAAGACAAAAAGTGTGGGAATGTTTGTACAGCCTCAGTAAATCTCTGGTAATTCAGCACCATGGTGGATAACAACTATCATAAAGAGACAAAAATGCATAAAGGTTCATAGGTTCACAAAGACACTACTAGAAAAAGGTTCTCCAAACAGTGTTTATAACACAGATTGTCATCACACAAAAACTCAAAGCAAGTTGCCACCACTCATTCCACTTCCTTGTCACATCAGAGTACAGCTCATAATTCTGATTTAGCCTGACCTGCTCCAATAGGGATTAAATCTTTTGGCTTTTTTTTTTTTTTTTTTTGTTTAAATGCAAAATATCTTGTAAAAGACATCAAAGGATCTGTCTTTCTGAAAAGTCAATTTTTCAGTGTTTCAGGATAACACCCTAAAAATGCAGATACACAAGGTTTTTTGCTCAGTTTTGAAACTACCAGCTGAGGTTATTAAAAGAATTTTATAATGTTATTGCCCCTGTCCCATAAAATCAGTCTGGGATCAAACTATTATTGCTGCTATCTTCTCCCTGGGATGCAGTGACAGGTCGCCTGAGAATGATCCAAAGCTGCACCAGGGGAGATTTAGACTGCAAATGAGGAAGCATTTCTTTATGGACAGAGTGTTCAAACACTGGAACAGGCTTCTTAGAGACATGATCAATAC
The DNA here is from genome assembly GCA_013398295.1 of Chionis minor. NCBI lineage: Eukaryota > Metazoa > Chordata > Aves > Charadriiformes > Chionidae > Chionis > Chionis minor. The sequence goes on from VZSF01002480.1 coordinate 7,293, forward strand.
TCCAAGCCTGTCAGTGTTTCAGAGGCATCGGGACAATGTCCTTAATTAGTGCTTTAACTTTTGGTCAGCCTTGAATTGGTCAGGCGGTCGGACTAGGTGATCGTTGTAGGTCCCTTCCAACTGAAATATTCTAGCCTAGTCTAGTCTTTTTTATTCTATTCTATTATTCAATAGTGCTAAATTGTTCTATAAGAAAATATCACCAGGCAGTCAACATTCTATATGTTCTGGATAACATTTCAGAAATGTGATTTATCAGTGCTGGAACACAACTAAAGTGTAATGAAATTCCCCAGACTTCATTTTTTAAGATATGGACAGACCTAAATATTATCTAACTGTCAAAGGCTTTCATTTAGAAATAACTTCTTACTTATGTTGCGCACAGAAGAGGAAGTCTTGTCAGAAAACAGGTACTGCTGGAGCCTGGGCGTCTCAGGCTAGCAGCATACCAGATTTGTCCTCATTAACTGACAGCACTTGCAGACCTGTATAAATGTGTGCTGTTAGCTGCTTCCTTGCATGGCATCCTGCTACTCGGTGCAGCTGGCTCCAGAGCAATCCCTTCTGTCAAAATACATTTTTTCAAAACTGTGGTTTTGCTCCAAGGCAAAAATGAAACACAAGTTTTGTGAATTGCAGAGAGATTCTCACAACTACAGCGTGATGTCACTTGACAATGCTTCCAACAACCGAGCAGTAGCCCAAATAAATTAATTTTAAAGTATTAAAAAAAAAAAAAAGAATCAAAACTATTACCAGGAAGTATTTTCTAATGTAAAGGTGGTTTGCTGAAGATATTTGCAAATCAGAATATGGAACTACTTGAAACTTGTGGCAATTTACAGTCATTATAACTTTGCTTACCAAACACTTTGCTAATCTGGTAAATGGTCCTGTTGAAAGTATAGCTGCTTTTTTTATCACAGTCTCTGGTGACAAATAAGCTGTAAAATAACTAACCATCAAAGACCTTTCCCCAAGCTAGGAGTCTCATGTGACTAAGGAAGGCCAGCACCTATTGCCAGATTTACTCACAGGCAACTTTGCAATGGACTATTTTGTCCTTTCATAGCCCAGCCCAAACGAGTAGTTACCCATTAGCATTTCAGCAAACTGGGTGCAACTTTTGGCACAGCCTTGGCTCAAGGCTCATATTTGGAATTCATAACAAGTTCACTTAGCCTCTCTACCACTCTTGTTCCATTAAATGATGAGCAAAACTAGCCCAAAGCACTTAAATCTACTCAGAAAATCAAGGCAAAAGGGGAACAATCAAGAAAGTCATCTAACTGTTGAAAATTATCATTCACTTACTGAGGTTTCTGATTCTGTCATATATGGTGAAGTACTATTTAATCATGTAATTTTTTTAACTCATGAAAATTACTTAACATTACTTGTATTTTTACTAAAGCGTATATTTTTCTCCTTAGGAATACAAGTTTTTCTTTAGATATATTTTAATTACTTGGGAAAACAAGTATTAATGAGTAATGAAAAAGATATAACTAATGTCATAATCTGAAAAAATGAAGAAATTATTTTAAGATGAGAAGAGACAGGTTCTTCATTTGAAATTACATATGGCATCTCCAAACCCCAGCATCCTCCTGTGCATTCTCAGCATTTCACTTTCCTCTCTGATGCATCCAACATGGCTTTTCCCAGGTTGGGAGTTCCAACCCTTTATTTTATTGATTCATGTATTTCAATCCTACCTTACAGATTTCCCTTAGTGACTGCCTGACTTTGCCACTTCTGTGGTTTGTTCATGCTCCAATCTTCTTGCTCTTTCTCCCTCTTTTCTGTATAATCTCCCCTGGTTATATTTTGCCCTTTTCTGTCCTTTCAGTTGTCATCTATAGCAAACTTTTTGTGTCGTCTTCTTAGGTCCTAATCCATTTAATTGCATTTAGCTGGCGTGACTCCAAAGCTGAACTCAGTATTCTTGTTCCTAAGAATACTAAAGTTCCTAAAGTCTTTTACTTTACTCATTTTAATTCAGCTCGCACGGCAGCCAGAAATATTATCTGTACACAAAGCATTTCACCATGAAACCCACTTTGCACTGTCTAAACATATTTCTTCCAAAACAGGGGAGACTACCTGGCGAATTGTCAGTCATACTTTACATTCCTGAAGATAATGCCCTCTCATACTGAAGAAGGAAATTCTAAAAACCAAACTCCTCATCTAAATAAGCAATCAAGTGAGTTGGATTCTGTGTTCTCTTTTTCCCTGTCTTGTCAGCTTCTCATTCAATTCCAGCTCTTCATCATCTTTAACACAGAAGATTTAAAAAAAAAAAATAAGAAATTTGTCAGTAAGTGGATTTTCTCACCCTGATTACTGGTAACATCTCATCTTCCTTCACATCGCCCATTCAAACTCTTCAGACTCAGCAGTCTGTTGGAAACTGGTGCCCACGCTACAAAGCCAAAAGTCATCCAATTCAGCCTGTTACATGAAATAATGTCTTCAAGTTGGAGACAAGTAAAACAACGGTAATAAGGGGTCTCTAAAATTCCTGGTAAAGTAGGAATCTGACTCCAGAAATTTGGCTAATTGATTTATCGATTGAAAAAGATTATCAAATTTGAGCCGATGAAGAGTCAGAATGGAGAGTCTCATTAGCAGGAATGGAAGGAAGGGGGGTATGAACTGGGTGAACAAACTACAGACAGGCACCTGCAAGACATCTTCATGGTCTGTCTGCTGAGACATTGAGTCTAAGGAAAAATTGTTGGGCCTTCAACATCATGAGTAAAGCAGAAAAGATAAATAACTATGGAACTATTGCCCTCATGAACTCTGTTGCAACCCAGAATCTTAAACCACTGTATTTTCTTTTCAACAACACTGTATTTTCTTGCTTCTAAAATGTCTCAAAAAATAATAAAAAAGGCAATTCATTAGTTTTGCCATAATCAAGACAGCATTTTTGTTCATTATATTATGAGCTTGAATATCCCCACACTCTTCAAAAGAGGGAAAAGCTCCTTCACTTTGTTCTCAGTATCTGAGTCTGAAGCTATTTCGGCATGCCAGAGTTAAAAGCAAAAATAGGAAACTTTCACTATGTGGTCTAACTGCCCAAATTTATGTGAGGATAATTAAGGGAAGGAAGGTACCAGGGGAGTAAAAGAAACTTTTAAGAGATGAGTGGGAATGTCACTAGCAAGCACAATATAATGGAGAACTTGCTGAAAGCTGGGATGGAAAATATTAAACAACCCTCCACCTGGGAAAAGGAAGGGGAATACGACGTTGCCAGTTTTTGCAACTCTTAAGCTAAAAATATACTGATGTAAAGGCAAAGCTCATGGTGAGACGCCTTGGCAAAAAAGACAACCCTGAGGCAAACGCAGCTAGGACAGTTAAAACTGAGTCAGTGTTTAACCACGTATTCTAGATCTTGTATTTCCCTCTTTCTAGATATCATGTAACTTCTCCTATGCATATAAATGACATGATCTTTTTTCTTGGAATTATTTGTCTCCTGCTTCCAGAAGATTTTTCCTTGCATGAGAGATATTCATCCTTAACAGTAACGAGGAAAAAAGAAGAAAAAAACCCCTGCATCTGAGAAGAAGACAGGTAGAGCTGTGATTAAAGGTTGATATTTTTACCTACTATGCAAGATTAGATTTTCTATTTTTATACATTCCCTCAAGAACAACTTGTACAGATTTATATGAGTTGGCATCATTCTGTCAGTTCTCAGTGTGGCAAATGATTTTGGAGACTGGACCTGAATTTCTTCTAGCAATAAAATACTTGAAAATGAGCACTACGCATAAGTCAAACCTATGACTTTTTTTCTTGAGATCAGCTTGCAAGAATCCTATAGGATACAGACCTGGATAGAACAAGGTTCCAGGAGAGCTGTTTAATTTTCAAAGATCATCTCCCCTAAGTTTCAGAATGATCCCTCTCAATGACAGGAAGTTAAGCAAGAGTAGCAGGAGGCTTGCACGGATGAAAAAGGAGCTCCCAACAAAATTCAGATATAAAAAAGAAGCATACAAGAGGTGAAAGCAGGGACAAGGGACCTGGGAGGAATAAGGAGACACTGTCTGTGTATGCAGGGGTGGGTTTAGGAAAGCCAAAGGTCATTCGGAGCTAAATTTGGCAAGGGATATTAAAGGCAACAAGAAAGGTTTCTACAGGTACTTCAGCAGCAAAAGGTAGACAAGGGAAACTGTGGGTCCCCTGCTGAATGTCCCAGGGGACCTGGTGATAAAAGACATGGTAATGGCTGAGGTAGTCCATGCCTTCTTCGCCTTGCTCTTTACTGTTAAGACTGGCCTTCAGGAATCCCAGGTCCCTGAGAACAATGGGAAGGTCTGGAGCAAGAAACAGCATTTTTATATATGTACCATATGACAGAAGAAACTTTTAATCTAAGAGTATAGGGAAATCCCAATCCATATATATATCTTTTATCTAAAGATATAGCTTATGACCCAATGAATAACATATCCTAGGCACTGCCATAGCAGAACTCCTGGAAGTAATCTAGGAGGGTTTGCAACACTTGTTGAAGGTAGTTTGCTTCAGTACAAGCTTTGATTAAAGAAAGTAGCTACAGACTTTAATGTAATGCTTTTCTGAAGAGAAATCCTCGAAAGTGATAATGAAAAGAAATAAAAGAGCATCCAGAGGGACGACCATATTATAACCCAAGCAGCAACATAGCAATCACATTTGAAATGCTTTAAAGAGTTTGAAAACACTTTCTATTTTTATGGAGCTTTTCACAGATGTATATTTAAGGACAAGAAGGACTCCTAGGAGAATTTTATGTGGCTGCTTGCAAAATTTGGGTCATAGACACCCATCCCATAATTCCTAAAACATCATACTTCTGTAGCTTCAGCAAGAAAATACTCTAGAAAAAATTCTAGCCTTTATTTCCACTAAGTATAACCATGAAAAACAGTAGAACCATTGAAAGTTTTCATAAAGATAAATGTTGACGTGTATTTGACTATGACTTTATTTTAATTTGACCTTGATTAAATTGAAAGCACATAGAAAAATTTACAGTGAATGCTAGATGTGAGCTATACTAATATCTGGCTAACTGCCTCTGCTGTGAAAGCTCTTTCTATTTTAGTAAAATTTTACGCACAAAAGCATTTTCCAGAAACTGATGTAGTATGTTTGATACATTTTTATACCCAAGCTTAATTACAAAAGCTTTTTCATAATAACAAATATTGTCCCAAGCAGAGACTATATTTAATAAATATGCTTATTATTTTCCTTAATGAAAGCAATGTTTAAAATTTGTAGGTAATCCCATTACACTGTACTTCAATTATACAGCCCAGCTCTCCTACCCTCCTGCTGATAGAAGACTACCTCATCTTAGTTTCCAATTATATACATTAAGTCCTTCCAAAACCACCTTCATTATTACACACAGCATGTTTAGCTCTATCAGAGAAAAAGCTGTAATTGGGAAAGAGCAAAATGCATTTTCAAGCCTAAGATAATCACAAGAAAAGTTAATTATGTCAATTAAAATAATCTTCTCTCCACTCAACAAATATGACCTATTTGTACAGAGAAACACAGCAGGACAGGTTCTGGTCCTTGATAAACTGTGGTGTGTCTACTCAAGTCATTCTTACCAGAAAATTCATGATAGAGCGAAATTTTAACTTTATATTGTAATAAAAGAGTGACCCAAAAGGACTATTGGATGAAGCCAAGGGAATCCTCTAAACTATAAGCCATAGCATTTCACATACACAAGCCATAATGTTTCACACACTCAAGCAAAATTTAAGCTAAGTATTTCAGTTCTTGGATTAAACTTCAACTTCCTAAAAGCAGAAAAGGACTACTGACACAAGAGGACTACTGACAGAAAATGTCCTGGAAAAGTATGAAATTAAAAATGGTAGATACAAGAAGTAAAATCTGCATGATTGCTGCTGATGGTTCTTGGTGAATAATTTCATCTCAACACCAGGAGGCAACCAGATGAATCTACAAAGTGTTGACTTTAATTGCAATTACTACCTCAAGTCAGAGCTTTAAGTGTTGAAGATACTGTCACATACAGCAAAACCAGAGCTGTTCACCTAAAACAATGTTAGAAGGTATCAAACAGGAGGCTCTCGGATCCTATAACCACACAAGCCCAACTTTCAGGCACTCAGGTTGCAGAAGGAAGAACAAGATGTGAGGCATCTCTCCTTATTAGCTGTTTCTGATAGTTAATTTTCCTTCCTCTGCACTCCGTACCCTACTTTGACATTAAACTTGATCAGTCCCACCTACTTCACCACTTTATAGAACAAGCAGTTTTCAATTGCCTGCTCATTCCCATATTTTCATAGTATCTAATTGTGACAGCACAGTTATTCACAACCTTAATTTTGCTGTGTTGAGCTTTTTCCATCCCACCTCACTACAACTGATTTAGGCCATTTTACTTTTGAACATTTCCTAACGTACTTGTTGCTATTGTTCTTCGAGCACCAGAAACAGAAGCAATATTTTATGGAGTATTATAATATTTCTACAATGCCACCATAAACTTGTTTTAAGCTAGGTAGTTTGGGTAGTTCTTTGCAATTTATATTTCTTTATCTTACAAATTCCTGGCAATTTCCTGTATAAAATTTGTACTGACTATTTGCCATATGACAGGAGAAGTCAAGTGAAAGTATGTTGCGATTTAAAAAGTGTTTTCAGTTTTCACATGGAAACACTTCTTCTAGAAGTTCTAACCTCTTTATTTTTACCTAACTTGTTTTTTTCCTTATCACTTGGTAACTTTGACAGAGAATTGGGATCACTGCCAAAGATGTTTACCTCAGTTTTATTTCCAGTCCTAAATTAGATTCCTCCTAAATACTAAATTAGATTATTAATCAGTTAAAATCTAAATCTTCATTATTAATTTACTAGAAACAATACAGCAGCTTGTAAAACATTTATGCAGCAGTAAACGGAGAACCACTTTGCAGAGATCATGACATGCTTAATTTACTACAGAACTAAATATTTAATTACAAACTGTAGCAAAGCTGAAGGTGCTCTGTTGAAATTAAGCAATCTTTTAAACGATAAAAATCTTAACTGCATTGTGGGCAGTAATGGTAAATTTCTAAAACAAGTGGTAGGAAATGCGTTCTCTTTTGTGGGGTTTGCCCTTACCAATTAAGTGAAAAATCATGTACTTGGCTATCCAGTTTGCTTTTTACTGATAGGTCTGTTCGCTGCAGTACTTCCAACAGAAATAATTTTAAAATGGCATTTTAAATTAATTGAAAAGACAATGCACTTCACATGCCAGTTAAAAAAAATAGAATTTAGAGGAAAAAAAGCACTATATTCTTTACAGAAGGTTATTTTTTGCATTTGCAATGCAATAGTCTTGATTCAATGCTTTCCTTGCTACCACCACCACCATCGCTAATTAGAGGAACAATATTTTAACTTCCTTGTGCACATCTACGTAAATCTTTGTTTCAGATTCAGTTTTCAAAACCTTCCAGGTACAACGCTTTAAATGCATTTGCATTTATACATCCAGATTTATATTAAATATGTTGGCTCGCAAGCAGTTTAGGAAGTTGCCCACAGCCCTTTTGTAAAGCCATCTCACCATGGATTTATCCTTCCCAGTATTAAACCTGAAGAGCAAATGGTGATATGCAGGTGATCACCTATTTAAGGTGAGCTTTCAAAACAGATATTCTTAGGTCAATAAATGCAGCTGAATATTTCAGAAGTTGTTAAATGTACAGCAAGATAGACAATGAGGAGTCCTCCTTTTCTTTTCTTTCCTTTTTTTTCCCCTAAACTATTCTTTCTTACTGCCTCACTGACTCAAATAACATGGCTCTCAGAAGAGGAATGCAGGGACTTCTTTTAGCCTTATGAAGAAAGATGAATGTCAAGAACGGAGAGAGCAAAACAAGATAGGCTGGAGGAAGATAAGAACAATAACAGCATGTCCCACTTCAAGAGGAAAACTCATTCAATAGAATACTACACCAACCAACACAATGATCAGGCTATAAGTGTAATCCCAAAAACAAAGAGTAGCAACCGTATCACTTTCACTTAATCTTGAACATCTATTTCAAAACAGCAAATTGATACTTCTTAACTGACAAGCTGTTTTTATTAATAATATAGAACATCCTGACCTTTTGCTACCTTATAAAAGTACATGACACTCTTCTCAAAAATAATTCACCTAAAATCTTTGGAAAAGTTGGCAGCTAAGAAAACCACAACGATGTATACATAACTCATCGGCTAACTGGAAAAGAGTATCGTTTAGAAAATGAGTAAAAGACATTTTTCTACATCTTCCTTATGTCTCAAGGCTAAAGAATATTTCATAGATTTATAAAAATGGTGCTATAGCTATTCAACACTCTAAACAGAATAAGGAAGTATACACTTGGTAATGGGCCTCTTATTATGCTTCAGCTTCTAGTATGAATTATCCTAATGGTATGGCCTTGCTTCCCAAGGTAACTTGTAAGGTAAACTTTTTAAAAGTAAGATGAGTGATATCACTGGTATTAATCAATCCATGCTCAGTTTAAACATCACTGCATGGAATATGAAAGAAAAACTTCATGGAAGACCAACTGAAAGAAATTGAAAAAAATCTTTGTCTAGGACTGAAAGTTTTAACGTAAAGTTTGCTGTTGAAATCCAATTCTAGTTTAATAGTGACAAATTATTGCACCACTGAGCTTTGTGAAAGGCATGTGATAGCCTCAGACTAGTTAATACTGGCTAAGATTAATTAATTGATTAACTACTGAACATAATGAGTCACGCTGCATAGTGCTAGTATCATCACCAGTCATCTCAGAAGAGCTCAGAGTTGTGTGAGTTGTGTAGCTTCTCACATTTTCTCTGCCCCTAAAGGCTGTCATTTCTCAACAGACTTGCAAGAGGAGGAGAGGAAATGTGGGGTGCCCTGTTTTGCTGTTTTCTGAGGTGTATGTAAGCTGTTGAGAAAAAGAGAGCTTCAGTCTTCAGAACAGTTCGTGAATGCTTCATGTGACATTCGGGCCTCCTTCCTGGTGGTAAAACTCTCATACTGCATGTACCAGCTAATCCCTTGATTCTTTCAAATTGCCCATCTGAAGTTGTTAACATATATTAAAGCTCTAACCAAGCTTCCCCTGACATGCATCAACATTTTAAGTACTGTATGGTGTAGAAATTTTTCTTGCACCATTAAAAAAAAAAGTTCCTCCTTTAAAATAAACTGTCTTGAGAATCATATTAGATTACAATAATTCTAAATTTTACTAAAGCTGTTTGCACACACACGGCTTTGGCAAGGTGCCTTCCAGTGGGAGCAAGTTCCATACACACCAACTGTAATGGCCCATACAGTGAATTAAAAACATGTAAAGTATAATTTGATAATGTAGGGAGAGAATTCTCATCTTGGTTTTCTCCAGGGACTCTAATGCCAAAGGACAGATTGTTTCTTGTCAGTGTTTCAGACTGATTGCTATTTGCAAACATAGCGAGTGATGCCAAATGCAGTTCAGAACGCAAATCAAGCATCTATTTTATTATGCACTGTTTCGAATCGCATATGCAGGACAGAGAGGCAAGTTATGCCAAAAAAAAAATTTAAAAAATCATACTTGCACATCACGCAAGCCATTTTCATAATATACTTGAACACTGCATAAAAATGCAAAGAAATAAAACAATTCCAATAAAATAATGAGCACATTATGAATTAAATATTATGTTCACAATGCAACACACTGGGATTAAACAGAACATGATATACGATGCAAACCAAGTGTGGAAAATCCAACTAAAGTTTCAAATGCAGTAAATATAATACTTTTTTCTCTTTAAAAAAAAGAAAACAAAACAAGTGGGAAATGATAAATTATTTACTGAATGAAAACAGGAAAGACAAACTGAGTAAAAAATTTTCTTTGAAAAAACAGGGTAGCTTGTAGCCGGTGCTAATAAACCCACTTATTCATTAGAAGCAGGTCCACACTGACTCCATTTGAGTCACAGCATGAGCACTCAGAGTAGCAATTAATGCAACCATCGGTGTGGCAGTCGTTTTCCAAACTCTTCCTGTCCGTCTTGCTTTTGTTTTGAAGCAAACGAGATGAAATTTAACTGGAAAAGTTACTTAACCTGTTTCTAAGATGATCACAACACTGGCTAAATCAGCAAAGGAAAGGCAGTTTAAAGTGACATGCTGTAGACACCTATAGATTATGAATTAAACATTATGTTGTACCTGACAGGCAAATACATACAGCAATGTGTATGCCAGAATGACAATGCATGGGCGGAAGAGAAGAGGTATCATCAACGTATGGCAGCCAGCTAAAATTAATTTAGAGTCCTCTTAGATTAAATCGGAGTGAAAGAGAGAAGATATTCTGGGGTTTTTGTTCACAAAGAGTTCACCTACAGCTGATTAGCAAACCTTACTTTAACGAACAAAAGCTAATTTAAAACAGGAGTCTCCCTTATTGATTATTAGTCGCTTACAGATAGGTGCTGGGCCTGTGCAGGTGGAATGAGTGAGCAAAACAAGAGTAAAATCCCTCACAGATGAAAAAAATAAAAAGACTACTTCGAAATAAAGGATTCCAAAGGATTAACTTCAGTAGTTTACTGTTGATCAGTATCTTATTTTGAAACATCCCTCTTGCATTTTTTCAAGATTAGTTGAATTTATTTATGATTATTATTATGGTGATTGTGAGGGGGAAGTGAGTTATAAGCATAATAAATCTCTACTTAAGCAGCTTATCCTTACTGTTATATATTAACAATTGCGCGTATGGGATTGGAACCAACTACAAATAAAAAAGGGAGGTAAAAAAAAAAATATCTGAGTAGCTGTATGTTTCTGGATTAAATCCCAATATAAGAAAAAGTCTTAGAATTCCAACTGTGCTAAAGCAAAAGGCACAATGAGCTCTGGATACAGGAACACTCACATATTTTTCTCTACACAGTTATGTGTGAAAAGATAAGATCTCTCCATAAAACTGTAAAACAGAGCATTTACAAAGTCCATTTGAAAAGACTCCTCCAGGGGTCTGAGATAGCTCCGGTATCTGTTCAAACAGGTAGTTCTACAAATAAGTGAAGCACTTTTGTCATCCCATTGAAACTGGACAATGTGGACCCTCCTTTGCCCAAATACACGTAAAACTATCCACCAGCCCTTACCGCATGTGGCAGCTACAGGAGATGTCCCTTAGCGGAGCAGTCATTTCACCTTTAGCCAAGGCAATAACTAGACCTGCAAGTTTTATCACTTCATCGCAACCTCAGTGGACTGGAAATAATTTGGTAAGCTCTGGTTTGAAAGAGAGCGCTCCTTAAAGAAATCTAAGGTATACACACAAATATTGAAGGAAAGAGTTTGTCTTATTTGGAACTAAATATATATAGCTAAAAATAATGTAAGGAATAATGTGTTTATCTGGTATTATATTTTACGATTTCTTAATCACAAAGTTTCTATTCTATGTTGTGTGCAATTATTGTTTCAAGTGAACTTTTTATCTCTTTCAAATTAGATTGCTGGGCAGCCACTTGCAAACAAAGTAAAAATTAAACCAGAATACATAGCATAGAACAGCCTATCCTGCAATTAGCTACTTTAACATACAGATATGAGAACGATCTAGATGTGAAATGTCATCTTGACATGAAGAGTTAATTGTCGCTATTGCCAGGACACTGTCAGAAAAATTATTAAATGTGCTTGCATTTACCAGCAATTTTTTTTTGTTGCACATCCCAATTTTGTTCACCTCTTAAGACAAACTTTCCTGTCTTTTTGCAAATATTTCACTGTAGCCTGCCAGCCTACCAAAGGTACGCAATTTACCCAAATGACTCTAAAATGCATACAATGAAAAACCATCTGCTGGCCTATGTTCTACTTATTTAGTCTGCACTACATTACGTTTAGAACTACTCAAATTGTTACTGTGCAGTTTGTGAATGTTGCTTATGGGTAATCTTTATTTGATAGGGCAGAAACTGCATGTTATTTGTATCGTTACATATACACATTGATTTTTAAATGTGAACTGCTTCTGTCTTGAATTATAAAATTAATAAATGAGTTAAACTGGAATGATAAACTAAGCCTTCTGGGGTAAAACTTACATATTTTCAAACACAGGACATCTGTTCTTAGAACTGATAACACCCTCAGAGCTAGAAAGAGGATTCTAACAATACTATTTTGTAAAATGATGGTGAAAGTAAACTTGTTTAAACAGTTTTTTGCTCCCAAAAATAACACACAAGGAGAAACCTCCTTTTAAAGTGATTGTCATCTTCAGATGTAAAAACTCAACAACATTACTAATTCTAGCAGTGCTTGAAATTTGGGTCTCAAAGTTGAAACGTTTTCTACTTCTGAAAAACAGAAAAAACAGCATTCAAGTTCCTCGTGAAATTAAATGATAGGGTGACTTTGTCAAGTCTTTCCTCACTTTTGATATTGAACCTTAAAACACAAATTCTATCAATATAATGAAGCCTTATCAGAAGCTTTTTCACACTGCTTTAGCTCGCCCTCTTAGATCAACATGATTAATTGCTCAGTTACGTTTCTGTACCTCTTCCAGTCACTTACAGTACTTATTTTTATAGCGTAACCACATGCAGTTAACATCTCTTGATTTCTGCTTGATTGTGGTTTAATGAGAAAAATTGAAGACATCAATCTTTGCCGTAAGTTATCCTAGTTCTGATGTTCAAATGATCGTGTTTACTCTTACAAGAGTAATCCCTTCATGTGACAAACTCGCAACATTTTAATAACTTTAATAGAACAGGTAAGAGCAGAGCTGCCTTGAAATGAGTTCAGCTGTTTTCAGGCCATATTAGTGGCAGCATTCCCTCTACGTTAAACATCTCACTACTTGAGGGCAAGAGTAACACTAGCAACCAAGCCAAGACAAGCAGATTGAGATAGAATATGTAGATAACAACTGCAATATATGCTGGAAAGAGTTTATGATCCAACCTAACAAAAATAATAAAGTATAAGGAACTCTGACATGCTTGAGTTTTCCCTGGCAAAATGAGAACATTAAGAGCAATTAATAGGCATTATCCCATTTTACTTGTAGAAATAAGCCGTTTTAGCCAGGACTGGAAAAAAGAGTTCAATTTTCCAAAGTTTTAACATTTTTCAAAACATTTTATTCCATTTCTGAATTAAAAGAAGTTTTTTCATTATATCATAAAAATACGACTCAAATAAAAACACCGGTGGATACTACTTGAATGAGCCATTATCATCATGGTCAGGACACCTAAGGCTGCCGTTCATCCAGTTCTTCCCAGATGTCTTCTCTACTCTTCAGATGAAATTTTAACTGTAAGAGTTCATGTCTGAGTTTTAGAAGCCTTCTCTACCAGGTAGTCCTGTGCGGCAGTCAACGAGACAGTACCCTACCCCAGTATCTGTCTCGTCTGTCCACAGCCTCCAAAAAAAAGCAAGGCTGGAGGGGAAGCAAGGACTAGAAATGCAGACCAGGAGAGCAGCACTACTGGGACTCAACAGTAGGTATTGGTTAGGGAGATAAGAAAACCAGCCCAGGAGCTACCACAGGTCCGTGAGAACAGGTCTACCTCTTCCCTTTGGTCTCCCAACTCTTTGCTGCTACCTAGTACCCTTTACCCTTTCCCTCTCACCAAGCACAAAAATAGCTTCTCCAGCACAGGCCAAGTTCTGGCTCCTGAGAGCCCCTAGTCCTCAGGCTGTAATTCTGCAAGCGTCACAGTATCAAGAACAACCATGTCCCATTCATTTTGGGGTGATCTATGTGCCAGCTCTCCCAGAACAGTTACTGCCATATTGAGGCACGGGGAGATGAAGATCTGGGTGGTATGGAGAGATGGGTGGGATGGGGATGGGAACTCCAACTTTGGAAAAGATGGGGAGCTCTGGAGACACTGGGGCTAAGCCCACACACAACACCACAACCAGACACCCTCATGCAGGTGCAGAGCACACACAGAGGTGCAACACACTGTCACATTAGTGTTGCCTTAGCTCTTCCCACAAAGGACTCCCCCAATCACCGTCCTTTCCCGTGCCTTTGTGTGCAGCTCCTGGCACCGCATGCTCTGTTTTGCACCTTGGAAACTCTTCTTCCCTAAACAGTCACTTGGGAGAGCCAAGTTCAAGTCATGTCTCTGCACAATTCAGGCCCAAAGTTCTCATAATTTTAAGGAACTGTTCTGTCATGTTGTGTGTACGTGTGTGTGTGCACACGAGTCCATGCTATAACCCTCTGCTGTTGTGTCCCCCTGCAATTTTCTTCCTGGTCCTAAGAAAACAAATAGGCTTATATAAGATTTCTGTTCCTTAGAAATACTCCTTAAAAAAAATTCTTGACTTGTACTCATCCAAAGAAGTTAAGCATAGCAGAAAAATCTGTTATGGAGCCATACCCTTCTGATCTCCGCTCTCCAGATTTTAACTGCAAGAAAATCTTTTTGCACACACAGGCTATTAGAAATTATTGCTGTATGTTATTACCTCCTAAAGCACATTAAGGAAACAATGTTTAATTCAAATCATGCACACAGAGAAAAAGCTAATTATTCTTCCAGAAAAAAAGACGTAAGGTAAAACAGCATAATAATTTGATTATTCAACATTATACAAAAAAGAAAAAAACATAACAAGCCATCCAGTTAAATGTCATTTATAATTTACTTTTTGATAGACTTATTTTTGTATCTGTGTTCTCCTGTTACCAAGGTATTGTACTGAAGATGTCAGTGTTGATCACCTTCCAATCATTAATAGCTCTTATTGAAACAGCATCCTGCTAGCAATGGGATTTTATGCCTTTGCTGGAGTACTCCATTGATTTATGGAGGAAAAAAAAAGGAAAAAGTAAATAATTAAAAGTGAACACTGACTGTGGTATAGAGTTAAAAGAAATATATTTTATTTTTGATATGAAGCAATAAGTAAACATCTTACAAGATGTTTTCTTGTATACTTACTGTCTTCTGGCAAAAATAAAATCCTATTGCAAATATGCTAATAGCATGCTCAAAAAATGTTCAAAAAACCCTTTTCTCTAAAAATTATGAGGTATGGCTTCAAAGCTTGGATAGCACTGATCTGAGTTGTCTCGATTATTTTGAAAGTCCTATAAAGTCACGTAAGTAATATTATGATGGATTTCTACAGAAATATTTGCAAATACCTTAAGAGGAAAAGAAAAAGAGCTAAAAATTTTAAAGCATTCTTTTAGTCTGTGTTACGAGACTCTATAGAGATGAATATATTTTCTTAGTGAATACTCTGGCACTGGTTTATGAAATTCTGCAAGGTTATTGGAATAATCTGTATATACATGCTTTAAACAAATGGTACTAAATTTGGTTTTAAAGCTCCTGAGTGAGCCCCACTGTGTCAGGAGTGGAATGTGTCCACTCCTCCTGCCTCCCTCATCTTGGAGGAAGTCTGAAAGCAAATGTTCCTCTGGAGGGAGCCCCTCAGGAATAATGAAGATCCACTCGGCAACTTTTTTCCTCCCATAGCAACACACAAACAGCAGGAGAGTTTATATGATGCCCTCTTTGTTGAAATATGATTAACGGCAAAGAAATTTTAACAGTCCTGTGTATAGCTAGCCACATTTGCATTTTGCCTTATGAATACAATGTGAAACGTATAAATTGCTAGTACTTGGATGACATCCCAATGGCTTAGTCGTTCAAATTTCAAAATTGCCACACAGCACCTTTTTAGCCACTGGGAATATTTTGCAGAAAAAGCAAATCTCTGCTCATTCTCCCCTCTCCAACCATAAATATAATATATTTTTGTTAATAATTTTCTCTAGGTGAGGCATTTTCCAGTTACAGAGGAATTCAGGCAATGGATAATTACTTAGTGGACTGGTAGCTGTATTAGACAGCATAAGATATATCAAAGAAATAATAAAGCAACCCTTTTATAAATTCTTTGACTACATCAAAGAGCGCAAGGAAAAGAGGAAGCCATCATTACCAGACTAATGAGGTAACTTTATAACATTACACTGAAGTTTTTCCCCCAATCTAATGCTGAGTTTATAAAAGACGAATTAGTCCCATTTTGAAAATTGTTTGTATGTTAATTTAAACAAAACTGGAATGCAGATCTAGTAACTAAATGCTTTCCATATTTAGAATAAAAGGCAACTGCCTTGAAATCCCCCAATTATTATTACTGCAAATTCTAAAAAAATATTAAGTTTTGCTCATAGAGAAAGAAGGCAGAAGAATCTTACCTATGAGGACTTCCAGAAAACAGCTGGTTAGACATAGCTGAATGTCATGAGAAGAAAAATACTGAAAGATAGTGCTGACCATTTGTGCATACCTATATCTTTTTAAATAAAAGGGCTCCATGCTGCAGCACAGTTGCAACAAGTAAAACATGAAACAAAATCCCCAAGCATTACAGATGCTTAACATGTTATTACATTCTCATTGGTCCCACACTAGAAAAAATATACAAGCAGCAAGCAATCAACCGTTCTTCAACCGTTCTTTAAGAGCCTAATACTGTACTAGTAAAAATAACGCAGCACAGCAACAAGTTCACTGGAGTGCTCCCTTAACACACAACATACCAGATGTACAGCTGTTTATCTTGAAAAAAAAAAATAAAAGAAGGCATAAAGACTTTTGAAAGGATCTTCTCCTCGGTATTTAATAACTAATATGCAAAGGATTCAAGGATTCTTGTGTGAAAACATGAATAGCAATAGGTCGTTTTTCAGGGTATTAAAAAAAGCTAACCAGACACACAACAGGATGCCAGCAGGCAGCTTGCATGAGACATAAGGCTTTATATTCCCACTAGGAACATACCTTCTCTGTTTTTGCTTTCCTGGCGTTATGCACAAACCTGCGTCCCAGCTTCTTGGCATACCAGATAGAGGCAAACATTGTAGTGGTGAAGATTTCAGTCCGAATATGCAGCACACACAAAAAAAAAAAAAAAAAAGAACCACCAAAAAACCCAAACAAACAAAAAAAAACCCAAAAAAACTTCCCCCGCAACTGAGATACAAATCTAATGCTGGTTAAGGTCTCTCAACTATGCTGTTGCTTTGTCAGGTCCTCTCATGCTGCCTTCTGAAAAAAAAAAGAAAAAAAAACAACCCAGTGTGGCCAGTCTGCAGGTGTATTTACATACTGCCAGCAGGAAGTCCAGGGTGAGGCATCTTTGCATCCAGCTCACATCCAGTCTGCTAAGTGCCTGTCTGCAGTTCTTTAGCAGTGTCACCACAAACTACATATGTGTCAGTGTGAAAGGAAGCTGCAGTAAACTACTGTAGCAGACAGCTCACCTCCTCTTCTCCTGTTCTGAAATTTAACTCCTTGGTTCTCTCCGATTTGCCGGCATGCAACAGAAGCAGCAGCAGCAGTTCAAATGTGAGATACACAGCACTGCAGGAAAGGGAAGGGGTACAGAAGTGCCAAAAATAGAAATGTATATTAACTGTTAAGGTGAAGGAACAGGTGTTTTATGTGGTTCAGTGCAATTGAGATATGACAGGGAAATGGATTTTACTTTGTTCTAGCGGTTTGGGATCTATTCAGAGATATTTTTGTCACCTAGTTTCAGTTTGCAACAGAAAGGCATCATAGCTGTTCCGTTCACTTGCTGATGTCATACATGCTTTGCTAAAGGATCTAAGACTCACTCAAGGATTTCTGGTTTTCTTTGATAATGGTTCCAATAGAAAACTGACTTCTTTTTTCCCACATTAATCTTTAACTTCTGCCCTACCTAAGCTTGCTTTTTCCTCCTCCTTTCTTTGCAAGTTATTTTACATGAGGAGTTGAGGAGTGCTTATGAACGCCTATTTTCTTGCAGTGAAACAGCAATGCACTATTTTCCTTTTGTCACATACTTCAGCTTTAACCCTTGCACCTCTCTTCAGTTATAATCTCTAAACAATAAGCAGAAACATATCCTTTTGGCTCCAGACATGTGAGTAACCAGATGTTCCTCCCAGCCAGAGGCAGTATCAAAGCTGTAAACTTACAGGGTATATAGCTATTTGAGAGTACTATGCATTATAAGACAAATCATGTTCCTTGCCCCTCAACCTACAGTTGTGGAGATACCAACATTTGGGATCGTCACTGCTGTCCTGTGTGCAGGATCACATTTGGGATGTACACATGCAAGAGTAATTTCTGCTCTGCTATTTTGTGGTAAAGAGCAAATCACAATTAATAGATGCACGGCAAAGGAATACAGTCATAGCAATCTAGTATAGGGCTCTTGGGGCCAAGCAAACACTTTTTCTGCCCCAGGATTTTCAGAGAATGGCTGAAACTACTTTCTCCAGGGTGTATTAATTCAAAAGGGAATATTCCACTCCCACTTACAACTTCTGCAGAACATCCAAGTTACTGGAGCTGGATGGCATTGCCCCAGCTTTGAGCCTGAAGGCATATACTGCTGAATTCTGTTAAGATTATAGAGTTCAAAGAATTCCGTCAACACATTTTGAAATGATAAGTTTGTTAACTAAATTGAAATTCTTAGATAGTGACTTCCTGGTCACGGAAACTCAGAAGTATACGTTTGGGGTTTGCTTGGCATCTAAAACCTTCTGACAAAATATTTGGTAACTGGTAATACTTCTGTGAAGAGAATAATTTCTAATTACTGTCAATTGAGACATTTGGTTAACCCTAGCAGTCAGAAAGTTACAAGACCACAAGAAAGAGTAAAATCTGGTGGTTGATATAGAAGAGCTATCTGTCCATAACATCACTCCAACTCTCTGAACTCTGGGCTGATGGTAAAATGGAGTCTCCAAGGTGCAAAACCCATCACTACACCTTGTAGCAGACTCACAGCACTCTCTACATTTGTGGGACCGAGTGCCCTGTAACGAAAGGAAGGGAGCAGAAGGAAGACAGATGAACTAAGAAATTTAGGAAGAAATCAGAGATCTTGTTTCTAGCTGGGATATCAGGGAAACAGGGATGGGAAAAGAAGTGCAGAAAAGGAGAAGCAACACCATTACACAGCTTAACCAACACTATAAATGTTAAAGTGAAAAGAACGGAAAAAAATAATCTTATGTATTGCATGCATAAACAGTAGAACACCTCTCCCACTCTGCTCCCGTGCTTTTATGAAGAGAATAAGTATAATTTGAAATCATTGCACTAAAACCAAAAAAGGGTACATTCTCTCAAGCAACTATTTATATATTCTTATGTATATTCAGCTGCTGGAAAAATCGAAGGACACACTCATTAAACAATAAACCCTCCTTTTTATGACTTCTATCATCAACATTAGCAGCTTTACTGAACTATTTATTCAGGAAAAATAGGGAGTAATAAAAAGCCACAATTCATCCCACTTAAAGGAAAAAAAATAGTCTACATTGTTCATTTAAGGAATAATGACAAAGCAATAGGGAGGTAATTTTCTCCACCCACTGAAAATGTTAGATCAGGAAGAATAAATCTTGCCAAATACCTGGTTCTGATTCTAATCAGAAATGCATTTTAACTATTTGCATGCATTTACAGATCTATCCAAACCCTGCAATATCACAATGGCCAGACTACAAGCCGTTTTCTTGCAGCTCCATCATGCAGTATTCTGCCATACATTGTCAATAGCAGGTTTATTAGGTCTGTGCTGGTACCTAGGGGTTTTATGATTATTAATATTTTACTGTAACCATAACGAAGCCTGCATTTTACAGAAGTGCTACAAGCCGAGTTGCTTTAGAAGAATTGGAGCTCCCAGCTGCTGTCTGCTCACAGGAGTAATATGTACTTTAGCTTGCTCACTGAAGTGCTACATTACAAGGGCAGAGAGATGCATGCAATTGAGCAGGAATATTATCACAGACAGGAGAAAATCAGTTAAGAGCAAATTTTACAAGGGGCTTCTTGCTGTGAATGAGTAGGTGGATTTCAGTAAACCAGACCACGTCTATACTATAGATTAAATTGCATTCTCATGCCTCTATGAGAAGAGTTGGTCTTACCACAAGTGGACACATGGGTATAAGCATAAAGCAACTACAGTGTTGAATCCCATTACTTTTATGACATGGGTCCCCAACATTGTAAGCAATTGATGCTCAGTACCGAAACAGATGGTCGTTTCAAACACCTTGCCAACTGTTTGTACGCACTGAGTATCACCACTATTTCTGACGGTCAGCCTCCTCTTTCAATTTTAACATTGCTGTTTTACTTAAGCAACACATGGGAAGAAGCGCAGCTTAGCTTCAGACAGGGCATTAATCTTCTCTTGTTAAGGGATAACTTCTCACAACACACACGTGGGGTGTCAACCTCCCCCTCACACACCTGTGGTGAAGATAGATGTTAGCTGTAGATTCTGTTTCTCTCCCTACCTCTATCTGAATATATACACACAGTAGTCATAAAATGTGATGACAGGGCCATTTAAAATACAAATACAGTTCAGTCATAAATAATGCCTTTCTTGTAAGAATAGGAAGACGGATGAAAAGATTAGTCATTCAGGGTTTGCAGAACTCTGTTTCCAGTGAAATGGACAGGAGATGGAACAAGTTAAAAAGGAAATACCAAGGATTTAAGACAATCACCTCACTTCAAGGTTTATATGTGAACACTCAGCACAGCTGCGGATACAGGAACAGAGATGATGATGTGAAACTAAGGTAGCTAGCTTTGGGGTTTTTAGTACTAGGTAACAACAGATATTGATTTGGCTGACTGTACAAGCAATCATTTCCCATCCTCAACACAACTAATTATCTTACACATGTACATGATGTCCGGACATGTTATTTAATGACCAGAATACTAAAAAAGGCAGGAACCTTAATTTCTTCTGTTCCATCCAGAAGATGTAAATTTTAGGCATTCAGAGCTTACAGTAGTTGAAGTAGGTAGAAGTTCCAAGATATTGTAAGGACCTTATTTTTTGTTCTTTGCTCTAAACAGAGGCAAACGGACAAATATACCTCCTCCTATATCAACAGGCAGTATTCTTATAGGTAACTCACAGCCGCTTTTACAAAAGGGGTAGTTACCTGAGTCTGCACCACCAAAACCTGTGCTGACTTTTCTTTTGGCCAGGACAGTACACACTCGCTCTGTTGAAGTTACAATACAGATGAAAGATTATCACAGAATAGAGTCATAGAATCATTTAGGTTGGAAAAGACCTTTAATATCATCTAGCTCAACCATAAACATAGCTTTGCAAAACCACCACTAAACCACGTCCATAAACAACGTGTACTACACACCTTTTAAATACCTCCAGGGACGGTGATTCCACCACTGCCCTGGGCAGCCTGTTCCAGTGCTTGGAACAGCCAAGCACCTTCATTTCTTCACCCTTTCTGTGAAGAAATTTTTCCTAATACCCAATCTAAACCTCCCCTGGTGCAACTTGAGACTGTTTCCTCTTGTTCTATCGCTTGTTACTTGGGAGAAGAGACTGACCCCCACCTCGCTACAACCTCCTTTCAGGAAGTCGTAGAGGGCAAGAAGGTCTCCCTTGAGTCTCTTCTCCAGGCTGAACAACCCCAGTTCCCTCAGCCGCTTCTCATAAGACTTATTCTCCAGACCACTCACCAGCTTTGTTGCCCTTCTCTGGACACACTCCAGCACTTCAATGTCTTTCTTGTCATGAAGGGCCCAAAACTGAACACAGTATTTGAGGTGGGGCCTCACCAGTGGCGAGTATGTAAGTTTCTACTTAAGACATTTCTACTAGTTATGATTTTTCATAACAGCATATTTTTTTAATAATAAAAATTTTAAAATTCTGTGACTTAGTCCTGAATTTTAAAGGTGAGGAAACTTGGGTTGCTTAAAAGCTAAATGCTTCCTTGGAACATCTAAGTCAATGGCTGGAATAGAGCATAGTGATTCTGAGAGGAGTCATGTACCCTGACAAAGGAATGTTGCAGACAAGTAAAGGGGAAAAAAAAAAAGAAAGCAACGAGCAAAGAATCATATGATGAAAGAAGATGGGACAAAAATCTAAAAAAGAAGTGAAAAGGAAATGCTGTATATTAGGGATGGCAGGGGTTCATATTTTTCTCTTCCAATTTAAATTTTTCTACTCCCTTAATATTTCTTGTGTCAATTTTTTTCTCTTTAGAATTTATGCTTTCAGAAATCCAGCTGTGACACTACAAGTTTGCTCCAGGTCTAATTTTCCCTTAAAACACAAGATACTGCATGCAGACATCTCCTCTGTCACCGTTTCTGATGTATGGCAGACTGTCTTCTAGCAGAGGGCATGAAGAATTTCATACACAATGTCACAGGATTTCAGAGCAGTAAAGAAATAAAATACAAGCATTTCCTCCTGTGGATTTCCTTTAAGTGTGAGGACCCAAAAATTCTGTACCTGCCCTCTACTGTGCAATTATCACTTCTATTTTTCTACTCTTCTGTTATTTGATGTGATAGATAGCACTCAACCTGCTACGTGTGGCACAATAGGTCAAGAGAAGAGAGGATGAAGTGTTGTGCTTTATAACTTCATGTAATAGAGCTTTAGCTGTGGAAACACAAGAAATGAAAATTAAATAAGTCCTATGCTAAACACTGAGACTCAGCACATCCCTGCACACAGGGATGTATTCTGGCACTTTACAATATAACGGCGTAAGAGACAATGCTTTACATTTAGGCAGCTCTTTTTCCTTTTTTATTTGTTAAGCTTTGGAACGGAGACAAACCTAATTATGGTACTTAATTTTGATTTTAGAAATTGATTTTCCACTCTAGTTTCTGCTGGTGCATAGGAAACTCTAGTGAGTCACACAAGTAATATAACAACCGTTAGCAGCCTTAAAAATAAATAAAAACTTGAAAAATGCCACTTTATTCTTGTCTTTGTCCCTAGTCCAGCACAAATTGATTCCTGCTTCACCTTTCTGATAGAAATTTTGAAGTTTCTTCCTGCTGTGTTAAGAAATCACAACCAAAATGGTGTATAAAATCCTCAGATCTGCCATTAGGCTGCTCAGATTCTTATATCAAATCAAAGCACAGTGTATGTAGTACAGTTATGTATTTGCATGGCAAGTACTCCCACAGGAAATAATATAAACTACAAAATTTATCCTTGGGGAGGGAAAAAGAAAGAAGGAACCACACATTGCAAGCAGTGCTTATATGTGTCACCAGCGCATTTTGCAAAGGATTTGCCAAATATAATCCTGAACAAAACTGAAACCAGTGTGAAAACACTTACATTACAGCACTGTGTATTTGCCTCCCATTCTGTAGTATTTAAGAACCCTTTTTTCCTTTGTACTTACAAATAACTCTGTATGATGGCAGAATATTATCTCTTTTAGAAAGGGATGAAGTAAGGCACAAAGTGACTTGGTAACAGCCATAAGGGAAATCAGAGAATCTACAGGCTGCCTGGGAACCTCAAATCTGTCTCCCCAGCACATGGCCACAGGGTTTGCCACAGCCAAAGCCAAGCAGAGGTGGCATGCAGTCGCCATAACTGAGTCCTGTGCCAGTCACAGCTTTCTGTCTCTCCAGACCAGGTGAGGAGCCGGAGGGCTGGCAACATCCCTTTACCTACCCACAAAGACCACTGAGATACAACCTTTTCAAATGATCTTTTTTTAGCACCAGCAAGTGAGGCAGCATTTAATGAGCCATTCAGCTCACTGCTAATCACAGAAGAACCCCAAAAAACAGTTTCAGGCACGAGCATGGGACTATATATCATCCTATCATAAAAATTATTTTATTCCTGTCTGATTACAAGCCGCCTTCATTTTCAAAGCCCTCCTTAAATCTCACTTTCTCTTTATCAGCCCCAAGAGAAAAACTCAGCTTAAGCAGAATCACCACAAGTTACAGCCACTGTACCAGTGAAACACATAGACTCCTCTGATCTGGTGTCTCTTAACAGTTTGAGGTGAACATACCTTGCCCTTGTCCTTATCCAAGCGCTCCAGAAAACCTTTGTGCACAAGAAGCCAGGTTTCATTAAACTATGAAACATTAAAGAATTACAAGTGATGAGATCAACCAGCATAGCTATAAACTAACCTCATGCCACCATCTCCTTGCAAGCAGGCACATGTTTACCTGCACGGGTTGAATCCATCTCATAGAATCATAGAAACACAGAATGGTTTAGGTTGGAAGGGAGCTTAAAGATCATCTAGTTCCAACCCCCTTGCCATGGGAAAGGACACCTCCCACTACACCAGGTTGCTCAAAGCCCCATCCAACCTGGCCTTGAACACTTCCAAGGATGGGGCATCCACAGCTTCCCTGGGCAACCTGTTCCAGTGCCTCACCACCCTCATGGTACATTTCCAAGCAGGCGCATGCAACACTGATCTTTGTCATCTCAGAGGCTGAGCTGCCTTTGGTCACTCTTCCAAGCCTCTGCCAAAGCAGCAGTTCCCCACTCCCAGCTGTGACTCTTGCCAGCCATGTTCTGCTGTTGGCTGGGCCATCTCCCACGTGAACAGCCCCTATCATCCCCTCCCTTTCAGGTGCTCCCATCTGACATTTTAATACTCATTAATGAACATAATCCTCATGAGCAGAACAAAAAAATACAACAGATAGTTACTTCTGCTGGTTTTCACCTCACTTCTTGCTCTTTACCTCTGTCCTTGGCTTTCCAAGGCTGTGATCCTCACAGCTCACGGGGAGAGGCCCTACCGTTCAATATCAGTTGGGAAGTTAAGTAATTTAAGAGGCAAAGCATTAAGAACAACATTGCTGAACACTTTAAGTGCTGAACACAGGTTTAAAAAAGCAATGTATTCTTGCTGAAGTGCAAAAGAGAACAAATATGCAGGAAAAGTTTCTACTTAGTCCCTCTAAATATAATATGGTCTACAACTAAGTATGATGGGTAAACAAAAAAAAATTATGTTTATGTAGTTCTTGCTTCCTGTAGGCAGAGACAAGGAAGAGGTCTCCATGCTTCTGGAATTCACTCACCACATTTCTGTTTCTCAAGCAAAGCAGAGAGAGGACAGCCCAAACCAGCAGTCCAGGCATCAGGATCCCTCCCTTAATTCTGCTACAATTCTTCTGCATGAGCTTAATTATTCTTTGCAAGCCTTCTGCTTGCTCTTAAAATGAAAAGAATAATGCTCTACCGCACTGGGACAGTCTAAAGATAAAAGTATTAACAAATGTGAAGTAATGTGATAGAAAGCATTATAGAAAAAAAGAGCATCTACCTCCGCACCGGTGGATACAGAACCTTACGGAATTCTGTTGAAAGGTTTGTGCAAGTGCGTAACAAAACTGATTACACAAATGCTTCACTGTAATGTGACACACAAAAACATCCATTTTAGCAATAACAGTAATAAAGGGTTCTGTTATATCCATTTTGACCAGAAAGAGAAAAGAACTCTAAAGGAATATGAGGTCAAGGATAAGAAGTTATTCTTCTTACACCTATGAGAAGATCTTCAGAAGTAGAAAAATATACAGCAAATATTAAAATACAAAATGTTGGTTTATGTGTTTAAAACATATTTCAGTTAATTAATTAAGTATATGCTAATAAAAGATAAGAGAAAATTCATCACACTGTGTTTTATGAACATTACCGTTTGGATACAACCCCAGCCCATTTTACTCCCATTCCTTAGGACAAGCATGAGAAACACTGTTGTGGAGGGAAATTTTTCATTGCAGAGGATTTTGGCACTTTGAACACCAGAGAAAGAATTGAGGCAGCATATGGCTAGTGGGATATACTTTGATAACAGACGGGCTGGAGATGATTAAAAAAAAAAAAAATCCAGAAAATTGTTATAGCTTTTTAGGACAACAATAAAAAATAGCATCTTTTCAAACATTTTGAAGTTTTTAAATTTAATCTGAGTGTTTCAAGAAAACAGAAACTTTTTGAGCTTTCTAACCAGTAGAAAATTGAGAAAGTGTTCCTTGAAATTGTCAAAATATTTATCTTTTCTTTTTCACCAAAAATCAGAACATTTCAGCCTTCTCCAGGGCTGTCAATACTGCTGTCTAAATTACATTTACATTTAACTTTCCCTTGGGATCCCAGTCAACAGATATTTTTAAAATTTCTGTTCTGCACATCTCACTGGGAATACTTTCGATTCATACATCTAGCAGCCTAAAAGATTCTCCCACACCTTTCTGCAAATTGATATTTGCCAAGCCAGGCACATCGGTTGTCTTCTCACATGTCACCCAGATGTCATGAAGATGCTAGAATGAACTTATCTGAACTCTTAGAAAAGCATCATAAGGAGAGAAAGTACAACAAAAGCAACTAATTAATTGCTTCTTATTTTTCATGCATACTGGTAAGCACCATATTTCATGCCTAGACCTCCCAGAAGGAGAACGAAAGTTGAATGAAGGACAGTTTCTCCACCACTCCCCACAAATAAATACAGAAAAGATTTAACGTACCCAGATTTTTACAACTCATTTTTGCCCTCCACATAGTGATTCACCAGAACAAGCATCTCCAAGGACTCCAGTTATCTGTTATATGGCTCTAGGGAAGCCAGCTAGATAGCGAACTCAACCAAAAGCTCTAAAATGCTTCATGCTTCCAGCCAAGAGAATTAAATAGAGAGCAGTTTGCCAAAATCCCATTCCCAGAATTGGAGGGGAACTCTGATCTTAAGAGAAACAATCTGTTCTCTCTATTCCCTCCTCTTTGCCATTCAAAGACTTGCAAGGTTCAGTAAAGGTAAAAGTGATAAAAGAGCCCAAACTTCCAAGGAGTGCCAGATCCTGCTGGTTGTCAGATAGACCCTACTGGTCTTGTAATTAATGATAGCAGTTAGTCTGGGTTATAGTGAGCCCCAGCTCTGATCCGGTTCAGATCCGCATTACAGCAAGCCCCACATGCAATGGATAATAAGGGGAGTGCTTCCAGTTGCCTGCCTCACACTAACCTGCCTAACTAACTGCCACAGTCATTATTTTAATCAATTAAGCACCTCCCCTGCCAAAACTGTTTTGTTAAAATGCCCTCTGACATGTCTATATCTTGCTTTCAAGCTTCCCCTTTCAAGTACATAACAGGCATTTGTGCTTTTGTAGTTCCTTAAAGATAATGGATTAGGTAATACTTGCCTGAGAAGATACTCTGCCAGCAGTAGGAAGACAACAAAAAGATGGCAGATTGCAAACGCATTACACAAATGTATTGGTAATTTGTTGTGATTTAAAGATGAGATAAGGCGACAGCATAATCTTCCAGTCTCAGATGGTCTCTGTCTGAAGAGGTCTAAAGCAATATACCTTTTTGATTATCTCATCTATTACGACCAATAAATCACCAGTAAAGCTCAGGAACATAACATGACAACACGAATGTGTTATATGAATGTATCACCTCAGCGTACTTCAAGGCAACAACTCAGTAGGAAAATGTGGCTATTCCTACCTGTGGGATTCCCATCAGAACAAGCATATGAAAGAACATACCGATCCTTCGTCTCTGATTGCACTCTTGATGCACACCCCAAGCAATATATCTTGGACAAATGTTACATGTTAAATCCTGCATTTCTTTGCCCATGCAAACACATGTGGAATACCAGACAGCACTTTGTCAGTCACGATTTCAGCTGTTTCTAGGACAGGGCACACAGCCTAAGTTCTAGCCTCCACAGCTGTATGTTTAGGAATGTGCAATGTGCCTTGCTGAGACAGACCTGCATTTTTAGTTACACCAGCACTGAACATGGCGTAGTGGCAAGGCAAACTGCATGACAAATGCAAATTCGAGAGATTGGAAAAGAAAAAAGAAAGCCATTTCAAGCAATGCTTGAAATATATGTAAACAAAGTCACTTAAGCTGAAACTGGTCAAAAAACACAAGAAGGTGTATACCCTTTGAAAGCAAGATAACAAAATGAATTACAAACTACTTGCAAAGTTCTATCTTGCAGAAAGTGAGGTAATTTCCCACAATACTTTTCTATGAATAGTGTGAGGGAGGCTGTTAAACTTGATATACTTTGATCTGAGTTACATTTAAACATCTGTACTGTTTACTTTATTGATTTTTAGTCAGAGCAACCAATAGGGTCTTAGAATATTATTGAATATTACTTTTAATAACTGTTATGCTTACGTGTCCTTCTTGGATGGGTTTTATAATCAGGGTTGTAAGAAAAATATGACTCTAAACCGCCACCATTATATATAACGTTCTCTTAAACTCACTATGTTCCTAATGGGGCATTTACTACTGTAAAAGTTGTAGTTGTTTGTTATTATGCACCACAATATTCCCAATAATCATTTCAAGAAATAGACAGGGTTATACTCTGGATGTTCTGCAGGATGTTTCACTTCAAATACGCACCAACCAACCAACCAAACCCCTTTATAATTCCTAAGAGTTAAATTCTCTTCTTCCACTGATTTAAATGGGACTTTTGCCCAATGAACGGCATTGTTTCTCTCTCATTTGACTCTGTCAGAACCTCTGTTCTTCTTAGGCATATTTCAGAGTTTTAGGCACTATACAAGAATTTATAAAAGATTGTATATTTACTTGGAACAGACAGCCTGACTATTTCTATGTTCCAGACACTATTGGATACAATGGTAAAAAACTAAGGTTTGCCTAAATGGCTTAGGCATTTAAAACATATCTAGCTATAGTCATCACTAGCCAAATAATCTACAAATAATTCCTCAGTTTGGATAAAAGGCTGCAGAAGTCACACACATTTGATTCATCCAACTGCATTTCTTTAAAAAGCAGAAGGGCTTAAATACTTTAGAAAGCTACAAAAAGTAATATCTTTCACTTAATTAGTCTTCTCAATACATGTGAAAGTATTTTAGAAGTCTACCACAGGTCAATGAAAATAAAAATTGACAACTATAAAAGCCCTGAATTAATTTATAAATAAATACTGATTCTGGTACTTAACTCTGATGTAATTTATCCTACATGAAGAGAAGAAGCTATGCAAGAACCAGCAATTTATCCTTTGCTCAGCTGTGAGCGTGGGCCATGATATTAAATAATCTGAATGATGCTGTTTTTCCTATGAGCAGTCACATATTTTCTGTGATTAAATAATTTTCCACATCTGTGTTAGGATACACATTAGTATTATTTTTAAAAATCCAAATTTTAATCCACACACATGATAGAACATTTCTGGAGATGCAACGCAGATTCTATATCACATTTTTAATGTGAGCTGAAGCATTATACCTACAAGATTTGAAAAGCAAAAATTCAGTAATGTGCATAACTCTAATTAGACTGCAACTGAGCAGAACTGTTCAGCTGGCTTGCTTAACAGCTGGTCTAAATCTCTTAGGGAGGAGCATATTTTTACAAAACATTTTATGAGGCCACACGCTGAGAGCTACAGGACTTTATTATAGAGGCAGACAGGTTGATTAATAAATATCAATTTTGCTTTGGGAATCAGAGATGTAAGTGTCTTGCCTGTCCAAGATGCCTGGGCAATTTATGGATTTATGCTTATTTACGTGTGCATGATTTAGTGACTAAAAATGTCTTATTAAATAAATAGCTTCATGCATAACTAGCCCAGATCTTTTATCAACTTCTCAAATGTTTATATTTGGCAACATTCAGGAGTGAATGTACCCATCCTCAGACAAAAAGATTTGAAGAAAATGAGGATAAAATAGCTGAGCCAACATGTACCAGCAATCTGTCTCCAAGACACATTTACAGACAGTCTGGCATGATAACTAGGGCAATAGGAGTGGAAAGAGAGACGGCCAAAGACTGGGGTGTGTCAGATATGCAGTTGTGAGTCACTTTATTTTCTAAGTTACTGCACAAGATAGATGTCATGACCTTTCACACAGCATTGCTGAATAAAGTGTTGGCAATACAAAGTGTCAGTCTGGACAATAACTTGAGTTATTTTATAAAACCTCAAAAATATTTGAAGTTTTCCAAGAGGCACTCCTTTCTGGAGGCCGCTGGTTCTGTACTCTGGACATAGTGGTACTGCATTGTAGTCTTAGAGAATGATGCATAAGCTGGATTTTTTTAATTTTTAAATTTTTTAAAAGGAAATGTATATCTGGCAAACATCTAGAAAATGCTTAAACCCAAAGCATTTTCTGTATGACCACACTGTGCAAAAGCTCCAACTGACATGGTCTCAAGCTACTGTGACTTTATTCCCTTCTCCGTCTCACTGTTATTTTCTCAGCCTTTCAATTAATATTATAGATCGTTACTATTTTCTACTATGTTTCACGCCAGAACATTATTCTGCTAACCAGTCCTAGCTATCAGCTCCTGGCACTGCTATAATATGAACAATTGTCTCCAGTCATTGAACTCTATTAATTCAGAGCATCTCTAGGAGGGCACCCACGTTCATTTGCTGTGTTTTTCTCTTCTTTAGTCCTCTGTCATTAGTGTCACAGGTAGCATATTAGCTGTAAGAAACACTATATGTAGCTTTCTATGCGGACAGGTTGAGTTGCACTAATCTATCTGAAATTGTCAGTGTCCCTGCTCATTTTTTCTTTCTTTCTTATTTATTTATTCTTCTTTTATAATGTCTTTCTGCTTGATACTAACTGGACGTAGTGTCATTCCTTTCAGCCTGCTCTCATTACCTTTATTCTCTAACTCACTCAAGCGCAGATCCTTCACAACAGCTGGAGGAATGTTATCTGGCATTTTTTCCCCAAAAACTCTTTTGTCTGTATTTCCACCCTATCAGACTTAACCAATACTTTATTTTGTGAAGTAAAAATTAGGCAACTTTCTGAAATACAACAAAACATCTAGCAACTGAGTTGTTTAAGAAAAAAAAATCATCCATAATTCATTAAAAATCTGTCACTGTTCAGGCATTTTTTAAGCACCTCATTCTATCTCAGATGTTTTCAGTTTATGAGAGAAATTTTTATGCTTATGACGCAGGAACCAGAAAGAGTCTTGCTTCAAAATTTCTTTACCATGACATAAAGGATGAATCCAAGAGGAAGAGAGGAGGGGACGTTCCTTTGCTTTGATAGTACATTTTTGTTATTGATTGCATAGAGTATATTTTCCCACTTCTCCTCTCAAAAGGAAATGCTACGAATAAAGCAGAATATGTGAAAATATGAAAACTCAAACACAACCTACCCATATTTTACCTGGGCTAAAGCAAAAAAGCTCACAGAAAAAAAAACCCCAAACCCTCAAAAAACATCACCCCAAACTAGCCAGAAAGAAGTTAAAAACATAAATAAGTTTATACCTGCTAAATAAATATTAACATTTTAAAATGTTTTGATTATGGACATTCTCCAGTTATATCCCTGGTCAGCTGCTGAATCACACACACTCAGACATAGATACAGCGTTGTGTAGAAAAAGAAACAAGTTTTACCAACAGTTTGGCAGTCTGGCACTGCTTCCAAACAAAGCAATGTCAGCTTTGTATGTTATACTGGCCTTGCTATAGGCACATTTCCCGATCTCTCCCTTCCTTAAAAACTCATAATTATTTGGGAAGGTCAGTACCTCCCGCTCCGCAGCGCTGTTCAAGCACTATAGTAGAGCTGCCACTCACAGATGATACCAGGAAAATTGCCATGACCAGAGAGCTGCTACTTGTTTTCTGTTGTCTGGTTTGTTTTTGAAAGGAGAAGCCAGAATAGCTCTTCCTTGGCTCAAATTAATCTGTGCCTGGGTATCTTTACAGTTATTCAAATGATCTCAGAATTACATCTTATAGATGGAGATCTTATCCTGTAGCTGCAAAATAATTTTCAGAAATGTTTGCAAAGCCATTATCTATCATAAATTGCACAATTTACCCTTAGACTAAGATTCTTTCAGGTCCTGTTGCCCCCTGAATAATCAAACCCTGTTTTGCTTCAAAGCAGTGAACTCCTCCCAAATGCTATGCCCTGCAGTAAATCCTTCCTAATTGCCAGTTTGGGGTCTGATGTGGGCTGCATTGTCCCTAAAAATCCGTCAGCACCTAGGAGCTTTACTCGAAGCCCTGTCTCCTGCCAGTGCAGAGCTCCTGGGATTTCTGAGAGTGATTCATCATTTCTCACATAATCTTGGAGTAACCAACACACAAAACCGGCAGTACAATGTGCCTACTTTTTGCCACTGACTCTCATGGGACCTGTCATGTCAAGCCTGGACTGAGATACTTAACGTCTAGATGTCCAAAAAACAGGTAAATCACACCTTGACATAGCATTTGTAAACATCCTTTACTACTGAACAGAAAATGTTCACTTGTGTTTTTTTCTTGAGTTGACAGACAGGAATATGTAATTATATCCCTTCTGTATAATTAATTATGGTAGTTAAGAGTAACACTCAGAAGAACATTTGATTTAATATGATTGGTGGCATTCAAAGACATCTTACTCTCAGTATGCTGTTTTTCACTCTAATTTCCACTGGCTTTCTAAAAGGATGAAATGAAAGTACTTGGGTTCTTCTTCCACAGAGAGGTGTTCAGTGAAGTCAAGAGAGGCATTGGATCATCCCAGTGTACTTTAAATATACACAAGTATCTTTTTTAAAGTCAAAGTATACATTCATGCCATGGGGCTATGCACCCCCTCATGCATGTCCTTTTCCAACAACTTTATTTGGAATTCTGCTGGACTTTTCAGTAACTTTTTAAGGACAAGACCTTTTCTTATAGAGGACCATCAACATAAGCCTTCCAAATTGCTAAATCAAGTCATGCCTATAGATTGTTTCAAACAGTATATTTGATTTCTTAGCCAGAGTCCTTGGCTGCAAGTGTAATCACATATTTGAAGATAACTAATTGACAATACCCAGGAGTAAACCCATTTAAAGTTAGTTCTAGGCCACAATATTTAGGAATTAAAGTTCTAAAAAAACTTGGTGGTTTAAACTTTCACCAGCCTTCCTGTCCATACAGTTCCAGGAGATTTAAAAGCATTGCACCTTATCATGTGTTTTCCACCAGGGACAGATAACCCTTGTAAAGATTAATGTGCTGCCAGACTACTCTACCATCCCCAAATGTATCACTTTAAAATTTCATAAGACTTTTTTTTTTTACCCACTAAGCTGAATAATGCCCATAGAGCTTTTTCTTGTATGCTGCAAGGAAGGAATTGTAAAACATGCCAATACCAAACATATTTTCAATATTAACATTCATTTTACACAGGCACTCTGAATAAGTAGTTAGTGCAGCATCAAGTCTTCAAACTACATTTTTCTGCCATGTTGGACTTCACGATGTTATACATTACCTTAAAGGGTATATTAAGGATATCTTAGCAAAGCTTATTAGCATTGACTTATGTTATTTTAATGCCTGACATTTTTCAGTAGAGGTATCTACAGAAGACAATGGAATAGATAAGTTGGATACCACGGCACTTTTTTAACTCACTCCCTGATTTTAGCATTAAAATGCAAACTTGATCTGAAAGATGCAAAAGGCAAGAATCTATTATGTATTAATGCTAGAAGGTATGTATTAATTCCAGAAATCAGAGAAAGATTTGACAGAAAAAAAATGTGTCAGTCTGATCCCAATTCTGTGAACAGAATTGAAAGCAAGAATCCAAACCCAAACATTTTTCTCTGATACAGTAATTTCAATAAAAGAATTTCCGAGTCTTTAATGTATATCTAAAAAACCCGCAGCTAGACAGGGTTTAGAAAATGGAGAAAATTTACTGAACTAATCTTTTAGGTCAGCCTAGATGAAAACTAAAATTATTTCCTCATTTACCTCCTTGCTTTAGAGATCAAAATTGTGTTTGTGGCTTGTTGATACAATTGCATACAATGCTTGTATGCTTGCCAGGCATATCCAGTACATATCCATCTTCGCTACATGCTACGTGCCAGCAATTGCTCTGCTTGTGCTAGGCAGTTGGAAAGCAATCTGTTAAAGTCCACAGCATGATACAAACCCATTCTCCTCTCCTCCTAACACCTTTCTCATTGAGAGCTGTCTTAAAGAGCAATCTCTCTCCATCAGCACATCTCCTCACTAGGGCCTGGCCAATAGATCTTACAGTCTACACACAAGTTTTTAAATGATGCTTTCTTGGCTTAGAAGGTTTTTTTATGGGTTGGCAGAATAGCACACAGATCAAAAACTGCTTGGTTCTACCTCGGCTGGCTATATATTCTGTTATAATTTGGATGACCATTAGCCAGCTACTTCTCTAGGCAAGCTGAAGAGCTGGACAATTCATCAGTCCGCTAACATAATCCTTGTTTAGATCCTCATGCGCAGCAGAAAGTATTTAATATTACAATCCATCACATATCTCCCTTGCTGTTGTCAGTATACAAGGAGTCTTTTGATTTTTTTCTTTTTGAGATCTACATTTAAAATTGCATTAGAAGACTGCATGTACTTAGTAGACTTGACTACAAAAATGTCTGCCTTGCAAATTACACAATTTTCCAAACTAGGAACTCTGACGTTGTCTAATCCCTATTGCTAGGAAAGAATAGTTTCTATCAGCATCTGGTTACATGACTCCTTCAGCACTCGTCCATTATATCTGAAGTTCTGCTGCCCTAATAAAGTGTTTCTGACTTGTTATGCACAACACTGAATGTTAGTGATGGGACAGAATTGCTAGGGCACTGAAAGGGACGCAGGAAACTGAGCTGAGCTGCTGGCCCAGCCATGAAATTGTTGTGCAAGTCCTGGCTGTTCCCTTCCCCACTCCATGCCTTTGTTTCACCAAATCAGAACACAATGGTAATACTGATCTCTACAGAGCCTTTCAAAGTAGGCAGACTAATTTATGGGTCAATATATTTAAAGAAAGAAATAAAGACATAAAATTATTTGTAAACTTCCTCCACCTTTTCCCTTTAACCTTTTTTATTTTAGGATAAGGAAACCAGGAAAGAGATCCATTCATTCATCACGTAAGTTTTTCTCTGGCCTACTCCCAGTTGATTCACTTTAAATTAGCAACCGAAATTAAGAAAGGAATGTAGAGCACAGATGAAGCCAGTATGAGTTTTGCACTTGTGATTCTAGAATTCAGAGTTTAAAATGAAAGAAAGTCATCTGAGAATGGTGTGGAACTGCAGAAGAGCTCTGTAAATAACACTGCAGCAGAACAGCTTTCTCACCAACAGCAGCAGCAAAGTTTAGCAAACCTACTTTTCAGTGCAGCTATTGGGGGCACTTTCGTGCAAGATTTCAGTGCTGGAATTGCAAAACCCATCATAAACATTTAATAAAACAAAAATAACGAGTTTCTCAAATTGCAAGTACATGTTGATTATAAAACTGACACTGAAGTTCCTCTCACCCAGCTAAAAAATGTACAAAGGATTTCAGCATGCTAAAAGAAAAAAAAAAAAAGAATATTTAGAGCATGTGAAATAACTATCTTCTGGTCACAGGCTTCTTTTTTATTTTACTATGCCTTAATTCCTACACTGTATTCCATATTTTTTTTTCTCCCAGAGCTATATTTTTATGTCCTAAACTAGATTCAGAATTTTGAGGCTTCTAGGATTGTGCTTTAGGCTTACTCTGTAATTTAACATAATTTTTTATAACTGCTAGAATTATTAAAAAGGTTTCAAGGTATATTTTTTAGAAGAAAATACAGCTATGAAGATTTTTTTGCTGACAGAAGGCCCAAAGGAGTTCAGATTTGTCTTTATATTCAGCTGTCAAGTGATAGTGGTTTATCTATACAATATATTAAATTTTATACCAACGTTCCTTTCTCTGATTACTATCATTTTTACCTATGATATCCACCGGTATTCAGCACAATTGAGACACAATTTTGGAACAGTTGTTCAGCATCTCCTCTGTAGATTTGCTAACATATGTACCAAAACCCAAAATGCAATGGAGGAACTTAAACAGAGAATGAAAAGGGTGGCTTCCTCTGTTACCACTGTAAGTGGCAGACACTGTTTTTCTCTCCGTGTCTGGAACATTACAGCAACAAGCAATGCTTTCTCTCACACTATTTCTGTTTATTTAACTTTGTTTTCTTCTTTCAAAAAAAGTACCACCTCTCCTTTCATGTCCATTGTTTCATCTTTGTCTATAAAGGAGGACAGCACTATATATTGAGGAAAAGGAGTTGCTAACCCTTTCAGGATGGTCAAAGTAAGAAAACATAAAATGTTGCTTAAAATGGGGTCTGAATTCCCTTGTGTGGGGTGGAATATTTTTAGTGTTTGAACAGATAGTCTGGCTCTGGTGAGACCTGAGACACAGCAATGGAAGATAAGTAGAGAAGAAAGCTTTTTGTTAGGGCAAGTGAAGATAGACAGCACTAACCTACTAATCTATCTCTCCTGTTGTGCAAGGGGGAGAAGAAAAGGCAAGAGTTGTATAAGGTTAGCATCAACTTGTTAATTGTTTGGCGTTGATACTTTTTGGCACCATATGGGAATACCTGGAGGTCATTTTGGGAGGAAGAGACATTTCTGAGAAAAGTTGATGGACAATAAACAGGACCTCCCTCAACAGCATTGTGGGAAAGGTGCATCTACCCGAAGAAACAGTCATCAGGGCACTAGAAAAAGAGCTGCAAAAGCTGAAAGACAATATTGCTGCAAGAAAATCAGTAGCAGATCAATCAGTATGGTCAAAAGGAGGTGAACAGGCCAGTATTTAGCCAGGAATTTAGTCAGGAATTACTGAAAACATCCAAACTGGACCTGGAGGAACAGAACAGAGAATCTTGTCTCTGCAGCCACCAACTGGACAGTGGATAGTTTCATCACCCAACAAACCAATGTCCTTTAGGACCACACTGCAGAATTAAAGCCCTACCATAATAAAATAAAAGTGCACTAACAAATGCTGCTTCTTAACTTATGTATAGGATCAATGCCAGCATAAATTTGGGTCACTATCAAATACAGGAAAAATTGCCTAGTGAATATGATAAATCAGATTCTTCTTTCAGCAAGAAAAAATTTAGCCTGTGCCTTGCTACGTAACAAAAATGCAAAACTTCATTATTCCTAATGCATCAGCATCAATGATGAATAGCAATAGGTAAATATTTCCTGAATATTATATTAGATTTATGTTTCATTTGTAGTAAATGACACTGAAGAAAAAGGAGCCAACTCTGACGATTCTCAAGTGCATATTGAATCACTGGTCATTTCACCCTGAAAAGAATTTGAATTTCAACAAGAATTTTTAATTGAACCCTCTGGATTTTAGCTTATGATTTAATCTACCAAGTTGCTAAGGCAACCAACGATTATAGCTGCTGGGCAAAATTCACAGAATTGTTAATCGATCTTAATCTGGATACTCTGCATCAGTAGTTCTTTCGCGGGGAAACAGACAATGCTAAGACAAAATTGGGGGTTTAATCCTTAAATTACACCACACAATGACACTAGAATTGCAAATGTGCTTTTCATAATGAACATCTGTATTAGAGATATCATCTTTTAAAACCAGTTGTTCCAACAGAGAGAAATCCTTCACTGAGGTTTGTATATCCCCCAGCAGTGTGTGTCTCAGAGATATCTAATCAATGAGCTTTTTAATGTGCTTGACTCTCTCTCTCCCTCTGCTCTGAAAGGGGGAGAATGGATTTACCCTAATTGAAGGTTGCAGGCATTATTCCAATATGATTGTGTTAGAGGATAACCTTTGTATGGTGCTATTTTCAAATCTGTGTACTATTTGCATGACCCACTATATGAAGTGCAAGTGCCAGCCAAGGTGTGGTTTAGAAGTTGCACAATTCTGTTCTTTGTCCTGTTTTAACCATAAACATTAACCGATCGTTTAAGATGTCTGCGCCTGTTCCAGTTTCCCATTTGACCTGTAGAAGGGTGTAATTAGATTTAGTTGCTACACAGGCATGTTGTGAGATCAAGTAACTTTTTTATTTTTAAAATATTCTTTGCATTAAGTGTTTTGATTAGCTGATATACCGCATATTCATTTTAATGACCACCAATAGTTAGCCAGAAAGTGTATTTTCTGTTTTATGATTTCATAAAGTGTCCATAAATTTATGCATCCAGATTTAGCTAACTTAGCAGTTATGAGAATGCTTTCACTCTGGTTTTATCTAATTCACTTTTAAAGGGAGTAGATAAACTCTTCTGAACATCCCAAGCTAGTGTCTTATTCTCGATGTATTTTTTGAAGAACCTTAGTTATAGTACACAGCAAAGGGCAGTATCTTGCAAAACAAATCAATGTAGTTATTCAATACATTTATATATTATTTCTTGAACTTATATTTCTTATTTGGTGACTGTTCCTCCCATTCTTTTGCTGTTGTAACCTAAAGTCTCTCTTTCCCACTTTACTTTCTTCAACAAATTTAAGTCAGAATACCCAAGAGACTAATACCTATGAACCAGTTACCAGAAAATAACGACCTTGGTGAAGGAGTCAAAGAACCAGAATAAGTTCCTAATAAATGCCTGTGCAAGACCATTTGGACTCCACTGCTTGAACTAGAAGGTCACAGGTATACAACTGAGGAAGAACTTCAGTAGCTAATATAGAAAATAAATTATATGGTCTTTCACCATATCCTGGAGTTTATGAAGCTTTTTGATGGTAAACTAACCTATCACAACACCCAGAGATCTGGTAGATCATTAACCCATTTGACACTTAATGATCAATTAATTTGTGGAAATAAGGATGTGGTCCTCCCCTGTACCACCTGAAACCAGAAGCCCTGTTACTGCAAAGCCATCTGTGAGTGTAATTGATGAACTGCGAGTAGCCTTCATAATTATACTGTGTGAAATACTAAATGAGATAATGCCCCCAAAAAAAAGAGAATTATGAAGATGTGTTTCAGCTGGAATTGTACAACTAACTTCCTTTTTGCTTCACACTGTTTAACAGGTTGATCCAAAAGATACAATTTTGCCTATTTAGGTCTTGAAATCAAAACTATATTAGAAAAAGGTTTTTGAAGGACAGACTAAAGAAGGATGGAACTAAAACTGGTAGTACTGAATTGTTACAACAAAACATTTTCATTTCTTCAGTTTTTCTCATTTGTCTTCCTCATATCTTACTTTATCTACACAACAGTTTATTCATCCTCTCCCTAGTGTTTATTACAAATCCCTCATTTTTTGCAGTCCCAGTCTCTTCATTTTATCTACTGTCTGTTCAGTGTTTTAAAAGACTTCTACCCTTCTCTGCACCTTGTAGGTGTTGCCTACTACCTTTCTTTCTACTTTACAGTAGTTACTGCGTTAAACTGTATTTTCTAACTATCCCTCTGAAGAAACTTGCCTGGCTGTTTTACCTAAAGGAAGCATATACTGCACTGTAATGAGGAGAAAACTATGGATTATTTTAAAAAAATGAAGTTAAGAAATGTATATAGCCGTTCATATTTTTTTAAATAAGATTTTTAGGCTTCTTGGCAAACATATTATATAATACATATACATATACATTCACACATACATAAATATGACTGTCAACTGCTTTTCAGTCTTCCTAAGGAAGTTAAATAAGATAGAAACTTTCGAAAAAATGAGATCTCTGCCTGAAAGATGGAAATCATGTTGTGCATTCAGTTGAAAATGATGATACATTAGAAATTCTTAATAAGTTATATGTACATGTACATAACACAGTGTGCTACTTGAGCAGAATACTTAAGAAATCACAGCTGAATCAGTAGAAGGTGCTTCATTCCTTTTCTGAATCATTCATATCAAACTAATCTGAAGAAAGACCCTTAACTGGAATCTTTTCCATCAGGACAGGCCAGTTTTAAATCTTTTTCCCTCTTATCTATACAAAATGAAAAATAGCTAAACACAACATGTTACACACACAGTTCAGTCTCTCATGCCATAAATGTTCTTTTCCTCTAAAACACATCACTAAGATGCCCTTTGAACTCGATTTTACACCAGGTGCCTAATTAAAAAGGCACATTGTTTATGCAATTTTGGCAATATTCTAAGTAATGGACAATAACATGTCATTTAGGCTGAACTCCCCATTGACTTTAATCAGGACTCCTGCCAAAAGATAGATATGCCCAATAACAGTTATGCATACACGCAGTTAAAATGAAGTATAATATTAAAAATTTTGGATTTGATGCTTTAATCACTTGTTATTTGACTATCTTTTTTTTTTCCCAGTCCGAAAAGACTTGCTCACACTTGACAAGAGTTATATTTTGCCTGGCTGCTTCTCATTTTTTTTCCTTACGGTGGTTAATTCAAAATGTCATGACAGATCAGGCATGTACAATTATTATCATATACAGGGGTTTGGGTTTTTTTTAAACAACTAATTCTTTCAAAAGGTAGTCTATAAAAGGTGACTCAGGCAAATAGTTTATGAATGACATTTTACAAAGTACTTGTCAGAGTATAATCTCTACATCCCCTGTAACTAATTACAAGGTACGATATAAATGTAAGAAGAAAAAGTTTGTCATTTCCTTTGACTCTAAGTATAAGAAGTTTTAATTCATCTATTACTGTAAGTAGAACCAAGTATTGTTCACAGAAGACTGGATCTTAGAAAGTCTTTCTGAGCTAATTTAAATCCTGTCTTTTCTCATTTGCTGACAGGTGGGTGAGGGAAGAGAGGAAAGGATTGTAACCAAAGATTGTGGCATAGCAGAGGAGCACAGAACTATGAATTGGTAATTCCAAGATTTTGATTCAAGCTACAGTGGAGCACAGCATACGCGATATCCATTAGGGACTTTTTAACACAGCCTTTGCACTGCCTGAACACGTATCACCCTGACCTTAGATCTGTCTGCCAGCACACCAGATACCTCAGCTGGAAAACTGAAAAACTGAGCCATAACAATTTAAAACTGCATATACTCAAGTGCATTCCCAAATACAGTAGTTAATTATATTACCCTATTATGTATGTGGATATCGATGGCAAGAGACTTCTTCCAGATACTCTGTACTTAAAGAAAGCCAGAAATGGCACCTCTCATCTCTCCCTTCCAAGCCATATTCTCCTTATCCTTTGGACCATGGAGCTGGAAGGACAGATGATGACTTATCCTTAAAAAGCCTCACAGGTGTGCAACATTAAACAGTTGAACATTTCCAAAATTGGGTTTAAACCTCAGTGACAAGATGATAGCTGAGTCTTTTATGTGTGGTTTTTGGGGTTTTTTTTGGGGGGTGGGGGTGAATGTCTCATGAATATTTGGCGAATAACCCAACATCTCCTGCCAAAAGCAGAATGGGAATGCAGTATTTATGTGGCAAAACTGCATATGTTGTCAAAGTCAGCCATAGATGGTTCCTTGCATACACTGAAAGAGTTTACTATTCCAGAATTCACAGTATTCAGTGTGGAAACTGTCTGTAGTTAAGGTGTCAAGGTAACTTTTATTCTACATCATTATAAATCAAAATAAAGATTCAAAAGTAAAAGGCTTGTTGCATGTGTTCTCAGGATGTCCATATGTATTTTTTCACATATTCCCCCTAAGCTTCTGCAAATAGTGGGTGATTCATCCAATAACTGAACAAGGATAAAAATCAGGTCAGGTAGATGTGAAATATTTCCTTCAGTCCAATACAAAAGTTTTTTATCTGCAAGGGGGAACATTATTACTTTTGCTATGCTTAGTTTTGAATATTTTCTTCCATGTTGGAATGTCAGTTTCAAAAAGACAAGTCCAAAATTACTTTGCAGCTTTGACATAAAATGTTTTGACTTTTTCAAAACAAACATTACATTAAAAATGTCAATACAAACACTTTTCTTTCTGATATTTTTCTTCTCCTTTATGCAGCTGAAATTATTTGTTTACTTTGATTTCAAAGTTTTAAGGTAAGACTGAAATAGCTTTTTGTGGTAAATTTACTATTAGAAATGTCACCATCTGTACTCGTGGTAAACACTCCATGTAGTTAGATTCTTAGCTTTAAGCTATCATGTTTGACAACAAATATGCATGTGCGGGTTTTTTTGTACTGAAAAGTATAATTTTTGTGCAGCCATGTCACTTAAAACCAAAAAAAAAGGAATATTTTTTTCTCATATGCAAACATGATACAACTCTTTAAATATTTCAGAAGGATCACAAAATGTTTATTAATTTCATCATACTGCGTCTCGAACAAGCAGTGTGAAATTGCACAGCAAAACCCACAAGAAGGTATCAACATCTTGTCGGATCAGCTTTTTGCTTGGTTGGCTTTCCTGAGACTAGTAAACTGATAGGAAAAACCCTACAATTTTATTTGTTCCATAGCAGTAACCCTGGAGTGAGTGAATTTCTGCATTAACTTGTGTGACCCCTAAGGTGACATCAGAAAATCACTCCTTCCATTTATTTTGTGCTTTGCAGTTTATACTGAACTTAACAAGATGATCATCACCAGCCTTTAGCAAATGAAATTAGAATCATAGAATCACAGAATCACCTAGGTTGGAAGGGACCTCTGGAGATCGTCTAGTCCAACCTCCCTGCCAGAGCAGGTCCACCTACAGCAGGTTGCACAGGATGGCATCCAGGTGGGTTTGGAATGTTTCCAGAGTCAGAGATTCCACCACCTCTCTGGGCAGCCTCTGCCAGTGCTCTGCCACCCTCAAAGGAAAGAAGTTCCTCCTCATGTTCAGATGGAACTTCCTATATTCAAGTTTGTACCCATTACCTCTTGTCCTACCTCTGGTCACCACTGAAAAAAGACTGACCCCTTCCTCCCAGCACCCTCCCTTTAAGGATTTGTAAACATTGATGAGATCCCCTCTCAGTCTTCTCTTCTCCACACTAAAAAGACGCAACTCCCTCAGCCTTTCCTCATAAGAAAGATGTTTCAGCCCCCTCATCATCTTCGTAGCCCTTCGCTGTCCCCTCTCCAGCAGTTCCCTGGCCTTCTTAAATGGGGGAGCCCAGAACTGGACATAGTACTCGAGTTGTGGCCTCACCAGGGCAGAGTAGTCGAGGGAGGATGACCTCCCTCGACCTGCTTGCAACACTCCTCTTGATGCACCCCAGGATGTCATTGGCCTTCTTGGCCACAAGGGCACATTGCTGGCTCACGGGCATCCTGTTTTTCACTGGTACTCCCAGGTCTCTTTCCACAGGGCTCCTTCCCAGCAGGTCATCCCCCAGCCTGTACTGGTGCATGGGGTAATTCCTCCCCAGGTGCAGGACCCTACATTTGCCTTTGTTGAAATTCAAACTAGTAGACAACCAGACTACTTTCACTAAAATATGTTTTGTTTCTCTCAATCTCTGCATGATCTCATCAGTCAGTGACGGAGAAAGGTAACAGGAATGTTCCAAATGCAAATCCGTCTCAATAATACATTTGTTAGAAAAACGTTAAAGTTTTATTAAGAGCATGATAAAAATTCACAAGTAAAGTTTGAAGTGATACACATGCATAATGCTTTATTTCAATTATATGCACAATGAGGATATATCTCCAGTATAAAAACACACCGTAAAATAGCAGTGGAGGTTCTTATGTATAAGCGAATTATAAGGAACTAAAAATGGTATGTCATGTTTCCCTTCTGTGAAGCATTTAAGACCATACTGTCACTGATGCCAATATTCACTTTTTTGAGAGTCTGGTAAATGGGAGGCATGTAATAATAGGAAAATCTGTCTTTTTACAGAATAACATGTTCTCGTAGTTTCACTTACCATAAGAACTTTGAGTCCAGGAATGAAAAATAAAACAAATAAAAGATTGGGGTCTAGAGAACAAGTCTTATGAGGAGCGGCTGACAGAGTTGGGATTGTTTAGCCTGGAGAAGAGAAGGTTGAGGGGAGACCTTATCACTCTCTACAACTCCCTGAAAGGAGGTTGTAGCGAGGTGGGGACCAATCTCTTCTCTCAAGTAACAAGCAATAGGACAAGAGGAAATGACCTCAAGTTGTGCCAGGGGAGGTTTAGGTTGGATATTAGGAAAAACTTCTTTATGGAAAGGGTTATCAAGCATTGGAACAGGCTGCCCAGGGAGGTGGTGGAATCGCTGTCCCTGGAGGTATTTAAAAGCCGGGCAGACGTGGTGCTGAGGGACATGGTTTAGGGGTGGTTTTGGCATAGGTTTATGGTTGGACTTGATGACCTTGAAGGTCTCTTCCAACCCAAGTGATTCTATGATTCTAAAACCTTCATTGTTTTTAATCGACTTGCAACTTGCAAGTCCATCTCATAGCTTGGTGTGGCTAATTCACCTCTTAAGAAGGAATTCAGACACTGTAGATTCCAGAAATTACCATTAAGCTAGCAGATTTCTGGAGTTTCCAATCCTCACAACCTTGAAAAGGTTATATATGACAAGTTA
The DNA here is from genome assembly GCA_013398295.1 of Chionis minor. Taxonomy (NCBI): domain Eukaryota; kingdom Metazoa; phylum Chordata; class Aves; order Charadriiformes; family Chionidae; genus Chionis; species Chionis minor. Next base: position 51,623 of record VZSF01002480.1, read on the forward strand.
TTACGTCCTATTAAAGAGACCTGTTTTATCAGAGAGAGACCTATGGGACAGCAACGTGCCTTGTACTTTAGAGCTTAACTGAAAACCTTACTAAAAGATAATTTTCTATCCATCTGCACAGCTGCATATGATTCATATGTTCTGACCTTTTTGTCTCCTGTCTGAAAGGTCCTGATTTTTCACGTTCTCTCATGAAATATTTCCAGATTTCAAACCAACGCACCCATGAGCAGCAGAATAAACAAGGCCTCCCTTCCTATGGCTTTGTGTCGTTAAATTCTGATGTCTAATAAGGTGTTAGCTCCAATAGAAGCTTCTACTGTGCTGGAAATTTCACATTTTCTCTTTCTCTCTCTCTACCACGCCTTATACTTACCTGTACTGAATCACTGATAGCTAATACCAGCTGAGTTTGTGCTACCTCTGTCCTTTATTTGGTTACTTTTTTTTATGGAAGTCATAGGAATTTCTACTAAACCACTGACCTTTTTCAGATTTCACTGAAAATGATGAAAGGGGAAGAAAATCAGAGAAGGGGGCAAAAATCAGCATCATGGCATAATACAGTATTTTGTCCAGAAAACATCAAAAAATACCTTTTTTCTTTTCCCATTACAATCTATGTATTTCTTTTTTCGTCTGTTTCTATTTCTAAAAGCTTTATGTTATAGAGATTCTTATGGCATGAGAATGTTTTCAATATTTCAATTCTTGATTTTTGCCATTCATTTTCAAACCTTTTGCTTAGTGAATTCAGTCACTACTGTTCTTAAAGGTTTGTCCACAAAGCTATAAGCCATCTTACCTGCTGTAGGTGGACCTGCTCTGGCAGAGGGGTTGGACCAGATGATCTCTAGAGGTCCCTTCTAATCCTTAACATTCTGTGATTCTCTGATTCTGTGATCTCTAAAACTTTCAGTTAATTAAGTATGTATGAGTAATTTATATTTCCCTTTCCATTGTAGATATGCATATTTTTCAAAATTGCATTTTATCATCTGCCTATTCTTCCAGATCTGTTTAATTCATCTGAAATGCCTTACAGCTTTGTCTTGTTTTCACTATCCAGAATAATTGTGTGCCATCTGCAAATTGCCCTGTGCCTGTCTAGCTATTTCCCTCATAAATAATTACAATATTTGTATTTCTATGGCTCATTCTCAGACAGATTTCAAAACGTCTATAGATTTTCCCTGGTCCAGGTTGTCTTAGAATAACCTTAGCTGCCCTTTTGCCGTACTGCAAATAGTCCATTCATTTCTCTCAATTGTTTTGATTACTTAGATTCTAATCTACCCTAGTATTTTATTTTCAGAAATATTTTCTTTCCTTAGAGCCTCAGAGAGATGGGACTTTGTCGAAGTTATTTAGTAAGTACAAATAAATGACTTTACCTTCTTTTCCACTTATTACTAATATACTGACACTATCAGAGATTCCATTAAGTTAAAAGAAACCTGTTTTTTCCTTTACAGAAACTATTCCTGTTTGTTCCAATCCATTACATTTACCTCATTAAAAGTATCTGGCACAGATTTTCTGATGTGTAATTCCCAAGATCATCCCTAGTGTTTCTTAAAAGACAGATAAACATTTGATGCTCTGAATGGAAAAACTGTGATACCGCACATTTTTATTAACTACCCATCAACTATCTTATTCTACATAATTAATACTACCTGTAGGAAAGAAAGATTTTGGTCTACTTTTTTCCTTTTGCAAATATACAATACCACCAACTCTTAAAAATCTAGAGTTGAAGTACCCCAACTGTGAATTTACTTGCATCTCTGTAAAACAGCTGGTACCAAGCAGATCCAGTTCTTTGCCTCTAGGACCAGGTTTTGTCCCTGATGCACATCCACCATCCCAGGGGCTCTGAGGAGAGTGGTTTGGACCCCTGCAACCCTCCCAAAGCTGCAAAAGAGCCTCTGACACTGGTAGTCCAAGGCTAAGCAAAGGCAATGAGGACCAGCGGGTGGTAGATTCTTACTCTGTGACCTTAACTCTTCAGAAAATCAGATGAGAATGGTTGAAATACAGCACGAACACACTGTGTCAAGACAGTCTGGCTCCGCACCTACACTAACTAGTCCTTTAGCAATATTAGCAATGCAAAACACCGATGCCCCCAGTGCTTTCCCCATCTTTCCTTGTGGTGTAATATTTGCGAAAAAAGTGTGAAGTGTCAGCTGCAGGGTAAATACAGGGCATAAAAAGGCTGAATTGGGGATGGGCATGGAATTAAAAACTGAAGAATATTATTACCTGTCTTCATCTTTTGCATTTTTCCTCAAATGCTCATTCTTGCCCCAGGCCCAGCCACAAAATGCAGCTGTCACGGTAGCCTCTACCACCATGTCCCTCAGCATGTGACTCTTTTCCTTCCCCACAGTCAGACAGAGGTCAAAGCAGTCATTCAGGAGATCTTACACACTGTACAGGGAAAAGGAAGCTGGGAAAGACACTACCTGCCCAGGCAAACAGGCAATTCTGGGGGAAGAGGAAGCATTTCCAGAGTATAAGGACTTTTTCCAAATTCTGCATTTTGACATTCCATAAAGTGTTGCCCTAAGGATTTTTCATTTTATATAGCAAACTGTTAACTTATTTCTTCTTAGTAAGATCTTATCACAGGTTCAATACCACTGCGGCACCCAAGACATTGCCAGAGAACAGAACTACAGTACGCCATGGTGCACTCCACCAGCGGTGTCAGAAGGCAAACTGTTTCAGAACGCTAAACCCATTACTAAATAATGACTATAATGCTCTAATAAATAATATTTTGGAGAATTTGGATTAGACCATCTATCTATCATAGGTCTTCAATATCACACCTAGCAGACCAACAAATCCAGAATCTTAAAATCACAGAACGGTTTAGGTTGAGAGGGACCTTAAAGATCATCTAGTTCCAAACCCCCTGCCATGGGCAAGGACACCTCCCACTAGGCCAGATTGCTCAAAGCCCCATCTAACCTGGCCTTGAGCACTTCCAGGGATGGGGCCTCCACAACTTCCCTGGACAACCTTTTCCAGTGTCTCACCATCCTCACAGTGAGAAATTTCTTCCTAATGTCTATTCTAAACCTACCCTCTTCCAGTATGAAGCCATCATCCCCAGTCCTATCGCTACATGCCCTTGTAAAAAGTCTCTCTCCAGCTTTCTTGAAGGCCCCTTTCAGATACTGAGAGGCCACTATAAGGTCTCCCTGGAGCCTTCTCTTCACCAGGCTGAACACCCCAACTCTCTCAGCCTGTCCTCACAGCAGAGGTGCTCTAATCCATCTTTGTGGCCCTACTCTGGACCCGCTCCAACAGGTCCACATCCTTCTTATGCTACAGGCCCCAAAACTGGACACAGTATTCCAGGTCTCACTGGAGCGGAGCAGAGCAGAGCAGGGGGGCAGAATCCCCTCCCTCACCCTGCTGGCCACGCTGCTTTTGATGCAGCCCAGGATGCAGTTGGCCTTCTGGGCTGCCAGCACACATGGCCAGCTCATGTTGAGCTTCTCATTTACCCCTACAAGTCTCTCTCCTCAGGGCTGCTCAGCGGCAAAAAAACTTTATGAGAAGAGAGGTGGAGATGGGTGTCTCTGTGAACAAAGAGTCCCCACAAGGATGTGCCAAACTGTTATACTATATCTCAAGCCTCTTAATGAAGCATTCACCCTACCATAATTAAGAAAACTCATTTATACTAACTAAGCATTATGATGAAAAGTATGTTGAAAAACTCTTCTAATTGAAAGTATAGTAACACTCATCAACTCACTTCAACACACATGGAGAATTAAATCAAGGACATTAATTAATTAACACATTAAGTAAGTGGTGATATGTTAGGAGGTTAATTTCTACAATGGGTAATCATGGCAGATTCTTACTGTTTTGGTCTCTTAGGTTAAAAAGGGACTCTGTATTCTCAGAACCATTTTCAATTAACATCAAGGGCTTTTTTTTTCCAAAATGTTTATATTTGTCCTTATGTTTCTCACACAGTGAGATGCAGAGCATCAGTGCAGTGCTAATGGGAAAAAGCCAGTAACTGTAATAAGATAGCACTGGTCTATAATTCAGCCTTGAGATATGAACATCTCTAAATAAAGAAATTACAAAGGAATTATACAATAGTTAAAAAGTAGATATGATTTGATTGTAGTAGATCGATTAGTAGATAAAATCTGAATATACACAGGGATTCCTATTAATTTCTGCTCACTTGTATTGATTTTAGCCTAGGCAACTCCACGATATCACAACATTTAAGCTTTTCCTTGTCTGTATAGTGCTTAGGACAATGGAACCCTGCTCTACAATCATAGCCCCAGGGTAATATTACAACCTAAATTATCATCATCATCATTCAGATTGAATTAAGAGGCTTGGAAAGAATATGCATCTAGGGAGGAATCTCTGGACCAGTCTTGCTTAGATCATTACTGATAGCTATAATGAGAAGGGCAGTGGAATATGTGCTTTGATGTATTCAGGGGCCTGGAAGGACTGCACTAATAACCTGGTCAATAATCTTGATGTAGCAAAGATAAGATGATCTGAGCTGTGCTACAGGATGGTGACTCCAAGAAAGGATGAATGTCATCCTCTCCCACACCTCTCATTTTATTATCAGATGAGATTCTCAAAAAGAATTTAAAAGAGTTTGTGGCTTACGGTCCTTTGAAAAATCAAAGGGAGCTGTATTCCTGGTTAAATTAGGCTGAAACCTACTTTTCCCAAAAGCCTGAATATAAAAGAATCTGGCTTTTCAAGATTATATAAAAACAGAACCGTCGTCCCTCGGTTTAGCAGCGTTTGGGAAAATGTTGTACTTAGCCACCCACACAGGATCTTACTGAAGTGTGCAGAGAGTTCACCCACAGACGGATGTGACCCCCCATGTTTGTATCTAGAATGGTGAAGCAATACTAAAAAAACCCCAAATTTGAGTCAGGCAAGTCCAGCAAAAATCATTTAGAGGGTGCTATTTTTGTTAAGGTTTCTTCCTCTGTAATCCCCAGCGGCAAGGCAATGAGCAGCTACTATATGGGCTCCGCCTCCTTTGAATATTAAATTACTGAAGTTCAGAAGAATTTAATTAGCATCTCACCTACTTACCATCTTCCAATGATGCCTCTGCTACAATTATGGCACTACATTACAAGCAATTTCAGCTTAATTGAATAACTTGAGTAAAACCTGAGTTCCAATTGCCAGAATCATCTGTAGTAAGAGAGCTATAACTGAGTTAAGAAACAGAAAAGGTGGGATGATCTCTGTGCATGCTGTGATACCAGGTTTATGGCAGATACTTCAGTTTATTCACCTCTAATATCACCATACTGTCAAAAGAAATATGTTTAAATAACATTGCAGACATACCAATGATCTGGGTGTGAGCAGTGGAGAATTACAAAGTCAAATCAGGCTGTCAAGAAGCAAAACGTAGGCTCTGCAGCATTTTCAGATAGCCCCCTTAATGTTTTTACAGTTTGTGCCCCTTTCCCTCTGGCTACATATACCTATGTGCACTTCAGCCGCTTACTGACAACTCCATTCTCATGATTCCTCAGAGTCAATTATTTGTAAATATATCTTCCTCCTAAAAACTTGTACTATAAACTCCAATGGCACAGTGCTGGTCTCACCCATCGCCTGCCTCTTTCCTTCCAGCACAGGATAAATACCACACTCTCAAAATGGAAGAAAGAAATGAAAAAAACTTTCAGAGACAGTGAGAGCAAGAGAGAAAAAAGCAATGGGACAAAGCCCAGGTTGTATTTTCCTCATGCTGTTTCTCTACCCCACTGCATTTCATGCAGCTCCAACGTGGCTCAGATCCCCTGTGGTTTGAGATAACGACCTGGCATGGGAACTCAGCTGCTGAGTCATTCCACCTCAGCAAGCAAGTATGAGAAGAAAAGGTGCGATGACAAAGTCAGCATACAAAAAGTTATGGAAAGCCAAAGATGTATGTTTCCAATGGCTCTAATGACTACAAGTCCCATTGAGTACGTAGAGTTTCTAAGTCATTCTGGTCTGAAAGATAAATCTGTCCTGGGAAACATCTATCCTGCTTCCCTGCAGCTACACTGTAAAAAGAATTTGACTGTGCAGCTTTCCAAATGAAGAAGATACCTCTAAGCATAGACACGTATGGTCCTCCAAAGTCATTAATATGGAAATTCCCAGTGCTGAAGTGTTGAAGAAGAATAGGGGAAGCAAATTAAGTTTTCCAAAGGAATCTCGGCGCTTCATGTGTTTAATAGTAATAATAGGCTGACATGCTGATGCTCTACCACTTTGCTCAACACTTTGTCTACTGTTCAGCAACATAAAGAAGTTCGTGATACTCTGTCTGGTTGATTGCTGCCTTTCTCTATACCCGTAGCTCTATTTCTGTATTAGTCTTTGAGGTACAAGTGTTTAGTAGTCCTTGTGGCCCAGTTCACACTCCAAAATAGAGACAGGATTAAAATTGGCTAATCCCATTATCTTTAGGAGAGTGCAGGTAAATAGCCCTTTCAGAAATGGAAACCTGCCTTGGGTATTTTTACTGAGATTGCTTGAGTCAGTTTTTCAGACATTCTCTGACATTACAGCCATTAGTAAAGTATAAGTAGTGCAGAAACACCCTTGTCTGCACTTTCTGCACTCGTCCCCATTTGTCTTAAGTAAATATCAACATATCCAGGATACTGAAAAAATAATGCTTTTTCAAAACAGAAGAAATATTATGAACATAATAATCAGGAAAATAACCCAGTTTCAGCTGAAACCTCTAATTCAGTTCGGATCTGCTCGGTTTGCACATTTGTTGCAAAATAGTAAAGGAAACCAACTGCCTAATGACTGCTAAAGAGGAAACAGCAGCAATTTGAATGTGAAATCAGATGCAAGTGCTGTCTTCAGAAGTTGGTTGATGACATTAACACTCCTGTAGTGTTAAGTTGTTAACTTTGAGCTATTTGGCCAATTCCCAGTAATTAATATAAGCCTTTATACTCACATGCTATATCCTATCACTGAAAATTCTATTTCCCTGCTTGGCATTTGCTCATCTACTTGATCAAAGACACAATTTGTGACACTGACTTCAAAGCAGAAATTTCTTTATTTGTTGAAAACACCATTACTCTTTTCAGCTTTTCCAATGTCATGTTATCAATTATAATAATTTTATTAAATTGATTATCAGGTTTAATGAACTTTTTAGTTGGAAGCACAAACTTCAAGCACTGATTAAATCTGATGCAGCAATCCAGGCAGATGTTTACTGTAACTGTAGTGGAAGGGAGGCTTCAAAAAAATCAACTACGTACATTTTCTCTGAGGATGCGGTCCCTTTCTACATAGCACACTTTAACCTAAAAGGCTATCTTGTAGCTCTTATGTATGTAAAAGACACCTTCTGTTCGCATTTGGAAGCTGACAGGTGCAGTTCGGTGTGCTTGAGTCTGTTCATTGAAAAAATCAATTCTATCTGCTGCGGCTTAGAGTTTCTGTAAGTCTTAGTAGAATAAAAGCTGCCCAGAGTGCTGACATTTCAGTGGGCAACTGTGAGCCACTGAACTTGATAACATTCAAGTGTGCTTCATATTGCTTTTGCTTGTGGGGAAGAAACCCCACCTTCCAGCATTAAGAGAAATCCACTTGTGTGGATACTCTTCATAAAGATCATGTATGACAAAGGGGAGACAGGGAAAACCATGTCTCCTATTCTTTCAAAGCAGCCAAGAAGCTGATCAACAGGAGTGCAATTGTTTTGAACAAGAAGGGCATCAATTGTTGCAGGTTAACAGCTATCTGGTACAAACTTGTACTTCATGGGTGGCTCGCAGTATCAACAAGATCCATGCGTAGGTATAGGAATTGATATCACAGAACGGTAAGGAAGAAATACCCAAAGGAGAAATACAGGAATGGATCCTGAAGGCAATTCGGAATTCAGAAAAAGTAACAGGAAGAAGGTACACTGTTTAACTAGGGAAAAGAAAAATGGTAGAATGGGAATAGAAAAAAAACCCAAAAAAACCAGGAAAAAAATCAAGTTAGTAAACAGTGTAGATCTTAAAAAAGCCACCAGAGTCATCAAGCGTGCTGACTACATTTTGACATTTCCCCCAGTTGCGTTGGCTTCAGTAGCAATATTGTCTTTTAAAGATTATTAGAAAGCAAGTAGCATGATCTGCTGAAATAGATATGTTAACGGCAAAAAGTATTTTCCGTTTAAAAATCTTTCTCAGAAGTCTCAATTAGCTATTGATACTGAGATGTTACACAAATAACCTCAAAATCCTTATTTAGACTAGATTCTTGAAAAGAGTTGGAAAATAGTAGCTAGTTCGGAAAGATTTTTCTTTCTTTTAAACGCAAAAATTCTGGTTTTTCCACAGCTCCACAATCCAGAAAGCTACATTACAGCAAGATTAAATAAGAGCCACGAGAAACAGAGTTTTAAAAAGGAAGGACTTGGAAACAAAATGTGTATCAGCTGGAGCGCTTCTTAGTCAGGCTGCCAAGAAATGCTTCCATAAGGTCTGACTAAACAGATTCTGTCCTCTTCGTGCAGGAGGCTGCACCCATGCACAGCTTCTGGAGCTGCAAACTTGTGCTTTGTACTTTGTTTTATCCCCGATATGTACAAAAGCCAGAACATTTTTGATGTGTCACATCATTGGATGTATAAATTCATGTATCTTCTACTGAGGGAGATATTCCTCAGTTATCAGGATATTCCTCAGTGAAAGGATATTACGGCAGTTTAATGCTTCATTTAAAATGTAGAGTACATTCACAAGTGTCAGTAGTAGCTGAAGTCTTGACAGGAGGGCATTTCAGCTACCGAGCTTAGGGAAACAACTGGTGTTAAACCTGTCTGACATCTCTGAGAAAAATCCCTCCTGTTACTGTCTGGCTAATAACGCCAAGATGCTTTATTGCACTTTTCATCAGCAGGTCACAAAACACTTCAAGAAAGGTGGCAAACATCATTACAGATACTTCAGAAATATACTGATATTCTCGTATTCCTAAACTCAAAGAAAGGAACTGAGATAACACACAAATCTTATGTCTGTAGCATCTAGTAGTAAGTCCATGGATTTATTGAATATATTTCACTTATTTCATCTGGAAAGCCCCCCATCTTCATAATAGTACATCTGTCTCTGTTTATTTTATATTCATGTGGCCAGTGCATCAAGGAAAAAACCAGCTCAATGAATTACAGGGAGGCAGAGCAACTAGTGCTATGCAAAACATTACAGAAAGACAAGGAGAAAAAAAATGATTCCTGGAATCTCTCATTTTCTTGATTATAAGTGAGAGACATGGCCAGAAATGCTTGCAACATATCAGACTTTTTTTGAGAAATAAGATTCAGGAACAAGACTATCCTTAAGGAGGAATCTACTATCTGAAAAGAAAGACAGACAAACCAGATAATTAAGACTAATGGATAAAGAACCGAGTAGACAGAGAACAGAGGAAGTCTCCTGAAAATGCAATTCAGATTAACATTTGAAAAGACCTTCAATATCTTTGAAAATTCCTTTTTTTATTCTTCAGGCAAATCTAACAACATATAATGGGCTGGTAGATACTGTCAGAATTTGCTTTGCTTTTGTCCATCAGAGGCCATCATTTATTTTGCCAAAAAACAAAGGGTTGCAATGCCTGAGGTTTACCTTAAGTTGCTGAGACTTCTCCAATTAAATCACCCACTGACAGAAGCAATTTTATTTGTTTTCTTTTTAATTCTGTCAGAAGCTAGAAAGATAACAAGATACTGTCTGCAACAACATAAATCATATGAAAAGCCATCAATCAGAAATCAAAGGCAAAAAAACCCCAAGCACACAAAACAATGGATGACAAAAACCAAAAACTATTCTTCATTAGTAAGTATTCTTCGCTGTAACATTCCAATTTTGCACCATTTTAGGACTTCCTTCAGAGTAAGACAGAGATTGCAAAAATGGAAGACATTCTGGCCCACATGAAACTGAGACACAAAATATTCTTTAGAATACTAATTTATAAGCTGCTTATTTCATCTCGAAACATAACGAAATAAAATAAAAATTCAGAGCTACTTTTGCCACTTGTCTAAAAGCAAAAACAAGCTTAGGCACATTTGTGTGTTTCTTTTGTCTCCTTTTAATCCGATTGCATTTTTATATTAAAAAACATAGATCACAGATACCGATCTATGATATATGCTTATCTGCTGTTACAGTAAGAGATAAGAGAAAAGCAGTACATGATTAAACATGTAACAAGTGTTGTATCTTAATGAAGCAACCTACTGAATATTCAGTGGAATTCACTAACGGATACAGACTGCAGTGTGGGTCTTTGCCAATAACTGCATATTAAAAAGGAGAGGAGAAAAAAAAAAAAAGACCAAAAAACCCCAACAAAGCAACAAAAAACCAACCCCAAACCACAAAAGCTAGGAAGCTACCAGGGCAGAGATCAAAAGTATTATTATAAGATCAACGATACTGGGCTGAGCCACCCCGGGGCTAAAAAATGCTTCATGCAGATTAGCTATACTTATGAAACATAGTCAGTGTAAGCAAAGAAAAGGATGCAAGATTAAATTCGAGATGGCTTGCTAATATATCCATGCATACATTAATATGTCCTCTATATAACCCCAATTAATTTTGTAACTGCAAGAGAAAACTTCAGACTTCTGTTCCTGACACATAACAAAGCATCAGTCTCTCACAGTCCCCCCCAGCTCTTAAGAGTCTCCAAAATGCGGCATCTTTGCTCTGGAAGAGCAGCCTGTGCTATAGCACGGCCTCAACTGTTCCTCACACCTGAACCACAGAAATTAAAACAAATTCAAATTCAGCCTTATCTTGTTCTCTTCCCTGTCTGACCTCCACTTCTAACATAGCGTTCGATTCCTGTAATAAGAATTAAGAATGTTCAGCAACTCTGGAAAAATAAATGAGTTCCTTATCACAGTTAGATGATTCCCCCCCCCCCCCCAAAAAAAAAAACAAANAAGCACTAGGAACTAGATTTACACGAGTGTCAGGTACGGCAATGCTGAAAGCTGCAGCAACCAGCTTTTCCTGCATAAGCCTGGTTCCCTGGTAGCTAGAGGTATTTACAATTACATGAGCAGAGGACTTTGCTGTAATTGCTCATTTAAAACAGCTACACAGGTCTATTGAGTGTATTTTCTAATGTTGTTTTGCAGCTCTGTGCAGCAACTTCTCGAGCTAATCTACAGCTCAGGCAATCCACTGCGACATCGTGAGAGTCTTGGAGTTTGCTGTTTTCACAGTACCCGTGACCAGTGATTTAGTGTTTTATACAGAGCTCAATAGTAAAAAAATAGTACTAAAACTTTCCAAAATGAAAAATGTAACTGTTGCATCTGGGAAAAAAAAATAAAATGTTTTGACCTTATTCATCCGAATTGTCTTTAGATCTCAGGTTTTACTGAAGTCAATGTTAATTCATGAAATAAATAGCTCTTACCTAATCTACATTTTTAGTCACAAAAAATTACCCTTTATGACAGTTTCCAGGAAGCCCAGGCTAAGACATTTTTCACAGAATATTTAATCATCCAGGCTCATCCTCAGAGCCTCTTTCCCCATCTTTGTTAATTTGTCAGAGAAGCACGGCAACCACTGTAGTGAGGTCTGACTCACACTTGGACAAGGAAGGTTTCGGAGATGACAAAAAAGCTGTTTCATTAAAGACAGCAAAGGAAGCATGCCAGATTCCAGGAGCCTTCCAAGGAATGACCTTCCTGCACCCAGATGGATGAAAAGAAGAATGGTAGGAGTGCAAAGGACACTTTACACACTCACCAGGAGATGGAAGTTGGGAAAGAGAGAGATCTGGCTTGGGGCAGAAATAAAACATTTTTTCTCCACTAGATACAGAGAATCTCAAATAATGGCTAAAATAGGGGCTTTTGCCATGATCGAGGAAAAAGAACAAATGGAATCAGTGTGCCATGGTGATGAGAGAAGCAAATCTCCTTCTTCTGAAAAGCAATTTGCACCAATGTCAATTCATGTATAACCTTAACTTTGGAGACTGCTAAGCAAATGAATTGCCCATTTGCTTCATGTGGAGACGGTTTTTCCCTCACTCCACCAGAAAGTCATTCCATCAGTCCTGACTTCCTATGAGCTGTCAGCAACCCTGCTGAGCTGCAGGACAGCACCCTGGGACAGAAGAAGAAAAAAAAAAAAGAAAAAAGGAATATCCAGGGCGGCTCCTTCCCTTCTACAAAGTGAGGCCATCAAAGAGGAGACAACTGAGAAGGTTTCTGAACTTCCTTGTTTGAAAATATCCTAGGCTAAGATAATAACAGTGATTTACCTGGCTACTTGTTTTTGCACAACTGCCATTGACGCGTACACTCAAACCTTGAATTAAATTAGGAAATGGAGACAGTAGCTGGAATAGCCTGACATTTAAAGTGTTCAGGCAGCCAAGGAGATGCGAGATCCTTACATGGATTTTTACTTTTAAGCTTATCTAAAGAAAGTGGAATATACTTGCAACAAAATGAAATCTAGCATCACAATAACACTAACAAGGTTCATTTAGAAGCCAGAGTTATCATTCATTTAATGAACACTGATTAGCTCTATTCCTAGGAGGAAGGGCAAGAGAGGAGTGTTAATTTAGAGGGAGAACTTGCATGTCTGAATTTCAGGTATGGTTGTGTTTTACTCAGATTTCCCAACACACCAGGGATTCAGAATGCACCTAATTTCTAATAAGGCATTTTTACTGAATTAGCACTTTCTAAACCGTGTAAGAAAAACTGCGATCGCATCTCACTGGAGCGTTATGGCTGCAGATCAAAGGATTCTGAGCTTAATGCACCATCTAGTGTCAAAGGAGGGAAAGTGCAAGAAAATTATTTTAAATTATCTTTTCATGACATCGCATAATTTTCCTTTTAACTGACTAATAAAACACAATTTCATCACCTCCATAAGTTGCAAAGAACATTTATCATCTCAATATATGGCAGCTCTCTCTTCCACAAAGCTTCTGAACGTTAGCATTTTCCCAAATGTTAATACAGCCACGTAACTGAAAACTTCCTTTACAACTTCAGCAGTTGACATTCAAAGTTGCTGAAGCTGTTTTAAATTCTATCTTCTCCACACCAATAAGTAGATCAAGCTTTAACAGAAGTTTTCGGCTTTCTAAAATTAAGCATTTTCCAGAACTAATTTGAGTGTATGGGAAATGCTACAGGAAGAAAAGCAGTAGAAAAGTAGAAAAGCAAAGTTCATGCAGAAATCTGAAGTTACAAAAATTAAAATCACAGTGAAAAGAGGATCCAGTTTTCAGCACAACTGTTGTTGCTCATTATTATCTCCTGAAAGGAAGTAATCTGGCTAGTGTGCACTAGATTTCAGGTACTTGAAAGATAACAAGACATGTCAAGGTAAGAAAAAATATTCACATTCCTAAACAGTATTTACCATAATCAGTATCTGAGTGTCTCAAAATGGTTTTCAGAATGGCTGAGGACCAGATTTCTGATTATTCAGCACACAAAACTAGTGTAGGGTCATTAAAGAATATTTTCTTTATAAAAGTCTTCTGAAATAACCAATAACGACAAGCTCCGCTAGCATATTTCTGGACTACATCAAACCACCTAATCTGGAATATGAAATTACAGCCACGTTCTTTATCAATTTGTCTACAGCTACGTGATATCAAATGTAAGATGCATCTGTTCTATGCAACACAGTACCTTGTCAGGCATTTTGAATCACACATCACAAATGGATGGGCTGAATCCTTCCATCCTGAGGGTTAGAAAGTCTTGCAAGAATCCCTGGAATGTTTTACTTTGGGATGTACACATGGTATAGACATGTGTACATGTATATAGTGGTATAGACAGGCCTGTGGTTTCTCTGCCTGAACTTCAACCATCTACCAAACTTGTAGCTGTAATGAAGAGACTGTGCTCAAGCTGGCTTACGGATGAAGACTGAGATGTTCAGCGGAATTTTGGGAGTGCAGGCAGCGTGACAGTAGCTAACAGTCTACCTGCACAGACAAGGTGTAACACCTATGTCTTCCAGAGATGGTTGTAAGTACTGGTCAGTTGGGGCGGCTGGAACCAGCCTCCTCGAAGGGCAGTTTTCGGACTGCATGGTCTTTGCAGATTTTTTTCCAAATAATCACAAATGTATGGAAACAAGCAACTCTTTCCTCGGCCAAACTCAAGTCACTGTGGAAAAGTGATGCGATTAAGATGGATATGTGGCTTGGCCTTGGGACACCACTTTGGTTCCAAAGCATCTTAACTAGATTATTTTTATGCTCAAACATTTTTCTTTCATGACAGCGTTTCAAACATCAAAATATGGGGCAAATCATCCTGTCATCAGGGCATTTTGCAGCCACTAAACACAAAAGGCTGCCTCAAAAACCCTTTGAGAGCTGCACCCTGGTGCTGTAGACCCCACGGTGAAGTTCAGGCAGCGAAATGCAAAGTCAGGCAGTGACTTAACCCCACTCAGGCAGCCGCCCCCTGTGCATGAAACGTGCTTGCTGGAGAGGTGACCGGTCAACCAGCCAGTCCTAGTGACACAGGAGGTGATGTGATCCCTCTCTTGGTACAAGCAAATTTGTGGCTTTCATTTATGCGCATTTTCCCTTTGCACCAAATGCTCTGACCTGTATTTGGAAAACTGGGGCAGAACGAGTCAACCTTTCCCCGGCCAACAGCTCCCGGTGGAGTTTCCTGACAGCTTTATCCCACTGCAATTGCCAGTGTCCTCTCACTCCTAAGACAAGAGTTGACAGGCTGTATTTGGACCCCAGAATTTGTTATATATCTTGAGAGCAGGCTTCCAGCAGTTCCCTCTCTCACGCCAGGCAACAAAATATTTAAATTGCAATTTTAGCCAGCAAATATGTAAGAAACTCCATTTTACATTTCCCTAGTAAAGCATGCTGCCTCTCAACCCACAGCATGCCTCAGGTTTAGCCATTATTCAGTGCAGCCATGTTTACACAATACTGCTGAGAAGAGCATGGTATACCCAGCGATATCTGACTACAGGATAGGCAATCTGTAATTCAAGAGAACAACCAATTCTGATTGCATTTTGGAGATTTGGGAATGTTATTTCTCATCTATGTAGAAATCAGCATGACAAAAAGCTTCTGGACAGGGATTTCAGTCAATTCCCAATTCCCAGAAACAAAAGTGAATCCAAAACAAGCATTTCAGAGAGGAAGGCTACCACAGGCTGCCATGAGCTCTAGCAGGAGGTGTGCTCCAGCCTCCTGAGCTAATTGTCTGCTGAAGGTTAAAAGACAGGACACAGACTGCAGGAGAAAGAAAGCAGGAACTTCAAAGCCATCTGAAGAGACAAATTGCTATATTTAGCTTAAGTGGCAGGCTTGAGACTCTATTAAGTGGCAGGCATGAGACACTGAATCTGAAGGAAAGAAGGGAAAGGGACAGAGTCAAAGGCAGAAACCCTCAGGCTGAGGAGAGAACTTGCAGAAGACACTGATTTCCAAGAGGAAATACTATATAGCTCCTCTCCTCCCATCACGTCAGAAAACAACAGCAGAAAACAGCTTTCTTCTGTTACAAGAGCAAATTGGACTGGGATCTGTTTTAAGGCAACTGTAGATGTCTGGGAATATCCTTTACCTCACTTCACAATAAGCTTTTTACCATCATTGCTACGTTATTAGCTTGGATCATGCAGCCTTTCTTGAAAGTCTCCACCTGTGAAGCAAAATATCTATTTTTGCCTTTCATGAATAAGAAGCACCAGTATAATCTTAACACTCAAGGAGCCCTAGAGGAGCTGGGATGTTTCCCTTCCAGGCAAGAAATTGCTTTGTCTGTGACTGTTCCCTGAGTTCCACAGAGGCCACATGGAGGTAATCCCCTCCAAATAACTAAGCTGACCTACTTCAGCCTAAGAAGATACATCACTGCTTGATAATGTTGGCTTCTGCAGTAGAAGGTAGGTAAGCAACCTGCAAAACTGCTAAAACATGAAAATACAAACATACAAAGTACACACAGAAACAACAAGAGCGGAGGACAGAGATTAATTCATGTGGTTATTCCATGAAGGCTCAATGAACACCAGCTGCATTCACATCAATCTTTAATAATAAACATTTCCTTTCACTTGTAGCTGCACTGTACACTCTGCTAGGCAAGCGATGCCCATTTCACAGCCTTTGAGCACCAGAAGGAGCAAAGCCCATCTGCCTTGTTTGCTGCTTAGTTAATTGCCAGAATAAAACCATTACCCAGAACATCACCACCTCTAGTGAAAATATTCTTTTTTTCCCCTTGCCAGACCTAGTAGAAAATAAAAATTGGAAAATCATCATGCTCATGGCTCCATTCCTGCTTCTTTCATTTAGAGAAATTTTAGGAACATCTTCAAACTATTGCAGTCTTATTAAAAAACAAATGTAATTTTCAGAAATGGATTTCTTTTTGGTTATTATATAGGTTCACCATCAAGATAAGCATTGTTTGCCTAGCAAGATATATCAGAGGACACCAGACACAAATTCTATATTTTATAAATAGTTGCCTTAGTTGACAGAGAAATGTCTCAATTGCACCAAAACCCACTGAAAACAGCAAGTACTTGAGTAGTAAAGCATCTGAATAGTGGCAAATGAGCTCCCTTTTCAGTTTCTGAACGAGGACAATCAAGTCTGCCATTTTAAAACCACCATGGTACTGAGGCCAGAATCCGCATTATTCCTTTCTCAGTGTACAGAAATAAAAAAGCCTCATTTTCCAGTAATGATTTTTTCTCAAGCAAAAATCTCACTCTCACTCACTTTTCTCACTCAAGAAAAGAGCTCACATCTCAACACAAAGCTTTGCCCGCTAAACCACCACCTGTTAACACTACACCGAGCCTTAAAAACTCAACACAGGACAACCAATCTGCAAGGATACCTTTCCAAAAGCAGCTTCTCATTTTGTACAACAACATAAGTTTTGCAAGTGGTTCATGCATATGTTTTCTCATATTTGAGGACCAAAGCCACACTGAATATTGATCCTACCTTCAGAGGAGAAATGTGCGACTGTAAGACATATCCGTGGACATTCTCTATTTGAGACAAGTTCTTCTCTGACACATGAACAAGCTCTGGGCCTCTCACTTCGTGGGTTAATCGAGGCAAAGTATGATCATGTGGCGCGTCCTCATCTTGATAACGATATTTCTAGAGAAAAAAGACAGCAAGGAAGAACAAATAAGCTTTGAGGAGACAATGCACATATGTTAATGTAAATATAGAATCATAGAATCACCTAGGTTTGAAGAGACCTTTAAGCTCATCGAGGCCAACCATAAACCTAACACTGCCAAACCCAGCACTAAGCCATGTCCCTCAGCAAACATGGGATAACAGATGAAGTATCAGACATTAAACAGTACAAACCTCCAATTTCCTATTCTGTTCTGGCGAGAATACCTCATTATTTTTTTAATTTTTCATCAAAGAGAAAAAATATGGTATACCACAATGTTACACAAAACTTTTGCCATCAGATAGACATCAAATGGGAAGGTTTGATAATGAAAAAAGATACATTGATCAGCTGAACTGTAGCAACAGCTTACATTTCACTTCCCCACATCAACTCAGCACTTCTATAGCCTTTCTCCACAAAACATTCATTTTCCAGTTAGCACCATGCACTCTGATGCAGGAGAGCACATGTGCACTTCCATAGAGCCATAGTCAGGCAGCAAATTCTTCTCCAGTGAAGTTTTCCCCTCACCCTGAGTGCTAATCATGGTGTGAGGTGCTATAACTCCCCACTCCATGGTGAGGTGGCATAAGAAAGAGGAGGTAAGCAGCTTGTCCAAGATCCAAAATGAAGTTTGCAACGAGGAAGACAATGCTAACAATTAAATTAAATGACCAGCTCTGTCCTTTAACTAGAATCCTCCTTAAAAAGGCACCATTCACTTGGCTGAGGGGCGCAGCTCTGTCTTGCCTTCTCTCTCATGTGTGGAAATGGTTCAGCAGTTGCCAATCATTTTCAGAATCCACACATGACATGATGCAGTCTTTTCTTTTCTGGGATATGCCTGCAACCCTTCACATATTCGCTTTTCAGATAACATAATTAATGAATCTATAAAGTGACTGGCACCAGACAAGTGTTATTTGGGCAAGAAGCCATCAGTCTAATAGATGATACTCCAACCAATGTCACATTAAAGGCTTGGCACAGAGATCATTTAAGCCCCAAGCAATCAATTATTTTTTTGAATCCAGCAAGTACTCTTTCAAAAAAGATGACTACTCAGAGACACCCTCTTTAAAGTGAGTCATTTGCTAAAACGTGATTAGGAGAAATAACTGCAAAATACCGGAGTCACCCCATCTCCCCGGGGAATGGTAAAAATTAAAATGTCCAGTGACAGCTTTCCAAAGAGACAAGACAGCAGTGGCAGAAACCATAATGACCTTTGGCCAAATCATTCTTGCAGCTTTGCAGTGCAAGAAGCAGTGTAAGGTGGCATTAAAGAGAGAATATCTTGTTACATCCACCAGATGAGTCCTTTTCCCATCATCGCACTGCAGTGTAGTTGTTGCATACATGAGTACCAAGGTCCAGAGGAAAGTGGCTCACCCTGAGCCCTGTGCTCCCAAAAAACAAAACACTTCTGTGCATCTCCACTAGTACATTTCCCCATGAAAACCTTTATAATTAATCTTTATAATTAAAATTGATCTTTTGTATAACTGCACATTCTCATGACAAATTCAATAATATCCATGTTCATGTGCTGTAAACTGGAAAGTTTACAGAACAGATTTCCACTTTTCCATTTTCCTTTATGTCTCTCCCACCCCAAGCCCAGCCTTCTCCTTCTTCACAAAGTATGAGCCTAGAGCATTTCTGGATCAATCCTGTTATGTGTTTGCCTCATGTTCTTAGCACCAAACTCATTGATTTTCATGCATCTTTCCTCCCACAGCATCTCTTCACTGAAATGCTTTCAGCTGTGACCCAAAACAGCTTGACAGAGCAAAAAGCCAGTGGTGAGGCTGAAAATACCAAATCAGAATTAAGACTCCCCTGCAGAAATGCCTCATTCGTCTCCATCTCTCTGTCCTGGTGGGGTCTTGCAAATGTCCTTGAAATTACTGCATTCCTTAGAAACCAGAGCTTTCTCTAAGGGTTAATTCAAATTTCTGGAGGGAAAAGCATGATTGCACGGAAATGCTACTCTTCATTCGACAAAAGAACAGGTGGATGTCTTATGATAATTAAATTACAAATCAGTGCCTGCTGCTGACAGGGTATTGTACGCTGCCAACTAGCATCAGATATTTAAAATCCTCTGTAATTACCTATAATGGGGGAGTGGAGTGTGCTGCTGTGAATTTTTAATATGAACGTGCCTTTTTATAAGTGATCATTCTCTCTACAGTGTGAGATTATTACAGCATCACTGCTCCTTGCATCGTACTGTCTAAAGGAGCATTTCTAAGGCTGTCTTTGCCAAAGAGTTGTCAGCTAAACAAGACTAAAGATATATGAGTGCAGCAGAAGGTAATGGTCAAAAGCTTTACATTTTGACAAAGTCAGCTCTCAAGAAAAGAAAAGAATAAAAAGTGGAAACAAAAAGTGGGAAGTTACAAGTTACAATAGCCAGACTACTACACTGCGCTGGTATGGAGATACAGATGTTCCTACAAGCTACCTTTGACAGGTTGTCAGTGAATTAAGTTGTTTGGGAAACTGTCATTTGATTTTGGGCCAGAGAGAACTGTTTTCTACAAAAGTCCTTGGTATTTTTTTGCAGTTACCTTCACTTTTCTTGGCAGGAAAGGCAAACAGAACATTTCATTTTAGATCAACTCAAATTGACCCGTGTCCTAAGCTGCCGAATGTGGCCCTAGTGGAGATGCCATTCGAAAGCACATGTGGCTCTTTGGCTGGACCCCACTCCAATATATCACACGTCACTTCTACGTGCAATAGGAGGGCTGCGAAAGGAGGGAGCAAAGTGTTTCAAATCTCAAATGCTATTCCTCTTTTACAGTTCTCCTCAGGACGGGCCACACTTCTGCACCTTCAAAACTGTGGGTCTTCATATAACCCACATAACTTAGATACCACAGGGAAAGGAATTTCTGCAGCAAATTTTCCACAGGACGCAATGACCTCTTACAGGTCCAGTTGTCCCGTTGCAATCTGGGGATAGACATGGTATGCAATTGGGTCCCAATGCTACCTGCTCCTTATCCTTCGCTCACTTGCCTTTTCCCTCAACCCATTATTGGAGCTACTTTGCAACTCCCATGCAGATTAGTCCCACTGTCATCTGCTGTAACCTCAACATGGGAGCTACCTTTGAACAGGTCGAGGATCATCCCCCTTCTGCACGATATTAGGTCCCGAATTCAGTATACTGGATCTATTCACAGTTTTAGAAACAGGCAAAAACTAGAATCATAATGGACTTGGTCCACTTAGACAAAAGCTTAATCTGTTAAAAAATGTTAGTGTCACTTCGTCTTACTTTCATGCTCAGTTTTTTCAGTGGTCTTCAATGTATCGAATTTTACTGGCACCACTCTCCAAAAGCAGCAAATTTCAAAGTCATACAGACGAGTATCTTGAGAAAACAAACTTTACAATTTGCACACACAAGTCCTTGGGCATTCATCCAATCATGAGTAGAAATAACGTTACTCATTCAACTGATTGCAAATGAGCAACACAGCTTGAATTCTGAATATTTGCAATCAATCCATAGAGTAAAAAGAGAAAAAATACTCTTCTCATTATATAAAATGGAAGAAATCACAATCTGCTTGCCAAGACTGTGGAAGTAGATTAAGAAGCTTAAATCATTGAATAATTATACTTATTGTGAATGACTTGCTCTTTTGCTTATCAAGTAGATTTCTAACAAGCTCGTCACTATATCACAGCAATACCTTTCATCCAAGAAGCCCAAAGAGCTTTACAAGTGGTAGTCAAGTCTGATAACATCCTGTTGAAAGAAAATATGTGCATCATCTAAAGGTGGGTAAAATTAGGGACAGAAATACAACAACTTGCTCAAGGTCACAGAGAGAATCATTTAATTGAGCAGTGATAGAACTTTGGAGATTTTTCCAGTCTGATTTTCTAAGCCCAAGACCTAGTGAACTACACTGACTTTAACAGAATAATAATAATTATTATTAAAAAATAAGGTTGTAGGTTAGCTACTGTTATTGCAATTTATTTTTATATTTGGTTTGGGGTTTTTGTGCTTTGGTGGTTTTTTTCCCCCAAAAAGGTTCCAGGAGACAGCAGACTTTCTAAGGTCAGGAATTGGGTTTTTCTCTGCGTCAATGTAATAGCTAGCAGTGCTTTGTGTAATTTATATTGTGCTATCTCTGAGAAACAGATAGTGATTTTTAGAAGTTTCCTGTAAGGACAAAATTGTTTCACAGAAAGGGCACTATCAACACTGAACACTGTCAACTTGCATAGATTTTCGAGTCAATACAACAAGAAGTTTTTGGGGTTTGGGTTTGTTTTTTTTTGTTTGTGGTGTTTTTTTTGTTTTTTTGGTTTTTTTTAAGAGGGGAAAAAAGCCCCTCAAATATATGTTTTATTCTCTCAATTTACCGAAGTAAGCAGGTATTTGCCCATTGCAGGGAATATATGTTCAGCTTTTTTAAAAATGCAAATACAGTGTAGTGGAACAAATACACTTTACAGTTTTCTCCTCTTCTGTTATTTGAAACTCTAGATAAATTTATTTTTCAGAGTGAAGAAGAATTGAAATGGACATTAGCCAAATTACATTAGGTGAACGTAGTTGCACCTTGCGCTCACAAGATGGCACAATAACCATCGAGTTAAAGCATATTCTCACATTGAACTACAAAGTGTTGCTGGAAAAAATAAGTAGCTATGCAATGTCATAAAACTTCAAACGATTTTTGCTTTGAACTGACCTGGTACAACATTACCAAAAAAATAAAAGACGGCAATCTTTTATAGTAAGTACATATAAACAGGTTATGATCATACACAAAGCTGGCAGCTGGAGAAAAGTCTAACAGTTCATATAAGCATCAAAAGTTACAAGCAAGTAGGAACCTATTGGTTTTTGGAGGCTTTAGCATGAACAAAAACACTCTGTATTGACAAGATTGAGACTAGCCCAGAATGCTGCATTCCTCAAGGAATTCTAAATCCTAATTAAAACCGCCTGCATGCAAATCTGTACCATGAGGTATTCAGCTCCATATGCTGCATCGCATTTTGGACCTGTTAACAGCATCAGTTTAGCCCTCTGGAGGTTGCTACATGCTATCCAATAATTTAAAATAGATTTTTAACTTGAAGTACCAGTGTAAAAAAAGACACTCTAAGAGGGCGGCTTTGCTAGGATTAAACGGTGAATGTGGCTGCAGACTATAAAAATCAGTATTTAAAGAAATAAATTAAAAAAAAAAAAAACAGAGTCCAGCTAATACTGATTGTTTATCTTAGTGGAGCAAAGGAAAGACGTGGGTGAAACTGTGCAATTTATCAGCATCAGGCTGTAGCCACCTCTCCATCCCTTTGTCCTGCAATAACTTCACTGGCATATTCCTTCTTATAGTTTTTAACTCTTCCTCTCAAAATATTTTTTTCTGATTTGTCCATGTTCCCACAACCACTACAAGTCTTCATGCCTCATTAGCTCCCTGCTTTGTGCCTCCTTTCCCCCTGCAGTCCCCCACCCCAGCCCTAGAAACACCATGTCCCCACTCCCATCCCTCCAATTCCACCGGCGCAATCCTCCAGCGCGGAAGCTCTGAGCCTCACAAATTCTCCTTTTCCGCCCCTTGCCAGACCTGAAGAACGGCTTCTGGCACAGGGTGGCTGTGCCGAGGTTACTACTGAGCATTTGGAGAGACAGAGCTAGCAAATGCCACCAGTCACCATGTCTCAGTTTCCCTGCCAATAAGCCTGCGGTGGGATTACAGCAGGGCGAAACAAATACCCTGGGTTTATATCAGACGATTACAAAGTAATTGTGTAATGTAATAAATAAATAATTTATTATTATTGCCTGAAACAAATGATACAGAGAAACAAACAAAAATCACAGAACAAATGGCTTGCCTCTCATGTTTTCTCTACCAAAAATACAGATTTCCATTTAGTCCAGCTTTGCCCAGCACATGACACAGCAGGGCATTTGTGTTTTGCAGCTAAAACCCCCTCCCCGGTCTTCACACTTGGGTGCCCTCCTTAGTTGAATTTGTACAAAAAATAGGACTCCTCTTCCTAGTCCACACTGCTAGTGACTTCTTCGCAGTTATCTAACTGTAACAAATGGAAAATGCTAGTGATTTGTATCTCTGTTTTCCATGTATTTATGTACTGATTCAAAGCTTTAACTACGTATTGTTATTATACTATTTCCCAATGCCCTTCTGGGCATCACTCAGTAGGATAGCACCTACTGAGCTACTCCAGAGGATAACCAAGATTGTCCCCTACCTCTCTTTCTTCGCCCTTGTGGATCTTGAGTAGATGTAGGAGTGGTGGGATTTTTGGCCTGTCAAGCCTGCTCGGTTTCATAGTTCTAATTTGGGACACCACCTGGCTGTGTTAGCACTCACTGGTGGTCGCTCTGGAGAGCTGCAGGTTGAAGGGACCTGGTGAGACTGTGCTAATTCCAGTGTTAATTATGTTTCCCAGAAAGGTCCCTCTGAAAGGTGTCTCTAGGGAGGGCTGGCCTCTGAGCATAGTCTATAGTGTCGTGGCCTTTCCCAGGATGCCCATGAGTTCATCTTCACAGAATCACAGAATGTTAGGGGTTGGCAGGGACCTCTGGAGATCATCTGGTCCAACCCCCTGCCAGAGCAGGTCCACCTACAGCAGGTTGCACAGGATGGCATCCAGGCGGGTGTGGAATGTCTCCAGAGTCGGAGACTCCACCACCTCTCTGGGCAGCCTCTGCCAGTGCTCTGCCACCCTCAAAGTCAAGAAGTTCCTCCTCATGTTCAGATGGAACTTCCTGTATTCGAGTTTGTGCCCGTTACCTCTTGTCCTATGACTGGGCACCACTGAAAAAAGCCTGGCCCCCTCCTCCTGGCACGAGATTCCCCCTCAGTCTTCTCTTCTCTAGACTAAAAAGACCCAACTCCCTCAGCCTTTCATACATCTTATGCCCAAGTATCTCATGCAGCCTCTGGGTACAGTTTGTCCTGAGAGCAGCGTTCAGCATGGGTGGTTCTTCACTTCCTGCATCTGTCTCCCCTGTGCAGCCCTGGTTCTCCATCCTGCTCCTTTACCTGTACTGATAGGTTACTGATCAAGATTAAGGTTTTTTTACAGGTGTGTCTGAACCTGAATTACACCCTTAAAGAGCTTCCAGACTCACAAATAGGTGAATTAGCTCTAGGGGAGTAGACAACACAGGAACAGGAATGAAAAGTCAAGGAAGAGTAATTCCTTGAGACAGCATTACCGATAAGAAAAAGATAAATGAAAATATTACTCTGAGTCCTCTCCTGCCTTGGATACATATATAATCCAATATGGGGAGCTTTACCTGCCAATGCTAAGATAAGTCAAGGGATCTATAATGTGTAATGGCAAATCCAAGGAAGGCTGACTTGCAATTTCTATAGGAAGGAGAAGGAATAGAAAAATGACCAAAACAGGGATTGGAGCAAATGAGAATAAAAATCAGAACTCGGGCGGTAAAACCAGAAAAGACAGAGAACTCCAGCATCTGTGCTGCTCTGGTGCTCAAAAATACTTGGGAATCACCTAGGGAAAGCTCTTTGTCTTGCTGCCCTCCAGGGCTAGTTTGCATAGCAATAGCTGCTCCCAGCAATTACTCAAGTGGCAGAGGCCTCTGGCTCTGAACATGGTGGCCCTGCCCCATGCTAGGTTGTGTAGCCTTTCCCTCTGGGGCTGTGGAGAATCATTTTAAAATTTGACCCTTGCACTGCTCACACATTCTTATTTCTCAGACTTCTTGAATTCATGAACTCAGACTTCCCATTCGTAACCTTGCTTTTTCTGCAGTCCCAAATATAGAAGAAAACTAGGACAAAAACTAGACTATTTTTTTCTTAAATTAAGACTGGATTCACAGGTTAAAAGAAAGATAAACTGCAGTAAAGTGCTCGACAGTCAAGGAAGTATGATTTCCTCATGAAGCCTATCACATTCATTGTGTAGACAGGAGAATCTTTTGGGAGTTAACCATGTATTGAAAGACACAGGAATTGTGTGTCTGTGAGATTCCAGTATCATTTCTTACAGAAGTTGGAGAATTCTAGACAAAGGCTACATGAGGCAAAAAGCTGCTCTCAGGCTAAGACCGGCAAATACTATTGTGGATAACTCTTTCTATTCTTGCTTTAGCCACTGAAATCTCATTTCACCAAATGTGCCACAGGTGTAGCACTGAGATATTCCTCACTTTGAAAGGTCTTGAGAGACAGAGATGGACAGTTTTAGCAGAAGTGCTGAGCATCAGCAGCCTCAACTGAAATCAGGGGGACTCAGGCTTTGTACAGAAAAAAAAGGAATGGAACCCTGTGCCCTCCAAGAAGTCAGTCTAAGGTGGAATTGATACCAGATGCCATTAGCCACTTTAAACTTCTGGTATAAGGAGCTCAACCAGGTTCCCTTGCTAATAACCAGAACATCACAATATTATACGTATATTTATCAGAGAACTGCTTACTAAAGGCACTTTTTCCCTCCTTTTTTTATTACTTGGACTGAAGACAGCTTAGGATTTAAGCATTTTGATGAGATTAGTTGCATTCTTCATATTGCAAACTGGATACAGAAACTAGTGGACTCATTTGATCTAAATTGTTTTGTTAACCTAGTAAAAGTTCTAATCGCACAGGGTTATTGTGAAAATAAATTCATTACTGTTTATGAGATACTTGGATAGTGTGATCAGGCTTGGTATAACAGGAAAATCAATGAAAAAATTAATAATTCTGTAAATGGAGCACAGTTTGAACCACATGCATTAAATAATGCATGGAGACATATGTTGAATGTAAAATGCCATATGAAGTACCACTCCATATGACTGAAAGAAGCAGAGGGCCTGTGAAAACAAAAATAA
Organism: Chionis minor; assembly: GCA_013398295.1. Lineage (NCBI taxonomy): Eukaryota > Metazoa > Chordata > Aves > Charadriiformes > Chionidae > Chionis > Chionis minor. Next base: position 77,779 of record VZSF01002480.1, read on the forward strand.
CAGTGTAATTACGAATGTGTTTGAGTTATATTACAATACTGCACTACAATATATGGCCACAGAGGGCCTGAAATAAAGTTGCTTAGACCATCTTAATTCTTGCATTTCCTAAATCTGAGTGGTTAACTTTATAACCCTGCCATCCCTTAACTGTTCTTTGAACACAATGTATACACACATAAAAAACCCTCATAAACTTTAATAGCACTCCTGCTTGTTCTACTGTGAATAAGGTAGTGATATAAGCACTGAATTTTTCAGTGTTTGTGCAAAACTGGTTCTTCGTAAATAAAAATAAAAATGTTCTGTGTGCACGAACTTGAAAAATAATTGCACTGTTGTCACTCTGATGAACGCTGACCATTAGCTCTGAACATAACATTCTTTTTGTACAAAACCAATTTTTGTTGGTGCCGGAAATGTTATTACAGCTCTCAAATATCTACTGTTTTCATCAGTCCCTTATTTTAAAAGCTATGATTTTTTACTAAGAGAAAGATGGATTCAGTACCTTTTAACTAGGTGTTCAACAGGACAGCAAAAAACATTTGTCTCAGGTGCATTTGCATGTGCTTGACACCAGTAAGTGTGAAGATCAACATTTCTACAGCAGGCCACTTAACTGAAATAGCAGCTTTGGACCTTGAGTCTTAATCCTTCTGCAGCCCTTCTGTATAGCACAATTTTGACAAAATTAGCTGTGCTTTCTGATACTTTAATAAAGCCCTGGTTATGGTGCAAGTGCACAAAGTAGGTGTCATTAGAATACAGAGAAACCTGAAGTTAGTGTATGAACAAGGGAATATTTGCTTTACTGAGGCCATCACCAAAATCAGTATTTTCACCTTTCCACCGCTCCACTGTCAGCCTAGCTTCTGATCTAAGGAGTTTGAGGTTCCAGCGGAAGCTCCTTCAGCTCACTGATCTGATGGCAACATGTCAAGGCAAAACTACTCCCATCCCAGGTCAGGAGCTGGGCAGGAAAAGAGTATCCCATTAAACTGTGGGTACACTGAGTTTAATGTAGTCTCTTGGCCTTACATCCTTTGAGCCCACAGAGGGAGTGAATCCATTACCCCTTGGGCCATACCTTACCTGAAAGGAAGAGAGAAGAGCTTATCAACATCTCTATTTATTCTACTTAAAAATAAACTAATAAAGGTATTACAACTACATTTTCTGAAAGGCCAAGCAAGTCTGCCACCACAACCTTCCTTCATTTTCCAGGTCCCATAGGGCTTAGACCAGACCAAGGCAATGAGTTGGTCACAGTGAATAGAACTGCAGGTAGCTAGCAGAATTGCAGGAAAGAAAGGGATATATGCAGATATTTCTTTTATCCGTAGAACCTCTTTTAGACCTATGAACTTAAAATTTGTCTTTGTCCTGTTTGGGCAGCTAAACAATTTTCACATTTGAACTTAAATGTGAAAATCAGCCAGTAATTACTCTGCTGGATGGAAACGATGATTCTCTGATAGGGTTATTGTTATTCTGGGATCTCCTTCCATAGTCATGTTGGAAGAATAGGCTTTTTTCTTTTTTATTAAGTGATCTGGAGCACTCATATTTTAAATAAGCCAACTGGGCTCTCAGGCTCTGCAAACACAAGCTAGAGACCATGCCTAAATGATCAGGCGCTTGTTTTTTATCATGTAGTAATGTATATCTGGCATGGTTAGCACTGTCTGAAAAGTCCTTTAGAGATGAAAAATGCTATAAAGATTCAAATTGATATTATATGGCATAGGAGAGTCTCTGGGCACCAGACAGGGATTTAGATGGAAATTTATCGCCAGTCCATCTCATTTTCTTGAAAATCAAGATTCTACATTTCTTAACCTGGACACCTTCATTGCTTTTGAAAGTTATCGCCTGACTCTTCTGTTGGATACAAGTGTTGTGTCTCACCGTTGTGCCTGCCTGTCTTTGTGCTGAATTCTACAGTATTTTGCTCCTTTCTTCCTGATGCAGTTTTTGATTGGTTTTGTAGTTGCAGAAAGCAGGAGAAGGCAAAGGGGAAGGCTGAATGCTTTAGTAGTTAGTAAAGTTATCTCTGAAGCAATAACAAATATCTTTCTTGTGGACTCATCTTACCAATGTTCAAAGCCATCCTCTGTGTAGTAATGCTCGCTTAATTAAAAGGTTAAATCCCTACTGCATTGACTAAGAATCCTTATTTGAAAAAGTCTAGGTATAGTAACAACTTTTTTTTTTTTTTTTTCCAATTTATTTACTTTTTCAGCTGAAGGAAGTGAATACCTTGTATAAAATATCAAGAAGAAAATAAAACCTAAATTCCTTTGGTCTTAATGACTAGCTCTCAGGAAGGCTACATAAATGGCTGTCAGCTGAATAACAATGTCGTGGTACATTTTCTGTTGTTCTTAATTATTAGAAAATGAGGACAAAGCAGAACCCATCCTGGTTAAAATTAGATGCAGCCCAGATCATAAGGCAATCATGAGGCACAGTTAACTTTGAAATGAAAGACATTATTATAAAATGATACCCAAAACAAAATTCACAGACAATCCCAAGCAGATAGCTTAGTCTAGACACAGCAGTTTTATTATTAGGCAGAGTGGGCTTTTTAAGTCCTGACCCAACAAATGGATTGATTTATTATATAAATAAATATTTTCCAAAGCTTTATATGCTCGGTGGGCCAAATCCTCAGATCGGCAACATCCATCTGGGATTATGGCCTATTTAGAGCTATTTGATTATCCATTTTCCATCTTTTTTAGTACTTGACTAAGTGCTGCAAGGATAGCTGCAAACCTATCTCTCTGTATGTTTTCTGATGAAGTAGCAATGTAAACTCCCCAAAATAAAAGTTCTTTTGTAAAAACCACCTCTTTTTCTCTGCATAAACTACCTTTACAAAAGCAGACAAGTCAGTCTCCTTTTTCTGTCAATCCTCTGCTACTCAGCTGATAATACCAACAAGGAAAACAATTTATTGAGTCTGGAGCTGTGATTTTCTGCTGAGGAAAAGAAATGCTCCCTGGGAACCAAACTGAGAGTTACAGCTCATTTTTATCTTGACAATGAGAAAGTGAGCATGACTTTAACTTGTTGTTGACCTTTGTTGCAGTTGGATCACTGATCTAAAAGTCAGTGGCTATATATATAACATTATTCACATCAAACTATCGTGTATAGAGTGGAAAAAACACATTTTACTATTTATAAAACTTCTCTGCATGAGCAAAGTTCTGCAAACATTAATCACAACTGTGTGAATGACTATCCACACCAAAGAAAATGCACCTTTTTGAGTGATTCATCTCAACTCTGCTGCTCAGGAAAGGGTGGAGTGCCCTTTAATGGTGCCACGTGCTTCACACTAACTGCCCAAAAGCCTAGATATTGGCAGTGGTGAACCTCACCCATAAGCTCCTCTGGCTCTCAGACCTTGAGATAAACTGGGGACACGTGCTCCCCCATGGGAAGTGTGTTTATTTTTCAGTGTAGTGACTTGGCATTTTGTCCTAATTGCTACGTGACTAAACCAAAGAGAAAACTGCCTGTGTGGGAATTGCCACAACTTGTTGTGAACATACATCCATATTTTTGAGAGCTGATAATCTCCAGGTGGTGTTAAATTAGCCTGGTTCTTCTGCAGCTCCCGTGGGAAGGGCTGCGCCATCTAATTTCCCTTGCTGCCATGCAAACTATTAGACTCAACGTTGAACATAGCATTAGTCAAATCCCAGTTGCCAGTAATATTTTGGCCCTATACGTCCATGTTCTCATAGATACTTTTCGGCTTTATTAGCTTATTAAAATTGTGGCCTTATTAACTTCTTTAACCACCAAAATAATGATTAAATAGTGCGGCAAGAAATGTTTTGAAGAGTTTCTTTCGCAGATGATTAACTAGTGTTATGAGATGCACTCTAGTTGTCTGAATGAATGTAGGATATCTCAGTTTAAAACTGACTGTCCTTTTTTTTTTATTTTTAATATTATTATGATGGTGAAATAACTAGAAACGTAGGATCTTAACTCTTTCTCTTCATGAACTTTTGTTCAAACAAAAGTGTCGTGGAACCACTGTAAAAATGTTTCCTTCAGTGTCTATTTCATTGTATTTACAGCAAAATTCATTGCAAATTTGTCTCTTAAAAAGCTTGATGAATTAACCCCCCAAAATACATAACATTAACAGGACAAATTCTATTCTCCAAGCTTCTGAAGTACTTTGTTGGAGCCAATGTTTTCCAAATGAAGTGCATTCAACTGGTGTACTCAAATTTCTCAGGTTATTATGTTTATTGTGTGAAAATTTGCAGTTCTTGAGTTCCTCCCATCTCACTAACTTTCACACAGCAGTGCTGCTCATTTGCAAGTGTTCAGTGCTCACCTGGAAATAGGTCAGACATCTGCATTTTCCAACACCCTTGCATACCTTCTGACAACTCTCTGCATGCTATCAGAGTTGACCTGCCTGTGAAATAATTTGAACAGCTGCACTTTAGGTATATATTGCCAAGCTCTACTAGCTAACATCATAGGCATAAGTGGCTAATCAGGTATTCTGGACTCCTTCTGTTCCTTGTTCTGGCTTCAGAATATTTCATATTTCTCAGAAGTACTTTTATGTAAAAAACACTCTCTTGGAACAGACTATATATGGCACATATTTACAGTTCTGTACAAAAAATATGGACCCTCTTTTTTGTATGCTAAAGATCTGAATTTCCAAAAGGTGCCATTGTCAGGTTTCTTCTTTAATTTTATTTTAAAATAAACTAAAGAAAAAAGGGGAGCCATTGCTTTCAAAACATAAACACTTAAAGTGAGTTTATAGCCGACATTTCTATCATGTCATGTCCTTGTTTATTTTTATATGATCGCTGTCTATCTAGGATATATCAGAAATCAGTATTTGGTCCTGATTAGTTGCATGTGGAATTACTTGTTATCAGTACAAAAATGTAGTCAGAAAACTCCCAGAAGACCACGAAAAGGATAAAAAACAAAAGATATCCCAAGTGGAATTAATGCTAATATCTTTATTTATTTATACCACTACCCACAGGGGTTTCACATAAAATTCTACTATTTCAAAAACTGCTTAAGCTGCTTTCTTAGTGAATCAAATGAGGAATTTCCTTGAAAAAAACAGGCTAAACAGAAAATCAAGCTATCAGTCAACTGCTTTCTTTCAGTTGGAATACTAGTTCTTAAAATAATATTACAAGGTAACACATAATGCAAAATAAAACTAAAAGAAAGATTCAAAATACAATATTTTGTTTGTGTGCAAACGTATTTTTAATCATTTTTAAGACACTTAATGAAGGTGGATAAATTCCCATGAAACGTTTCCAAAAGAAAAATATTTTATCACAACAGTTTCAGCTAACTTAGTTACATCAAAACACAAAGCAGCCAACATATTTAAATATTCACACAAATTTCATTTTGTTTGTTTACTGCCCCAAGTGAGAGCTCTTTTTACAAATATTTTCACCTGAAATCCCTTTAATGTACTTATTATCGATATCTGTATATTAAAATTATAGAAAAAGAAGGCTTAGAACAGAGAATAATGCTATTCATTAGACCTGAAGGTCTAGAAGGGATAACAATATAATTTGTTAGAGCTTTAATATAGCTTAAAAAAATGGACAAACATTTGGGCACGCTGCCTCTACTATAAAATTAAATTTGTTTCTACCTTTAGATATTCCTAACTTGTCTGCCAATTAAGTCGCATGGACAAAATTTTAAATAAAACCAAAAAAACCCCCAAAAAGGAACAAACAAAAAAAAAGAAAAAAAAAAAAAAAGAAGAGTTCAGGGATGATCTTAAAGCTCACATTTCCCTCAAGGGTGAGGAAATTCATATGTATCCTAAAAGTGCAACTGCCTATTGCAGAGTTTCTTGAGCATCTCTCTCATTTCTAATGCAATCCTTTACATGTCCAAGTTTCAAAAGAATTTTAAAGAGGGGCTAAATTATTTCTAAGTTAGCTAAGCCACCTACAACTCATTAAGTGAAGAAATTCAGCACACACATCTCGTCTTAAGAATCACTCTGCTTCTTTAGCCTTATCACGTTCAGTGAAATTCGCTTCCCAGAATTTGACGACTCTTAAGGTGAGATGCACAGGCTTAATAGTTCAGGGTTTGCATTCATCCCTTTGGGCGAGATGCTTTGCAAAAGCCATCATAGTGACAATTAATTTAAATAACATGAAATATTCAGTGAACCCAATTCCCTCTCCCTGTACAAATGGCCATTTTAGCTGAGGACTAATAACACAAGTGGCGAGCTGAATATTGATGGCAGATCTTTTCCTGCGGATATGCAGAAACCACCGAATGCAGAACTTCCTTCTTCCCCAGAAAATATGTTCTTAATATCCTGAGGTTCATTAGAAAATCCCCAGATAGTGCTGTGTCCGGCAAGTATATCCATTTGTGATCAACATCATTTGAATGAATGATCACTGCTAATGGAGGGAGGTTTCCTGTGCTCTCAATTCTCCTATATTTTTGGATGAGTTCTGCTGCTTTCTGCCCTGCTCCAGCCCTTCAGCACTGCCAGAGGTGCCTCTAAGATGTGCAAAAACCACTGGGAGGAACCAGACCTAGAAAGGGAGGGGAGATGGAAGACTTCCCCTCACCAAATAAAGGAGTGAGGGGGGTTTTGATAATTTTTGAGTTCTACATCAGCAGCACAGACTACCTTAAGTGTTAGGGAAGAAGACCATCAGGCAGCAAGCAAAAAAGGCCAGAAATTTCACACACACACACACGAATGTCCAAAGAGGGTTCAGAAATGAAAAACCAGATAACTTTCAAGTCCCTTTTATTCAAGACAATCTTTCATAAACAAGTTAGGATTTGGTGGCTAGACGGAGGAATTTGCAACTCTTGGGAAAGCTGGTCTATATAATTGCAGGGACTAACTCTGAGGAAGCTGAGGTGTTGCAGAAGGAAAGCAAGGGCTTGAAGAATTCAAACATGTCAACATCATATGTAGACATGGGAACAGGAGGGAATCAAACTAGCAATACTGGAAATGCCTTTGTCAACAGTAAGAATTGAGGAGATAGATATAAAAAACCGTCATTAATGGAAACAGACAAGGTCACGGAGGTCCATGATCAGCGTACATAATATTGCCAAAATAGCAAGAGTGAGAGCTTTGCTTTAAGGAAATGTTATGGCTCTGATTTCTAGAACTCTGATACAAGGTTTACAATAGAACTGTTGTCAGAGAGTACATACACACAAATAGATATGCACAATATCACACAATGTAAGCAAAGTTGTCAGTCTCAGCTTGAGCTGAAACACCATATAAACATCAGTAATAAACAGCATTAAAAAAGGCTTTGAAGGGGTGCTAGTAAATTTATCTTACTGAATTTGAAATGATAAGTCATTGGGAATGTCAGCTGCAATTTTTCTGTCTTTCTTGGTGCTTTATAATTCCTTAGGCAGAAAGAAGACTACACTGCAATCGCAAAAATAGTTTCACTAAGACACTTAAAATGTTCTTTATAGGGAAGAAGAATGCTGTTATAGCAAAACTTAAAACACAGGGTATCTACTTTACTGAAAAGGGTCTACTTGCTGAGTGGGATCATAATGACCAAATGCAGTAACTTTATTCATATGGAAATATACTTCTCTTCACGATGAAAAGCTCCCTCATCAGTTTGGTGATGAGGTTGAGAATCACCAACAGTATAAACTCCAAAGATTTTGTAAACAGACTTCTTTACATTACTTCTATTTTACTTTACATATATTTAAAATCTATTTTTCTTTATACTTTACCTGCATTTCCCATAGCACATTTCTGTTATTATCAGTGGTATTTATTCAAAATTTTCTCTGGGCCACTGATACACGAATGTATCTGACAAGTTTGTAGATATCAGAATCAGCAGTAGGATAAGCACCCTTCTTACTGTAGGTAAACTGGCACAAAAGCCAGCTTCACCAAATTAAACACTTTTTTAAAGAAAATTGATTTCTATAAACTGGTGTCTTGCTTCTGCCTGTAATCTTGTCTCATCTGTTTATGTTTTCCACTATGGAAAGAACAGGTATTATTTAGGGGTCAGTCTGGATTAATCAACATTATTTACACATTCTCCACCTCGCATCCTCATACTTACTAGACCACTGCTGTCTGCAGACCTAGCAATAAGCATGGGGAATATATGGGCTTTTCATAAGTTTCATTTATGATTTTTTTCTATACATTAACTTTGTTTCTCTCCAAGCGAAACATATTCACAAATATGAAAGAGAAGAGAAACAGAACCCTTCAATCCAAAAGTAAAGATTTTGGAGGCAACAAGTCCCAGAACAAGATTCCTATGAGACTCCACTGTTCTCTAACATCCTTCAGTTCTCCTCATTATCTCTGGATAACAAGCTATTTTTCAGTATTTTCTGAAGGCTGGAAAATCTTGCTTCTGCTCAGCAGATTAAAAGGAAAGGTCCAAAGCTGCAGCCCCTAGAAAGTCCCACTAAGAGCCTCCAGCCATATGCCAGGCATTACCAGGGCAGTTTTAACACCTCATGTTGCTGCAATTGTTATTATCCAAAAAAAGAATCCATGTCAAGGCAAGGATTTGAAACCAAGCCTCCAAATCATACACTAATGCTCAGTCACAGAAAATTCTCCACTCAGGCTCATGGGAGGAGAGAAATAAGGCCTCTAGTAGTTAAAACCCTAATGCCACGCATGTGATTCAGACCCAGGCTGTTGAAAATAAGAATGCAGTCACATTCTTTTTTAAGGAGGTAAAAGAAAACAATAAAATAAATTGAAGGTACTGTAATGAAAAGTTCTTGAAATTTTAGGGTTTTTTAAAGGCAAGCCTGTTTACACGAGTGGATACATCAGAGTAGCATCTTTGCATGCAAAACAGTCCATCCGCTACACAACTTTGTCGTTGAGCCAACAGTGAACTAGCAAGGTGATATAAAAAAGAAAAATCTATTGCCATCTGCATACAAACTGAAGCTGACATTTTAAGTTCTGGTCAATGCATTTCCTTTTCTTCAAGGTCTATTTACACTTGAGTTTGACAGGACTCTTACTGGGGATATAATCACTGGCACTACGCTGCAATTTAGAATAAGAACAAGGACATTATTAGCAAAGGGAACACGGGTGGGTTGTAGTTTACTTAAAATAAAAATGTAAAAAAAAAGGACTCTAGGAAGCTGTATTTAAAGCCTAAAGAAATAATTCAACTGTATAATTAAATATTTTTCATGGTCATACACAATATTTTGCAATAGGAAACAGAAAATGTAGCTTCATTATTAAAAATCACCAGGTACAAAAAGACTTTAAGAAATAATGAGCACAAGTCTTTGCACGTCACTTTCCTTATTTCAAAAGAAATCTGTGTGCAGAAGGGCCATAAAAATTCACTTGTAGTCATGGGCTGTAACATTTGAGGATCAAAAAGACTTGTGGAAATGGTAAAAACAGAGAAATGGGGAGGGTGAAAGAGCATTTTGCAGTCAAGCGGGATTGTTAAGACATGCTAACTATGGGGAGGAGGAAGTTTTCCTTGGAGGTGGCACATGCAGGCAGGCACCTCACTGAGCATTACGAGCAGTTACTTCTGTCCTTGGTGTGATGTTCTTGCTCCTACAGGCCACAAGTTTTGCCATCTTGCTGCAGTCCCCTGTAAGCACAAAATGACTAGGAAACATCTACCAGCTCCTTCAACACCTTAAAACCTAACAGTACAAATTTGGCACTTGAACATGCCACTGGAACATTAGTAGAAATTGCAGATATGTGTAGGTGGGAGGCAGAGGTGTTCCACAAGGCAGCCAAAGGGCTAATGATGGCAAATTGTGTTGCTGGTCATTCCCAAGGTTGCTCTTTAAAAACAATGCACAAATAACCAGCTATTTGCTGCCTCCTGTAGGATTGCAATCAGCTTATAATTTCAACAGCTATTACGAGCTCTGAAAACAATGTATTTCAACTGCGTATAAATGTGTTATGTGGAAGAAAGGATTGTTTGAACTAGGTTTCATTCATGAGTTTTCAAAAAGCTAATTTATTTTTTGGATGTTATTGGCTTCAAATCAATTCTCAGCAGGTGAAACCTAATGGTCTTAACTTATTAAATTTATGTTAAAAGAAAGGAGGAAAAAAAGAAAGTGATAGCAAAATTTTCATTAACTTGAACCTGATTCTCATTTACACGAGGGCTGGTATACACCACACTAGCTGTGCAAGGAGTTTTTTAACTGGGGGCAAATGCACAGTTTTCACTCAACTAAGCAACAGTTTATGGAGGCAAAGGTGGGTTTAACAGTCTTAATGCAAATAAGAATGAGCTCAAGTATAAACTAAACAAGGTTGGAAGCTTTGTTATCCGTGAAGGGTTGCTAACACATTTCCTGCAAAGTAAAGAGCACACTCCATTTTTTAATTTTTTTTTTTTTTTTCTCACAGATGATTCTGCAAGGTACAGGAAGCACTACACTGCTAACAAGCTTTCTTATATTTTACTGGATGTATAAACCATTTTGGAAAACATCCACAAATAACTGAATTTTATAATTTGTACAATAGCAGCTTCTTCTCACTGCTCTTTGAAGAACTTCAACAAACCCTGGTATTTTCTTTTCCAGATTATCAGTAATAATGTGGGTTTTAACCTCTGTAGCACCATAATGTTTAGAAATGCAATACTGAGACAGTAGTGCATGACAGCCTGTGGTTGTGATTTTGATGAAATTCCTATGAACTGTTGTAGCTCTAATGATTCAACCTCAGACTAGCAGGGTTACTGCAGGGTGGACCCAGTTCTGTCAGCTTCTATGAACTTTGGTGTAGTTAGGGAAAAGATGGCTAAGGTATTCAGGTTGTTAGTAATAAAATATGAATTAATGAATTAAATAAAAAATTAAGATTCAAGTATTTTTAAATGTCTTTTCACTAATCTAGCTAAAAGACGTCAGCTGTATAAGCTTACTTTGCAAGGGAAAATAAATATATGGTAAACTAAGTGGCCCATGTTCAACTACAAGGCTGAAGCAAGTTAAAACAAAGGACTGCTTTCTCAAAATGACAATCAAAGCTTTACTCACATGCCTACACTGCCACTTCGTAAATACCAGCCTTCATATTAACAAAAAAACTTATCCCTTTTAATATTGTGAGGTCAGCTTCAAAAGGTGAATTTAAAATGTTCAGAGGACAAAGTTACTTTTTTCCTCCCTAAATCTAATTTTTTTCACAGAATCACCTAGATTGGAAGAGACCTTGAAGATCATAAAGTCCAACCGTTAACCTAACACTGCCAAAACCACCACTAAATCATCTCCCTCAGCACCACGTCTGTCCATCTTTTAAATACCTCCAGGGATGACTATTCCACCACCTCTCAGGGCAGCCTTTTCCAATGTTTAATAACCCTTTCCATGAAGAATTTTTTCCTAGTATCTAATCTAAACTTCCCCTGGTGCAACTTCATTAATTTTATTTTTTCTTTGGATTTAATAAAAGATTCTCAATGCTTAGGGTTAGAAATCCTCTATTCATTACTCTGCATTTCAGAATGGAAAGAAAGAAGGAAATGAAAAGATTTTCACGGAATAAAGTTTGAACAAAATTATCCAGAAATATGTTTTACAATATTGCAATATTAGAATACAAAATGTTAAATAGAATATATATCAATACATTAAAAACATTAGTAGAACTAAATAAATCACAATAAGAAACTGATGTAAAAAAATAATGTGATCATGTCCTGAGGGAAAACGTAATTAAAAAGGGTATGTCCTTGTGAAATGCTCTAGTCTCAATGACATTGCATTTAAAAAGAAAAGGAGTAGTCATTCAGATCTAAGACAGACTGTATTTAAATAACAAAGCTTTTGCTGTTCAGCATTGATACAGTATTTAGAAACACATCCTTACATTTGCATTGTCATTTGCAAGAAAAAGTTACTTGTTCTTAATATGCTAGTTTTTCTAAACACAAATCTGATTATTTTTACTTAGCCTATGATCATTAGTAAACCTGGGACCTAATTTTTCTACTGTTGTGCTGCTGGACATACTATTCGTCTTGCAAATCAAAAGAATATCAAGCATTTCTGAAATTACCTCAAATCTATTCAAGTCGGGGGAAGGACTTGCACTTCTTTGGGCTTTTCTCCAGACTTCACGTCCAGTTTGAAAGACTGGCCCCTTGAACTGTAAGCAAAGAACAAGTAGTGCTACTGGACTGGTTGTACTGAAGTGCTAGAATGAGGGGCCGTGGTACATAAACTACTTTTTTGCCACTTCAGTAATTGAGAAATGCAGTTGACAGAGGCTTAAAAACCTTAGTCTTCAGAAGCGTCTGTACTTGGATGCACCTGGATTCAGACAATGAAAGCTTTGGGAACACGTCGCAATTACTCAACACAACTACCTACAGACAAACATCTCACCAACTCCATCTTTTTCTTCTAAGCCTTTATTGATCTGAAGCCGGTACAATGAGAAAACAGCTTAAAATCCTAAAACAGAGGTGGTGGACAAAAAAGCAATGCACTTCTAGCAGAATAGATTTGTCCCTCACAAGAGGAAAATCAATTTCTCCAATGGTTTTCTTGAATGAAGGAGGCTAGTTAGACATTCCACTAATGCTGGTAAAATCTAGAATCAATTTCAGACTAGCCTACGTTTAGTTCTTTCTTAAAGAAAACATGTGATCCCACAAGCTGAAACAAACATATTTGTGTTTTATAAAAGGCCACATGCATGATTTTCTTTCAAGAGATAAAGGCAAGAACCACATATTCAGTATCCCCTAAGGAAAAAGGAAAATCCATAATTTTGAATATATTCAAAAGTTAGGTGAAAGAAAGAATCTCCAACAGTTTTTTCAATGTTTGGATTTACTCTCCAAGAATGTTCTAGAGTTTATCTTTAATTAAAAGACTGTATTTTTCTATTTCATTCTATGTAAATTATCCACGTGAGTTCTGTGACTCAGTGATAGTATGTTGACAGCTCTGTTATTTTATATAACTGCTGTACATAGGTAATCAGAATGCATTATGTTGCAAAGATAATTATGTCGGTGGTTTCTGTTGTGGTGTGAAGCTGTGAGTCTCAGCAGAGTGTTTTTGCAACATCCTGCATTTCATACGGATGAGGAGGAAATTGTAAAGAATCTCCCAAGGCTCTGTATTTTTCTACAAATACATTAGTTACACAAAAGAAATCCCAGATTAGTGACAATTCTTTCTTTTCTAGTGGCCAAGTGATATTACAGAAGCCTATTGTATTTAGGCAAAAAGTTTCCTGAATTTGGGGGCTTAAACAACACTGCAAACATATTTCGGATCCACTGTGTTATTACTTTAATGAGTAATTCACATGAAAAGCCCTTTATGCATATATGTGTACACAGTTGTCATGAACCAGTAGTAGTACAGGGCAAATTTTGGGACATGAATTTTAACCTCAGTAACCCGAATTTTCATATCCTCTGCAGCCAGTATTGGACTTGTATGTAGAGAGATGATTTGATATTTTTTTCCTTTCTTAGAGACAAAGGTTTATAACAAATATTTATCTGCCTGAAGATGGAAGAAATCCTACTAGCTTCAAGTTTTCCTTTCACTTGACAAGTTTGTAAGGCAGAGGCAGACATCTATCAGAAATGTTGCAATACACACTGACATCATGCTAACAGGTACCGCATCAACCCTAATTTATACAGCGTTTCTTCACTCACTTTTCCTGTAATGCCAACTTGTTTGTGTTAGGTAGTGACTGTTTTCACAGATAAGCAATTAATAGGAAATAAAATATGGTATGTGAGTTTGACACCAGTTAACAACAGCCAGCAGCTAAAGGATGAATTTCAGCCCTAATCTATTGTGATATATTGCATTCTTTTAAAGTTATATCAAATATTAACTGGAAATTGCTGATGAGGAAGACCTCACAGGTCTTGTATTCTATCCTTTTACCAGTGCAAGCTGGTTTTAATACATCCAGTACTTTAATGTATTCAAGATTATTATTTTCGTGACATCCATGTCTATTAATATGCACGCATCAAATACTTTCGGTTTACAAGGCAATGACTCAGAATCTATTAAATAGGTAAATAATAAAGTGCACAGTGCTTAAGAAAACATATTAAATGTGCTTTTTTTTTCATGCCACTTTTCTAAATACCTGTTTCCGCTTACCGTGAGCAAGATATCTTAGAAATACAGTATCTTTGGGGATTGGGTTTGCCTCAGAAGTCTATTGGAAGGTTTCTAGAGCTGAAAAATTCAAATCCCTTCGTGGTGGTTTATGAAATACGTAGGGATCTCACATCTGTATGAGTTTTAAGGCACTTCACCTAGAAAACATGACTGCAGTCATATTTTAAGATGAAAAATGACCACCAGTCAAATGGAGATATCCAGGAGACTGCAGCTGGGTCAGGCTAGTCCAGGGTGTGACAATTGTCACAACTTGCAGTGGGACCTTCTAATTTTTTAGGTACATTTTTGAACCCTATACACAGCTATAAGCTTTGTGTCTTACAACTTTCACAATTTGATCACTTTTCGCTGTAAATGTTTACATTAGGACAGCGAAGCCCCCAGAACAGACAATGACCTCAAAGCCCATTATAACCTATTTTAATAACTCCCATGGATATCCCAACCTCCTGAAGCTATTGTCACATACTGAAGTAGTCTTAGTTTTTCCAGTGCCTAGATGGTACAAGCACTATTGTGGAGAATTACTTACACTGTTTCTCCCAAGGCTTCTATTTATTTCTTGGTGCTGAAATAGGGTTCTCTCTTGTTTACCACCCTTACGCCCATCACAACTTAACAAATAACTATTGACTATGGTGAGCTTGGAAGCATCGAGGAAGGCATTGCTGGCCTTGCTGTGTGCAGGAACAGGATAATACTTCTGTGTTAGTCACAACTCCGTTGTGCTCACTACTGTGAGCAAGGTAAAAACCATCTTCCACCCTCCTCTTCCTATGGATGTCTGCAAGGCCAGGTCTCCAGGCCCCAGCTGCTTTATTAAATAAGATTCTCCTAGTCTCAAGTAATGCTGACATATTTCCAAAAAAAGTTAATATGGATATAGTCTATTCTTTAACCTCTGGGTTGATTTTTTCTCATTGTTCCCCTTTTTATAATCTATGTTACAGACTAACTTTATGTATTCAGGGTTCTGAATGCAATGTCATATTAAGACAATTTAATACAATGTAAAGACATAATATTTCTATTTTTTCCTTCTAAAATTATTTTTTAAAGCAGAAGTATTGCTCACAAAATGAAAATATTTAACAGTGGCAGGTAATATATTTTTTTGGTGTAAATAAATTGCAACGGTTGTATCTGTCGTGTGGATTGTAACCGTTGAAAGCTTTATGTGGATGTGCATCTTAGGAAAATGAGTCATTGTTCATGTTCAAGGCTAAAGTTAGCCATAAGTATTTATAAAATATATGGATTATTTTCAAGTTCTCTTAAATTTTACACGCAATTAAAATGTAGAACCTTACCTATATCTTTTAAATATTCCTTGTTTATCAAAACCATGCTTTCATATTATTATTAAAGTGTAAGAGTTTTTGTAGAACATGTTAATATGCATAAAATTTTTGCATATATTTATATAGTTCTTAAGGGGTTTAGCATTAAAATAAGTTACTATTAATATTGGTCTATTCTGTGATCCAAGAACATAAACTTTTTCATATAATGGAAGGCTTTCAGCATTGGGATTGTACGCGGAATCTTCATTACAGCAAAAGCAAAGTGCTATTTGTAGACAGTTATTAACCATTTTAAAACAGTTGTGACTTCAATGCACATGGATGCCAACCAAGATTGGGTCACAGTTTATTTTTTATTATGCGATCACAAAGTTGAAAAAAGAAAAAAACATGTATTTTATGTCTTAAATACTTTCAATGTAAGTTACTTCAAATTTTTTTCATGATCCAACACTATATAAGCATTTTGTGCTGGTTACAGATTTATCTGTACACTGTTGCCTTCATTAAACATCCTAAACTTTCCACTAGCTTTGAGGTGAAGGATTAGGTGTAGAAACTGACCCT
The DNA here is from genome assembly GCA_013398295.1 of Chionis minor. Lineage (NCBI taxonomy): Eukaryota > Metazoa > Chordata > Aves > Charadriiformes > Chionidae > Chionis > Chionis minor. Next base: position 93,891 of record VZSF01002480.1, read on the forward strand.
ATTTGAATATTAACTGGGTTTTATTTCATTTATGTTTGAGGTTTTGGGAATCTAAAATTAACATTTACGACTTAAGAAGGGAATGGAAGGTAATAGTGATGATGAGTATAGATTTCTTACTGATTCAGTGACTGAGAATTCAAGAATGTTTTTCATGTTATATATTTCTGACCTTGAAAGTCATAACTTGAATATGTTCTATATTTGAACTACATTTGTTTTGGTTCACCACACACACTTGATCTGTCGAAGCACTGACTCACGAAATTCAGGTATGAAAAGTATATAAAGACCATTTTCTATGGACTTAGGAAGACTAGAGAGATTATAAAGGACAATAATTTATGGATGACATAATTCAACTAGGACTCAAAGTCTTCCTACATCACTACCATTGTATCAAGACTAGAAGACTATATAAAAAAAAAAAATTGGTAGTGATAAAAAAGTCAGATGATAATTTGATTTTCTTTTCATTTCAGCAAAAAGATATCTTTGGAAAAAAAAAGTCTACAAGTAAATTGTGTTTTACTTAGTGCTTTCACCTCCCTTCATATCATATACCACAGTCATACCTTAATTGTTCTTGTATTTCTTTCCTAAGAAAAGACCATCAGCTCAAACATGAGATAGCTTTTATTAAATAATGAGAGTTTCCATTTTAATGCAAATTTGAAAATGGCCAAATGGGACTCTAACATTGTTCTGATGTTCTGATGTCTACAAGTTAATCAAATATATCATGTTTTAACATTATTAATGTGCATTAAAGTCTTACCATGGTAAATAACATGAACCAACTTTTTTATTTTAGCAGTGTGTTCCAGACTCAGTTTCAGTGGGGTTTTTAAACTTAATCACAACTGTCTGCCACAACACTTTTTGCATATTGGGATTTTTCAAGAAGGTACGTGTTAAATGATGGATTAATTCTGTATACCCTAATTTATTTAAAAATGGAGAAGCCGATTTTTAAAAATTAAGTTTATTGCTTTTATACTTCTATTACTTTTACATGTCTGTATCAATGATGCTACATTTCTGGGTTTTGAGAACTCATATAAAAAGCTATTATTTAGGATGTATAAGTGACAATATTCAAAAGACCAATTGATTCTGTAACTAAAAATATTCTGTTTGTCAATTACTCTTTATACATATGTGCCCATGCTTTTTTAATACTAGCAGTCTATATTTAAAGATGTTTTTAATGATGAATAATGCATATTTTATATAGAGATATCTCTGAAGAATGACTCAAAATGGTGTTTTTATTTACACATTTTTATCAAGACAGACTGTATGGCGATGAGGTCTTCAGTTGGTGCAGGACTGAGGCTAGACTGGTCAAAGGAACCTAAGGGAACTAGTCACACGAGTTTCATAACATAATTATTGTAACAAATCCTTGCACATTCAGTGCTAAAGAGTCACTATGGTAGTCCATAATATGGCTATTTCTATCTTCAGGGCAACTGCAGGTGAACAACTCAATGTGTTAATACAACAATGTACTTTTACACATCTGAGTAATAACTGCATTACCACAGGGTTATTACCACATTGTGATAATAGCACTGCAGGGCCGTAACATGAGCTAGAAAAGAATTATCAGCATAAAATTTTACCAGACATTTGCAATACTGAAATTTCTTTAATAGAGGAAAATGAGACAGCATAATATATAAGACTTAGACACCTAAATCTGTCAGATCTCTCCACCTCCATGGAAGAGCACTGCAGATGTATTCTGAAGGGCAGACTCTAAACATTCTTCTTGGCTTTGTGCTACAACGAAGTGTGGGATTTATGGCCTGCTTGAAATGATGGAGGCAAACTTCAGGCCCTCTGGATGACCCACTGGCACTTGGATGTCCTCCTGTTCTCCAGCCCATCTCCCAGAAGCAGAGTGGAAGAGCTGCATATCATGCTCCCCTGGCCCTCTAGGCTCAGACATGCTGCCCCTCTTTAGAGCAGAGGTGTTACATGAACACTCATAGAATCATAGAATAATTTAGGTTGGAAAAGACCTTTAACATCATCGAGTCCAACCATTAACCTAACACTGCCAAGTCCACCATTAAACCATGTCCCTGAGTGCCACATCTACCCAGCTTTTGAATACCTCCAGGGAGGGTGACCCAGCCACTTCCCTGGGCAGCCTGTTCCAATGTTTGATAACCCTTTCAGTGAAGAAATTTTTCCTAATAGACAATCTAAATTTTCCCTGGCACAGCTTGAGGCTGTTTCCTCCAGTCCTTATCACAGAGCGCTGTGAAGTTTTTCAGATGCGTTCAAGGACAATCCATGTGCTCTAAAGTGTGGGATGCGCTGGACCTACAGATAGAACAATAGCATATGTGCTATCAATTCAGCACAGTCAGTATTAGAGTGGGTAGAGCACATTCTGGTGGAAAAGCTGTAATGCAGAGATGTGGTGGCTGGGCCTGGTTTGTTCCCTAGACAATAGTAGCATCACAGACTGCCTGCAGATCTCTATGTTTGTATATAGCTTGGAGTCTGGTGTAATTCAGGGTATAGAGGCACTCTGACCAGCACAAATAATAAATGACAATTTATGAGGGTAAATTACCAGCTAGAATTTGAAAATGCACAGGTTTATAGCAAAACAATTTGTGATTGCTCAAACGATTAGTAAGTTGATTAGCTTAAATAAGCTATTCATCTACTAGACGAGGAGCTTTCAAGGTTGTTTGGGGCTGCCTGCTCTCATCTATCTCACTTTTCCTGCAAATGTGACATGACTATACTCACTGGCTGAACAGTTACAGGCTTACTCATCTCTGTCTCTGGAAGACTACTTGCGTTCACTCTAGTAAAATGAGACCTACAATGACAGATCCTCATATGATATAAACAGGGACAGTGACAAAAAGACCTCAGCAAAGTTGTGTAAGAGTAAACTAGCTACCAACTCCTCCCATGAAAGCTAAAGAGGTAACAAAAAAGTTAGAGGATCCAAAGTTACCCAAGGTTAAACTATTTCTTTAAGCTTGACTCAGACTGTTGTGTTTGGGTTCTGTTCAGATCTATGTGAAATTATGTACCAATGAGCCACAATTCCTTGGCAGTAAAATGAAATGAAGTGTCCATCTGCCTTAGCTTGGGCTCTTATTTCTTGCTAATAAAACTCGTCTCAGCAGAGAGCTGATAAACAATTTTCTTTTGCCTACAGTCATTTCTCGACAGATGCACACATTCCTATGAGCTCTGCGAATCACCCTCTAAATCTTCCAAAATCAAATTAACAGTAATTGAAGCTGTAAGTGTATGTACAGACATGTAAGAGTCTGCAATAAGTGTGTCACACCTGAAGTGGAATACAATGATTGTCAGTGATAAGTCTTAGACTAATAATTAAAAAAAAATAAATTGTTTTCCTGAGATTATAAGTAATGGCTACAACAGATTCACCCAACATCATGAGCACAACGGGCAAGTTGTGCAGGAGAAATGAAAGACAAAGAGTGCAAACTAGAAGAGAAAGTGGCTCAGCCTGAAAAGCCAATTCCCATCACATCATGATGCTATATTTGAATCTGAAACTATGAAAAATGCTGTGCCTGTTAGAATCAGCTTTCAAAACCCTTTTCAACTCCCTCACCAGCTCAGGCCTGTCCTGGGTGCTGTATCACACTCCTTCACAGAGAAAGAGGTCTGAAACAGTGTATGCACCTCCCACAGGCAGCACCCTGGCCTGGGATCCTTGAGTCCTCTGTCTCCACCACAGCAGCAAACCGATAAAAAGCTCTGCCTCCAAAACGGGCAATAAAGCACGCACCGAATGCTATTTTTAAAACCATCCCAATTAAAAGCCTAAAATAGAAAACATGGTGATTGATTTTAAAACCCAACAAAACGAATCAAGCACATCGTAAATTACAGACATGAAAATACATAAATTACAGTGGGAGGTATCTACGCTCCTGTCTGTCAAGAAGGCAGAATGCATAGTCTATAAAGTGAATAAAATATTCTAAACCATTTTATTCATACAGGATACAAGACTGCCACAGCGCAAAAGTTTTAGGTATCTAGGCAAATAAAATCTTGTGAAGTGTTATTTTTTTTATAAAGCCGAATCCAGAGCAGACCATATTGTAATATACTAAAGTAGACAGCCAGTATGATGTTTCTTTCAAGGTTATATGAGGCAAGTAAGCTGCAATGGAAATTTGATGTAAGCATACTCTTTACACAATAGGAATTTTAAGGGATAAAATGCAAAACATAAAATTTGTTTCTAATTGCTCTTTACTTGCTGATCTATAAAGCTCATTGAGAAGCCTAAATGGTTATGTCATAGTAGATTAAATTTTAAATCAAATGCATAGACAATCACTGATAAAACTAATGCATAAAACATATTGAGAATAGGAATCACTGAGACTGAACTCCAAATTGCAATTTGATGTATGGATTCATAGATTCAAGTAAATAAAAAAAAAAAAAGATTGGAATTCCAAATTAGTTATCATGTTCAAATATTACCCCAAAATTGTTACAATACATGATTTCACCAGTGGTTCTTTGATTTCTCTGCTTACGTCTGGCTTTGACTATTGATTTGAACTTTAAAGCTGAGTGTAGTTGCATAGCACAGTAGAAGATTCACTTGTAGCATTGTGAGCAACTTAATCTCTACAAAGAAGTATTTAGGCTACCAGTTTGCTAGCCTAAGGATAATTTTATTTCAGTGGAGGAGGTCCACAGTAACTTTATATACTACTTACATATTACTTAAGTACAGTCAGGATTTAAATATTTAAAACACACTTTTTGTACTCTCCTTTTGGGATGGTATGTCACCACTAAGTAAACAGAAATTGTATATCTGCTGTCTCCTCTTCAACTATAGCAACGAGCTAAGGAAAAAAAATAAATCTAAAATTAGTCAAAGTTGAAGGACAATGAAAATGTGACCATATGAAAGTTTTGCTTTTGGAAACAGGTACCACCTCCCAGAATCATGTTTAAATTAGTCCTACAAGGAAAATATGCACAGACAGATTTAAGGGAAAGAGCAAGGCTTTGCAGACCCTGGAGAAGACTCCAAAATCTGATATGTTATCATCAGATTACTCTAAAGTCACAACAGAACTGGATTAGAAAAACCTCAGGAGAATGGTTTCAATCAAAACCAAGCATCCCCTGGTAAAAACATTTCTAGTTTATCTCCCGAAGATTATCAGAAAACAAATTAAGATGAAACTTCACCAGATAATGCATGTGTTAAAAAATGCAGTTACTGGACAGATAAAATGAGCTCAAGCTTTTCCCATTGTTAATGGAATAAAACAAGACACATATTTGGGGCAAATATATGGAACTTCATTGGCACAGAAATATTTAAATCAAGTACACTGGATTTCCCTTTATCTTTTCTCTTTGAGGTATGCAATATATAAACGTTACATGAATGGATCTTCAAAAATCCTTTGCAGCAAGTTACTCTCTAAAATTCAGGGTGTTCCTTTGTGCTCTATTTGTACAAGTTGCGAATTTTATAGGAGCATGGTAGTGGCTTATCCTAACAGTGCAAAACTGTTAACAGGGGTGGTGACAGGCTGTCAGTTGCTAACAGTACTGGCACCATGGGATTCCTGGAGTCTCTGAATCAAATTCTGATTTCAGTTGTACTAATTTTATCTTGTGTGAGTCAGTTTTGTTGAGGGTAGTCGCTCTTAAGAGTCCTGAGTATTAATTTAAGAACAAAAACTGTTGCTGATTTGCTATTGCAACATCTCAGCTTTCCTGTGACTGTAGTTAAGTACTGTAAAGGCTTATTGCAATCCATGCTCTGAATCGGACATGAAGTGACAGTGCCATTAGTTTGTTCAGTTCTTTCACTACTGTCACTCTAGAAGAGTGAACAGACAGGTCTAATTGTCATGAAATACATGATTCTGACTCTATATCTTATCCACTGAGTATTGAAAAGTCATAAGCTGAAGTGCTTTTATGAAAGTTCTACAGGAGTGACATAATTTTAGATTTTAAAAAATGAAACTGTTGAGTGTTCAAAAGAAGAAAGAGATTGGGGGGAAAAAAAAAACTACCGTCAGAGGCATTTATCCCACACCATGAGGCAAAGGCCATCATTTACCACGTACAGGCTGGCCTTGAAGAAATAATTTTTATAGAACATGGTGATTTAACTATCAAAACCTCCATTGTAAACATTCTGAGGTAGAGAAGAATAACTGCACCTTCTATCACATTCATCTTCAATCTATAGAGACATGCATGGTATTTTACTGAAATTATTCCTTATATGGCAAGGAGTTGTTGCAATTTTTCTTAAATTGTTACACAGATTTTGCTTTTTTTTTTTTAAACAGGGAAAACAGTATTTAGACTTTACTGAATAGAATAAAAACTAGTATTTGATTGCACTGTTGTAAAGAACTAAGAAAGAAGGTCACACAGGGAAAAAGAAAGTAAGTCAATAAGAAAAATAAGAAAATTTCAGTGAAGAGATCAGCTGTTTATCCTAAGCCACACATTAACAAAAGCAACTCATTTCCTGTCTGAAGCATGCTTTAAGATGTTATAAGACTGCTAAATAATATGATTGCTAATACTGGAATTAGTTATCTCCTGATCAGACTTCCTAGAAAGAATGGACTGTCATGAATTGTTTTAATAAGTATATATGAAGTCTGAAGGGATAAAGATGGTTTGTCTAGAATTCTTTTTTATCTGTCTAGTCATCACAGCATCCTATGAAAATAGCATTATGTGGGAAGAAGAAACACTTGTAGAAGCTACAGCATTACTAGAAGTTGTAGGCGAGAAAAATTGGAGGAGATTATTAATTTTCTGAGAAATGTGAAAGTTCTGACATGTATATGTGTGTATAGCTGCATACACACAAGTGCAGAGATGTACAAGGAAAGACTGAAGTTTCAAGTCCACCCTCTGGTCATTATCTGGGTGAATAGACATTTTTGTTAAAATAAATTGTGGGCGTGGGAGTATGGACATTAGGACTCTTCTCATTCTACAGTTATGGACTGTTGTGGGCACAGTTTAAACCTGAGGGCAGGTTGTTGTCTAAGGTATAACAGGTTTTGGGTCACCTACTTTGCAAATGCGGTGAGGCTGTGTCACAATCAGCCAAGAAACTGTGCTGATACAGGACTGATTGGCAACTTTAACCCTTTTTTGCAGTAGTAGGTGACGCTGGGTTTTTTTCCTGCTGTCCTCTATCCACCCAACCCAGATGTACTCTACAGTTGCTACCACCTGCCTTGTAACCCTTCCCAGAGTCCTTGTGCCCACTGGCTGCCCATGGACAGGGTAGATGTCATGGCTCTCAACCACGTAACATTTTGAGATGCAGTGCATGGCCATGCAGACTAGCTGCAAATATAATAGCTTCCAAAATACCAGCGATGGAAAAAGGTCCTGATAAAAACTTAGCTCTGTTGATCAGTACACAAATCATAACTCTACAGTTGCAGAGAATGGTACATTGACTTGGGCACGTTTAAATATCCAGTTTGAAATTACATTCTCAACTTCTTTCTATTCACATTTGGCTGAATACAGCCTGACCCTTAAATGTCTTATGCAGGAGATTTTCTTCTTTTTAAAAGTATATTTAAAGTGTATGTAGTCTAACTACCTTTTCATAATGCAGTAGGAGAGTACCTCCAATAAGTTTGTAATGCCATCCACCTTCTTAAAATGTTCTCTATTAAATCAACTATTAAATCAAAATATCATGCTTTGCCAATAAGTTATTAAATGTCTGAACAAGTATATGACATTTTAAAGAGTCTGTTTCAGGCAAAACTACACCGTATCTTGTATTTCAAATATCCTTTAAAGAAGACGACCAATTATTCTGTCAGATTCGTTGTGGAAATCCAGAGCAACTCTGCCTATTTCATTTGGACTAATGCTGGGCCCCTCACCGGGGCTGATTGAGCTCATCAGAATCTACAAGAACTGCCTCACTGAATGCAGTGAGGACTGAATTTCAGCTATAGCATACAAAATTAGTAGGCACCCCTGGATGGCATCCCTTCCCCGCAGCAGGTCAACCACTCCACACAGCTTGGTGTCATCAGCAAACTTGCTGAGGGTGCACTTAGTCCCACTGTCCACGTCGCCAACAAAGAAGTTAAATAGTACTGGTCTGGGTACCAAGTACCATATGCACTTTTACTTCCTGAAGGATTTTATTGAAATAATGTATAACCTGTCACTCTTCCTTTAGGCTCTTTTTTTCTTTTCTTAGTGATTTTTCTGGTGGGTCACCATCAGGTTTCATTGCCATTCAGCATTCTAAAGTAATTTTAAAATACTAAACATGGTCCAAACCAAGCTACTCTGAATGAGTTTTTAATATTGAAACATTTAAAAAAAATCCAAACTCTTCCACAGTCATGGGTGAACAGCCACAGTCTTTTCTTTCTCATCTTTGAGCTACCATCTATATCATCTTAGTTCATCCATAAAAACCTTCACGCATCCTACAAGCCTGTTAAGCACAAGTCAAGCAGAACTTGACAATTACACAAAGAGTACAGTCAGACAAGGATGACCAACCAATTCAAGGATGCCCAACCTATGACCCATGGTCATAATCAAGGCCATTAGAAAGACTCATACAGATCACAACTTGCTCACTGTTCTCCTCTCAGTAGCATTGGAGGAAGGCAAGCTATGTCATATGAAAAAAAATCTGCACATGCTAGTTGATCTGTCAAGGCATGTAGCTCTGCAAACTCGCCGGGCTACTTCTGAGGTAAATAAAATATTTAACTGTTTTAATTTCTTAATAATATTCTTCAAAAGTCTGCTTAGATCACAGGTCCGTCTGGTTCAGGATGTCATTTTTCATAAATATCCCTCCTGATTTTGATCTTCAATTTAAGTTGGAATAAGTGAAATAAAATGTTTCTAAGTTCCAGGAAAAAAAACCAAACAGACTTTTGTTTCTGAAATTTGTATGACAGTTTGTAGACAAGCACTTTCCTTAGTATTCTTCTAATGGAAATAGTAGGAACCCAAGTATTTAAAACAATATGAATCTAGAGATAAACCCAAGCTTCAATGACTGCCATGGTCTAAGTGAGAAAAACAAAAAAGAGTAAAATATTTTTATTAGCTACTCTCATTGAATTTTAATTTAATATGTACTATAAAATCAGAAGCACAAGCCTCATTATCAGTTTATATAAAAAATACCATGGGCATGGTTACTGGTCACTATGCTAATTACATTTACACCGTCTTAACAAAATCAGATAACACACATCCTTTTTATGATTAATTTTATTAGTAATTAATGGTGCATGATTGCATGTTATGATCAGTTGGGGGTTTTCTGAGTTTAGTAAGAACGCTACTCATTGCTGGCAACTAGCATAGATAGCCAAAAAATCAGGTTGAAGTTAAACACTTCAACTAAAACTTATCTACATGCAGGCAATAAACTGTATCAGCAAGTCATAATAACATGACTATGTTACCAGTGGGTAGAAATATTGCTTTGTTTAGGAACTTAGGAAGTCTTCAAGTAATTGAGTTACTTGCAGATTGACTGTTGATTGCTCCAACTCTCATAGTTTAATGGGTTTGTGACCACAATGACCTTACAGGTATACTGTTCCAGGACCTCTAGCAGTCTCAGTCTCAGCATTGAGAGAGAGGTGACTCAGCAGCCAAGTCAAAAGACACAATTCACTGGGTTCCTGACTTATGTTTTTATTTTCATAGAGTCTAGTCCTGTGCTTGAGACAAAGCCGTCATTGAGATATTTAAGGGAAAGTCAGCTACACTCAGTTTATCAGAGTATTCACTCAAAGGCTTAAAAAACCATGGTGGGGTAGAGACTTAGGGGAGACTGCACATAAATATAACTGGTACTCATATATTGTTAAGGTGGCAAAACTGTCTTGCACAGGTCACCTTAGGGGATACCTGGGAAGAGTTTGGTAAGCTTCAGCAGCAAGAAAACATGCTGAAAAACATCCTTGAAGGCTACAGAGCATGACTCTTGATTTAAGGAGGTGGCAGCTATGTAGCAAAATGGGCTGCAGTTTCTTTGGCCCCTCTTCACCTCATCCACAAGAAATCTCCTGGTTCCCAACAGAAAGTTCTGATAATAGGGAAGATAAAAGTAAAATACCCAGTCCTTGGGTCTTTCACCTACAGTTTGCAGTCGTGGTGAAGAAATAAAGGAATTAGGTTTTGCTTATATTTAGCAGCTTTTAACAGTGGTACAATGAATCATCAGCTGCATTTCAGGAGAGTGTTTCTGGTGTGCAAATACCAGAGTGCAACTTCTGTCACTTCAAATTTTAGTCCGTACAGGATGTGGTTTGGGTCTTTTGGGTTTTTTTGTTTTCTTTCTTTAATTTTAGGCTGTGTTGAGATAACAGGAATACTGCATGGCACAATTACTTCCAAGCTTTGCCCCAACACCCCACTTCTCAGGTTGAAGTCTTTTCAAGTCTCCTTTGGTATTCACAGGAACTCTACATCCAGTATTAATGAGATGACAAAATCACTAAAATGTTTCTAGAGGAAAAGAATATTTAACTGGAAGGTATGATCATGTCTTTGTGTGAGGCAGCTTTCTGCGAAGTGTGAAAGAATGAAAACTCTCATTATAATCACTATTTGCACAGAGCCAGTCCCGTTAGCTCAGTAGTTAGAAATAATGCTCATTGCTTTCATATAGAGCTGACATCAACACCCAGTATAATTTCAGTCTAACGAACAAAGTGCAATATAGATCCTACTTTTCTAGAATTGCTTGTTTGCTGCAATGCTGATTCAGTTCCTCTAATTCTATAGATTGAGCACATGAAGTCAGATGTGATTGGGACACCTTCCACTAAAAGCTTTACAAGGGGTAGAAAGCAAAAACTATAAGACATCTACTAGGAATAACCTGGTTCTTTGCGCAGACCCCTTAGGATGCAAATTAACACTCAGCTACAGTTTCTGTAAACTAGCACCCAACTGTCAATACGTCATAAATTATTATATTATATGTCATAAATTATTATATTAATTCCTCAAATCTGTACTTTCTGTGATAAGTCTTAGGGTAAATTCAGAGTAAAATTTGTAGATCTCATTTGTTTTCTGCTAATTGCACTAATTAACCGAGGATAATATGGTACCATATAGTAGTAGGGATGTTACCTAAATAGTTGTTCAAGGACATTTAAGATATTTTTCCTAGGACTTATCAAGACAAACTAGACTAAACACCACAGCTAGAATAGCACTAGTTTTTTTGGAAACTTCCTTTTTGGAAAAATCCTGTAAACTAATTTGTACCCGTTCTTTCTAAACTCTTTAAGATAAGGCAATCCTGTATGCCAAACAAATATTGTTTTTTCTGTAAAGAACGGTGACCTATATAGTCCTATATGATATTTATGGAAAAGTAACTATACAAGATTCAGGTGTAACAACGGACATCAACATTATCTGTTGTCATCAGATAAATAACTAAAAGTTTCCCCCAGCTGTAGGATTTCCTATATCTATTTAACTGATGGGGAATTACAATATACAAAGGTGGCTTTATTTTTAATAATAACGTATTTAAGCATCTCTCAACTTAAGCAGTACCTAGAGGTATTCGCGTTTTCTGCAGATTTTATATGAATCTTTTGACAATTTCCCCCATCCCGCAACTATAAGACTCATCTGGCTACTGTGTCCCAGTTTTGTGTCCCCCACAACAAGAAAGGTATTAGAACAAACCCAGTGGAAGACCAAAAAGATGAGCAGGGGCTTGGAGCACATGATACAGGGAGGCTGAGAGAGGGTTTTGTACAGCCTGGAGAAAAGAAGGGTAAGGAAGGAAACTTAGCCTTCACCTACCTGATGGGCAGTGAGAGAGAAGAAAGAGTAATACTCCTCTCAGAAATGCAGAGTGAAAATACAGAATTCAATAGACAAAAAGTACAACAAGGGTGGACAAACACTGGAACAGGTCACCCAGAGAGGTTGTGAAGTCTCCATCCTTGGAGATATTCATTACTTGAGTTGACAAGGCTCTGGACAACCTGATCTAACTTTGAAGGTGGATGCAACTTCAAAATCCAGAGTTGTTTCTACTTTGGCTGAGGCATTGGACCAGACAACCTCCAGAGATTGCTTTCAACCTAAATTACTCTATGATCATCATTATCATAGAATCATCATAGAATGGTTTAGGTTGGAAGAGACCTTAAAGATCATCTAATTCTAACCCTCTGCCATGGGCAAGGACACTCAGGAAAGAAGAATTTTAATTTGTCTTTTTGCCCTGAGAGATTGAACTCTGTAATTTATTTAATTGTTTGTTTGTTTTAGGGAAATGTTAAAAATGTTAAAAATCACCTCATCAGCTTAGGAAAAAATCTTTGACAGTGGAATTTAAAATCTGAAAGTATCTCCAACTCTCATTCATTGAGCTTATGTCCTTTAAAGATATATTCTAATAGTATCACTGGTAGTGATATCTTTATAGTATAGCAAAATATTCACAAAGACTGCAAAATTTTATGACAAAAGAAAATTACAGAGTGAAAAAAATGAAATCTCATCCCTTAGCGTTGTTCTGAGTCAATGGATATAGTAGCATTCAAATTTTCCAACAGTCCTGCCAAAATGAGGAAACAATGAAAGAGTATTTGCATAAATCATATCCTGCTAGGTATAACATAAAATGCAAACCCAAGAAAAAGGCTCCTGCAGAAACAGTTGCTTTTATGAATAAAGTTTTGCAGATTGTTCTAACAGTCAGTGAATTCCATTTCTGAAAACAAGAGAAAATTAATGAGCACGCAGGTTTTGCAGCACTGCTTTTCAAGCGAGCCAAAATCTCCTTGGAGAAACAGTGGCAAGCTAAATATTTGTAAAGGGGATGCAGCACTTCCCTTCATTCCCAGATGGCTGTAATCCAGATTTCCATACATGAATTGGAGTAGAAAGAGCGTTACCATGACCTACAGAAGCTTATTTCATCTATTGGCCAGTGCACATTGTATGTCCCTTTCTATGTTCCAGGCTGTTCAATACAGCCTACAGGTGTTAAGAGTCTTTTCTACATAGAGAAAGGCTCCTCTGCACCAATTCTGATGAACAGCGCAGAGCCCAGAGTGACAGTCAGCACTCACTAGTTTGTGGAAAAAACTAAGTTGCAAATAGGAATCATCATAGGAAAAAAAAAAAAAAAAAAAGACTAACAGAAATTAAGAATAGAGATGCCTTAATACATACCCACAAAGTTGCGATCTAACCTAAGTCAGCCCTGTGGTGTCTTTTGTCCTGGAGCTAGAGAGCCTAGCTAAGCTACAGAAATCTCATTAGTGACCAATGCTACAAATAATCAATGTTTCCTGCACTACAGCCAAATCCTCTCTTTTCCAGATTACAATGGCCACTGTTCCTGGTGCAGACAACATTTAATCGCCAACCACTACCAGACCTACACCGGATAAAGCCTCAGTTGTTGGCAGAGGTGGTTTAACGAATTTGTAGATTTGTCTCTTCAGTATCCCAGTCTGCCTGATGGTGGAAGAAAACCAAAAACTATCTGAACCTCTGGACACCAATCTTGGCATGACATTAATGTTGGACAGTTTCATGGAGCACCTCCAGAAGAGCTGTGCATCATGTGATGCAGGAATGACCTCTGCAGAAGGTCGGGCTGTGGGGGAGGAAGAGGGAGATGATGGTCGTGAAATCCCAGGGCTCCCTTCATCCTTGCCCAGCAGTGGGCAAATCCATGCCTGAGGTGATGACATTTAGCTCCATCTGCCACAAACCGTGTAGTTTGAGTTCCCATGCACTCAGCCTGCTGCCAGTGCAAAGCCTGGAGCGCTGCCATGTGGGAAGGAGGAGTCCATTACACTGTGAAAATCGTTTTCATATCTCCAGAAGCCAGCATTTCCCATGCCACAGGGAAGCACATTAGCTGTATCTGTTCCATTCATTAATGCAAAAAACACGTAAAAATGAAAGAAGCATAATACCCAGAATTCCTTTTCTTACAACTACTGCCATTTTAATTACCCAATATAATCCATTTTGTCTAGGTTAAGGGTTAAACGCTGCAGTCAAAAAACTTGAAAAAATATGCATAAAATAGATTTTTTTTTTGTTTAAAGTATGTTACCATTAGAAAAAACCCTTCTCTAAAAACAGTGTAACAAGTCAGAAATGTCAAAAAAAAACCAGCGAAAAGGAAACAGCATTTATTGATGTTCTGTTTCCTGCTTGCATTGCCTTTTCTTGCAGTCAAGAAGAGTAGGATTTCTCCTTTAAAAGGAAAACAGGGATTCTTAAATCACCATGCATTTCCATTAGCTGGGGCAATGAGAAAAAAACACAGAAAATAATTCCAGATCTGCACAAAAGATACAAAAGTTGTCATTGCTATGGAATAAGAGGGGAAGGGTCCAGATTCAAAGCAGAATATTAAAGATCATGGCAAAAGGGACTGAGTTTCCAGTTTTGTGTTTTAATATATTCATTGTAATTAAACCAAAAAAGGGACTTGTATTTTGAATGTTGTAACTCAAGTAAGCCCAAGTCAAACAGCTGCTTTATTAGCTCAAAACACACAGAAGAGAGACAGAAGGTGTATAGTTGGTGTCAAATGCTGCTGGCATTCTGTCACATTTATAAGTCTTAATTTACATATATGCACCTACTTGCACTTTATAGGTGCGAAGGTCAATCACTGCAAGCATAATTAACATCTTACTGCCAAAAGTTGTTAAGCTATTTAGGCAAAATGAAGATTTGAATAACAGAGCATGATAACTAGGTGCTATATTAAAGGATGAGTAATAAAATTTGGGATCTGAAAAACTTGGCTCATTTAGAATATTGTTGGTTCCAAGGGAACATAATTTGACTTAATAAAATCAGAAGTAATAGAAATGACTGCATTCTGTAGCATAACTGGGGAAAAAATGTGTGAAACTCATACAAATTAGCATGAAAGAAGCCTCAAGAAAATGTTCCACAAAGTCGAGAAACTGATGTACGTCTGCCTCTGAACAGCAAGACAAGTTGGGGAACTTTCAGGGGCGGCTTTTTGATGCCTGCAAGGAGGTAACCAAGAAGGCAGAGCCAAGCTCTTTACTGAGATGCTTGGTGGAAGAACAGACAACAGTCATAAATTGAATCAGGGCAGGTTCCATGTGGACATAAGGGGAAAAAAATTACCATGAAGATAATGAAGAACTGGAACAGGGGTAGAGAGGTTGTGGGATCTCAGTCCTTGGAGGTCTTCAGGATGTAACTGGCTAACCCTGAGCAACCTGCTCTGATTTCAGTGTTGACCTTTCTTTGAAGAGCAGGTTGTGACAGAGACCTCAGAAGGTCCCTTCCAGTTGAGCAGTTCTGCACCACATGCAGCGATGGTGAAAAATAAAAAGCACTCTAAAATTTTAGTACTGAAAGAAACTAGATGTAGATTACATGCCTGTCTTGAAAATGGAAGCACTAGTGGTATTTATAGTCGCAACCTCTAAAGCACTTCTCAGGAACGGTAAATAAACTCTGTGCCTGAGAGAAGGAATAAAAACCAAAGGCCCATATCTGAGAGGCTGATCGAGGAGTGGGCATTTAGGTGAAATAATTCCCATATATTCATAATACGACCATATCATTTTTATTGACTTTAAAAAATCCATAATAGCCACTAAAATCTTATAGAGCGAGAGAAAACATGAAGCTAATGAATAGTAAGTGATTAAATATGCATTTTATTTTTTTAAAGAAACAAAGTAAAGCTGGATTTAGATGTGGATAGCTTTCCGACTCAAAGCCTATACACAAATTCAAAATTAAAGTATCCATAAAATCTTGTTTCTGCAACTTTGGAATAATACTTAAACATCTTTCTCATATTAAGTAATGTCTCTTTGGCACATGGCTTAGCTGTTTCAGGCAACAGAATGTACCTGTGAGGAATACCACGGTTGTCATAAGCATAAAATTATCATATGAGGATGTCAGAAGTACAAAGAATGGTGTCACAAAAAATAAAAGGTATTGCTCACAAGCCATGAAAACCAATGAATCACCACAGTTTGTTTTCAGAACACAAAACCTCATGGAGTAAGTCGGAAATCTGGATGAATCAAGTGGAAAGATGGCTATTCTGGACAGCTTCCTTCAGTAATTACCAGTGCCTGCTTTGACTCCTATATCACCTGGACTATTAGAATAGAAGAAGTAAAGACACCTCTTTGTCCCTGGCAGTTCTGAGGAAAAGGACAAAATATATTTTTATATACCAGGCATTCAAAAGCTTTTGTAGAGAACTTTGAGAGCAAGAACATGATTAGTTACAACAGCAGTTGTACATCTTAATGTAGTTCACACCCAGTGTTTTGAGCAGGATAATCCATTCTACTGGAAGACCTGATAGTCATGACTAAGATAAGTATTTGCTTTCCAAATATCACTTTTTCAAGTGAACAAAAGAAACTGTACACCTTCTCATCAAGGAGATGATCTGAACACTTGTAGTGGTTCATAACTTTAATAGAGAAGTATGATTGATGACAATTATGTGTCAGCCTTTCAAATGGCGGACAAAAAAAAGCAGATTGACGTCTAAACCTATGTTAATACTGTTAAACTTAGATGGATGGTTATAGCCATTAAAGGATCCATATACATACAGTTTCCAGCTAAACTGAAAGTTTCTTATCTATTCTTATATTAAACAACTAATACAAGATTTTCATATTGCTTTAAAATTCTATGGTATCGTGGCTGCAGTTGATATTTGGGTTAATCTATTAGGAATTTCATAGTGGAATATAAAAAACTACAGAGCAAACCATGTGAAGGATTGTAAGAAGTATATTGTTATAAGTGATCTCTCTTTGGAAATTTAGAAAACACACATCGACAGAAACCACAGATCTTCAGTTCAACAGAAATTAAAGAAAAATATTGCTAAGTGCTTGCTCTAGATTTTATGGAAAGCAGGTCTTGCTAAACCTGATTTAATCCTCTGTTGAGCATACTACTGTGGCTGACAAAGATAACTGTCAAATGTAAAATATTCAGACTTCTGAAAGGCCTTTATATGAGAACCACGTAGAAAATTTGCACTATTAAATAACATTAGAGCACAGATTTAACAGACGAAGAACTGGCTAGACGATAAATGTAAAAAGTAGTCAACAGTGGAGTAACATGATTTGAATGAAAATGTCTCTAATATAGATTTGTAGATATAGCAGTAAGTCCTGCACTACTGACCCATTTCATTAAATGGTTTGAAATACATAAAAGTGCTTCTGATGAAAATTTTGGATGACATCAGGATTGGTGCAGCTGAGAATACTGAAGGCAGAGCTGTAGAAGCCGTGTCCCTGAGAAGGGATGGGATTCACCTGACCAAAAGAACCTGCCTATTTAGTGGGTATCTGAGCTAGTCACCTCACTGTAAGAGCCACCTATTTTTTAGAATCAAAGGAGAGAAATAGGTACTTTTAAATGCCTATGATAGTTCAGATTAGTAACTCCCTAAAAGTGCTTATTTCTCTCCACTGATGCCAAAGAAAATATAGGCTGACTCATGATGTTGTAAGTATTTGAAATTAGCTAAAATTACTCCTATTCAGTATCTTTTGCAGTACAAATAAGTTACATATTTAGGAATAAAGAAAATAGGTAAAGTATACAGAAAGAGCAGTTGAATACTGGAAAACAGGGACTCTGGAAAGAATTGAGGGTTTGTAGTGGACATGCAAAGAAACTCCCAGCAGGTTTATGAAAACCGTGAAAAATTGGACATGATCAGGTAACGTGCGTTAACACTCCAGAAAGCCAACCGTGTCCCGGGTTGCATCAAAAGCGGCATGGCCAGCAGGGCGAGGGAGGGGATTCTGTCCCTTTATTCAGCTCTGGTGAGACCCCACCTGCAGCACTGTGTCCAGCTCTGGAGCCCTCAGCACAGGAAAGATATGAACCTGTTGGAGTGGGTCCAGAGGAGGCCACAAAAATGATCAGAGGGCTGGAGCACCTCTCTTATGAGGACAGGCTGAGAGAGTTGGGCTTGTTCAGCCTGGAGAAGAGAAGGCTCCAAGGAAGCCCTCATTGTGGTCTTTCAGTACTTAAAGGAGGCTTATAAGAAAGATTGAGAGAGACTTTCTCCTAGGGTCCATAATGACAGGAAAAAGGGCAATGGTTTTAACTGAAAGATATTGGGTTTATATTGGACATCAGGAAGAAACTTCTTATGATGAATCTGCTGAGACACTGGAGCTTTTTCCCAGAGAAGTTGCATTCACCCATCATTGGAAGTGTTCAAGGTCAGGTTGCATGGGGCTTTGAGCAACCTGATCTAGTGAAAGATGTCCCTGACCACGGGTTGGACTAGATGGTCCCTTCTAACCCAACCCATTCTATGATTCTATGGTTATATATTGATTTTGAAAAATTGAAAATTAATCCCCAGATATGCATTTGAAGAGCAATTGATCCAGTTAGTAGCAAAGGGCAGTACAGAAGGAGTTTTACTTCAGTATAGTGCACTATACTCTGATGCAGGGATATGCATAAAATTAAAGTGTCTACATTTTAATAAGGACATTGTACAACAAGACCTAAAGAAAGAGAAGAAAGAAATGATTCGAAGGATGAGGAAATTTTTTTCTCACAAAAAAAGGCTAAAAAGCTTCAGCTGTTTAACTTCCCTTCTGATGACTGAGAAGTGATTTGAATGCAGTGTTTAATATAGTAGAAAAAGCCATAACAAGAACCACTGACTGTAAACTGTTGCCAGACAGCTTTACACTGGAAACGTGTCACATGCTAATAGCAGGGAAAGCAGCCATCGGAACAAACTGCCCAGGGAAGTGATGGCTTCTCTGTTAGCTGATACCTTTCAAGACTGAAGGCCTTGCAGGGAGATATAAGTCTTTAAAATACAAATGTTCTCTAGTCCAGTGCCAGTTGCTGGCGTAAGGAAATGTGACTAAATCTAATGGTTCTTCAAGCAGCCTGTTCTGATAGCCCCTCCTGGCCTTAAGCTCCCCTAGTCTTGCTTCCTGTGGACTGATGAGTGAAGAATAAAGATCAGGCGAGGTTGTGTGTACTGCCCATGTTTCACTTCTGCCACAAGATCTACTGACCCTATATCCCTGAATTTACACGTGAACACATTTCTTTCCAAAATCTTTTAAGTATGGTCTCCGACGAACTGGTGCTTTAGCAGCATGTGCGAAAACATAAAGAGAACAAAAGCACAGCTAAAACCTGCAATGAAGAATATAGATGGGTATAGAAGTGTTAGGTTATGTGATCATCTACACAAACACAAAGGAGCACCTGGAACGGGGACAAGTGGGGAAATCCTTGAGTTTGCATCTGAGAAAATCTGTTAGATTGTCAGATCGGGAAGATTTGCAAGAACTACCATGAAGAAGGTGGTGGTGATCACAATTCAGTAGGTAGAAGTCTCCCCCCACCCCCATCACCAGTACTACACTGGTGCTTGATGTAATGTTAAGGACAGCATCATAATTCTGCACAGTAGCGTTGCTGAAAAAAAAATTAGTATCATTTTCTGAAAGGTTTGGAGGTTT
This sequence comes from Chionis minor, assembly GCA_013398295.1. Classification (NCBI taxonomy): domain Eukaryota; kingdom Metazoa; phylum Chordata; class Aves; order Charadriiformes; family Chionidae; genus Chionis; species Chionis minor. The sequence continues at coordinate 113,495 of VZSF01002480.1, forward strand.
AATCCCAATGTCCTGGATAATACTGATTTAAAATTTAACTTTCATCAGCTGATTTTGCTGGCAGTTTCACTTACTTTTACTCTTTGTTATGAGTTACATGCACTGTTCAAATAGCTGATTGATTCTTTCTCAGATAGCTGTCAGATGCGTTTCTGTGTCTAGAAAAGCTTTTTATATATACTTATCCCTCTCTAAGTTCTTACAATGATGACATCACCTGTTAGTATGCGCTAACTCACAGAGACAGAGATTCAGATTATATTCTGTGCTAGGAGACAGCCAGGCAAAAGAAGGTGTGATTTAAATTCGACATGGATATTAAAATTGTTCGTTTTAATGGCAATGACAACAAAAGTTAATGCAAAAGATTAACAATGTGCTTGTGTGTCTTTCTATGCTAATTCTTTTGTGCATTCATTACAGAGATTGGCTAATTGGAACCTTGAAACTTTCATACAAAGAGTTTCTTTATTTTGTGGATACTGAAAAGTAAAGCCTGCAAAGATGGGAGACTGAGAATAAACACTGAGTTCATGGCTCTCCAGCCCATGCTTCCAAAGATAAGCCATTTCAGTAGAAAAACTCAACACCCTTTCCCCTGGCTGATGCCACTACCCACTCTGTTGCCCGAGTCACATATTCCTCTGCACTTACTGCCTAAGACACTCGCTCAGAGGAGAGAAACCAGTTTCTCCCTCTGTAGCTTATCAGGTCACATTAAGAAGATTTTTTCTTTCCACTGATTCTCAAAAAATCACTCCTTCACACTGCATGCAGATAATTTAATGCTTCTTAGGCTGGTATAAAAAATGTCTTGGTTCACAGCATCAAATCTCAGAGTTCAAATGTGTGAAATATATACATCTTAGGCATACAATCCTTACTGAAGATGATACCAAAAACAGGCAATATTCTTTACAAATAACATTTGTTTCTAAAGCACTCAGGTCATTAAATCTGAAATCAGCAAACAGAGATAAAAAGCATGTTTAAGAAAAAAGGAAAAATTAAGTTTATGAACTAAGAAATGGTTCCAATGGAGGGGAAAGTATGGCAATAGGGTTATGAACAAAGGACATTATAATATCTTTTCTAAGGAAAAACAAAAAAAAAACAAAGAAAAAAAGGTTGTGGGTTTTTTTTTCCACACTGTGAGGAATACAGAACAGGAAAAGCATGAGATAAAAAGGAGGTGATTACAGAAAATGCGCTATACCATCTGGATGTTTGACATCAGCAAAAGCAAACAAGAATCTGAAGGAATACATGTTCCCAATTATAATTATACATAATATATCATAGCTAGTATAATGAAGACTTCTGTAGTTAAGGTTGATTTCTAATTTCCATGCTATTCCCCCCTTTTTCTGTTACTTGTAGCGTTTTATTTCCTTTTGGCAGCACTATGTCCTTTCTCTCTGACTAGTACATTGAGAAAGTTCCTCTCACTAACATCCCCCAAAAGTGTTTCACACAGCTGAAAGACCATTGCAGAAATATCACTGGAATAAAGAGGTCACACCAAATGAGAAGAAATTTTGTCCAATTCCACCGTTGCGGAACTGTTCTCAAACCAGGACACCCACAAATATTGTTAGGGTATCAGACTCGACATTGTGATTTCTTTTTGTCCCATGGAATAATTATATATAAACTATGCTAAAATATCAAAGAATTTGGTTTTATTAATCACAGCCGCTGTTTCTCAGTATTATGTGCCTGAGATAGCCGTGTTAAAAGAACAGTCCCAGTCTTTCTGGCAGCAGCACTGAACAGAGGGTCCAGTATTGCCTCCTGAGGTGTCTGACGGCCTAGACAGGCTGAAGGCTGGATGGAGGCTGCTATTAGAAAATTCCATGTTTACAAAAATGATCTGAAAAGTGTAAACACTTTACTCCCATGTCTTGGAATAGGGAATCATATGGAGTTTTGGATGTGTTATATAAATTGGTCTAGCCACTAGACTGAGAAGCTGTATCATTGATTTAATCTTGAATCCTCACTAAGATGAATATTAAATGATTTCTCTTCATTGGTTCACCCAATATGTACAACAGCAGTAAATTAGGTATATTTTAATTGACTTATGCTTTGGGGAATTGCTAGTGTGTGGTTTTTATGAACTTCCTCACTATGAGCAGACAGCAGTCACAAAATAAAGTGATGCATTCTGAGCTCCTTCACAGGATTAAAAAGAAATAGTAAGTCTGGGTGAGATTTTGTAGTTGATCAAAATCTCACTCAAAGGACAGAATGACACAAACAGCAAGCAGAAACGTCCAATTAGCTGCTCATAAGACACTGCTGAGCTGCTTTGATATCTTGTCAGTGTAGAGGCTAAGATGAATATTGCTCTTTGAACATTTTAATGGATATTAACACATGTATGCTGTGACAAAATTGGACACCATCACCCACCCCCCTCCCCCGCACCCTACCAGTCCCATATTTTATGGTATATGCAAAGATATCAAAGAATACACGAATATGAGAATATACTGGTACAATAAGACTTAATCTGCTGGGCATCTGTACAGTTATAACCAACATAAAAATTAAGTGTTATTTAGCTGACGATTTAGGCAGAGTATTACTAATTGCCTGAGTAAGCAGAAAAGGGATTAGGAAGATTTTGTCACAAGTTTTAGTCATAAGTCTGTCTTAATCAATGTCCATTGTTTTTTAATTATGGTATTTGAAACCAAGCAAATGCAGCAATACCCAAATGCAATTAAATAAGAAACAGTTTTCTCTCATGACAAATAGCAAGATGGGCAATGACACGCTTAATTTGGGAAGATACTTTTATCAAAATCTAAAGTGTAAATTATGAGGAAGATGAAAACCTCAAATGTTGTCCACCAGTGGAGCAGTGGAACACATTAAATAGGGTGCATTTGACTGAAAATGTAACGTTTAATAAGGCATTGATTAGAATTTCCAATAGAAGTTCCGTTGACTCAAAGTATTTTAGTGCATGGATATGTGTATTTGATATGCATGCATTTCAAATTATTAGACCAATTTTCATTAGCAGTCCTTATATTGGCATGCTTTTCAGTGCTAGAAGCGGTTTACTCTCATTCATTTTGTGCGTCAGTATATAATTTGATGTCAGAATTAGCACTGATTTTCTTTTAACCTCTTCCCTTTCTCAATATGCTTTCACTCAGGTTTGCTTGGTCACCACACCAGAGTGAAGCTGCCAAAGCTAAAATAACTCAGGAATTCTGTTGTGCTCCAGCTAATGGAACAAGATACATGAGCTGGCAAGAAAAAGCTGTGGAGACTTAATTTGTCCTGGTTAGTGGCGGCAGAGGTGAACTGGCTCCCTTAGCTCAGTGGCAGTGCAAACCTACATCAAACTTGTGTGTTGTTGTGCAACCAAGGGGGTCAGAACTAGATAACCTTTAAGATCCCTTCCAACCTAAACCTTTCTATAATTCTGTGATCGCCCTCTTCTTTGGCTTTGGTACAGTCAGACGGTCCCCTCCAGAAGACTGCTGGCAATGGGATATTTAACACTATACTATTTTCTGAATATTTTTTTTGAAGACAAATAAAATGTTCTTTCTAAAATCTAATAAGGCAACATGTACAGAAATAGAGGGGCAGCAATCACTATGTAAATACTGAAGCCAGTGCAATTCTCAACTGGATCTTTGGAACAACCAATGTCAGCATATTAATACATGGTGAAAACAAATGACCAGACTAGAATTAGCCATCAATTGGAAGACCTTAATCTCTCTCTACATAGTACAGTATGAAAATCTTAAACTTTGTGACAGCAATGACTAATTTTAAGCGAACAGTTTACAGCTAAACCAGCAAAGCTGCAGTATTCAGCAACACTCTACAGAACCTAGTTTAGTGCACCTTGTAAAATTTGTGCTTACTCCACAAAGCTATTTATATTTCCTTGATGTTAAATACCCAAGGACCCATAAAAATATTGTTTTTAATCTATGGGACCCTCCTACATCTTAAAAAACATTTGTCACCTGGCAAATCTGGATTTAAAGCCAAACGTTCCTAATATTAAATTGGATTAGAACTGAATTCAATTTTAAGGGAGTGAGACACCACTTGCCCAAAGTCTTATTCTACTTTGAGACACAGTCTTCGCAATGTCTCCTCCAAGCAGGTTTTCATATTTAAACAGTCATTGTCACCCTTTATTCCCTGGAGACATCTGATTTGACTTTCCTGGTACTCCAGCACCCACAGAGGCTGTAGGCACTTAAAATCTTAAATTACAGTGAAACAGGTAATTCCCACTTTATTTTGTCTCTTCACATTTCTCACTATGGTGAGAAAAGCATCCACATTCCCTTCCTTGAAATAAATAAATAAATAAATAAATAAGTAAGTAAATAAATAAATGAATAAATGAAATACAAAATTACAAAGAGGAACAAATAAAAAATCCATGTCTTGTTTATGAAGCTGGGACTTTTTTTTCCCGTTACTTCTGAATCTCCCTCCTACAAACTGTAAATCTACAGACAGCCTAAGCATGTTAGGTATATACAGTACCATGCATATTTATGGTACTCAGCCACAATAAACAGATGGTTTGTGTACACATTACATCTTTTTGTGCTCAGGAATTCACAGAAAGCCTGGAAAGAAGATGAGCTTCCACTACGATTAGGACTCTTGGTCAACAGCTAAGCATTTTTCAAGCATCTTTCTTTAGCTAAGCATCTTTCAATAAAGCGAATGATCATTTTCTCCTCCACCTTGCAGTGGAATGTGAGATTTGTTTAGCCTAAGACTGGCAGCTCAAATAATCTAGACTGTCACATCTGTACCCATCATCTCCATTTCCATTCTTCTCTTCATTTGATTTCAGATTCTCAGATCTGTAAATCACGTGTTTATAGTGGTAGAAAATTTCTGTAATATAACCTCTAATAAGGATGTATGACAAGCTCAAGACAAAAGTTTCAGGCACCTGATTAGTGATTTACATTAGTTAGGTTCTAATAAGACCAAGCCTTCAATAACTTAGTTTGTCCCTTTCAAATGCACAAAACTGGTTATTGGATAAAGTCCAGGCAGAGTGTCACAGTTTACAAAACAGATACTTTTGTTTGGTTTTTAGCAAAGAAATTTTATCAGTAAAAGGCTCTGGATTATTCTGCATTACTTCTCCTTTCATCGGATGACTGTCTCAAGTAAAGACAGTAGAGGACTGAATCCAAATTTTCCCTCTCCCAGCAGAGCAAATATGCTGAAGTAAGCAAGTCCTTTACCAGTATAAGTTTATACACTGATTTGTCTTATAGAAACAGCCAATCTCTATGTACTTAATAGAAATAGGCAGCCTAATTTAGGAGGGTCTCTGAACCGTGCTCTGTGAGCTTGTGAGAATACATATTTCTCTCCAATCCTTAGAACTTTGGCCTGAGTTGCCCTTGGAATGTCACATGCACCTGTATTTTAAATTATTTTTTAAAAATAAAATTAAAACCCCAGATTATCAAATTATTTATCTGCTTTATATATATTCATATTACACAGCTGTAAATCCATTGTTTTTAATAAGTAATGTTCCAGCCCATTCAATCACATCAAATGCAAGAAATTCTGGCATTATTTATGTGACATCTCTTAATTCCTACAATGCCTGTAGGACAGTGTAACACAGACCAATGTTCCAAAGCTATGTTTTAAATAGCTGTTTCACAAATAAAGTGCTAAATGATAGGACTTCATGTTATTCTGCTCTAAAATTAGATTTAAAAAATTAAAACATATTTATTTGTAGCCATTAAAGAATATATTGCAATAACCTGTTTCCTTACATTGGCATAACCTGTGTGCTAAAACCAGTCCCACTGAAAAGAAAAAGGTTGTAGTCAAGGGCAAAAGTTCTCATGTGATCTTAAAAATAGGAATTAGATCAGTTTTGAGTTCTTCAATTCACTGCTACTGAAGAACCACAGATAGTTGCTTGGATAATAAATTCTTTGGGTTATGAGATGCCTGGTGATGTTTACAGTTAGAAGGCAATCTGCTTTATGAGATCTGAAAATTCATGGTACAGCAGAAACAGTAAAAATGCCTCCTATATTGACTGATTTCAGAAACAGTCCCTTTGCATGAACCTGTTGAACCTACTTTTTATCCTGATGAATTCATTATTTGAAAAAAACCCAACCAAACAAAGAATATTCAAAAAGGCCAATTAAATTAGTTGCGACATATGAAGACAGATCTATATGAAGGACAAATTACACAACACACACATCTCTAGGGCATACAGAATTTCCGATTGCCTATTAACTAAACTTTAAGCCAGGTTAAAAATACATGTTTTGCTACAGTTTACAAGGCCACATAACCCAATTACTTTCTAGGACTAAAATAGCAGTGTGTTTGTCTATAGTAGCTCTATGGAACTTAAGTTTTATTTTTACAGTTTTTTTAATATTAACTAATTCTGAAGTTGTGGTTCTCCAATACTACCACAACTGCGCAGATGGTCTAAGATTTTACACACAGTTGCCATGCAAAGTTCTGCTTCTTCAGATAACCTGATAGACAATACAGATAGATAATACAATAATAAAGTTTTTAACTTGACCAGGTAAGATAACACTTGACTTTTCAAACCTGCATCTTATGTGAATTTGCTGGTGTCATATGCTCTAAGACAGTCTAAGACAGTCTAAGACAGTAGCATAACTCAGTCCACTTTCTGTAGAGGTTTTCCCATGTTAAAGAATAGAAGCTACTTTATGGATTTAGATGTGGTTCAATTTTAGCCTTCCTGTAGATTATTGTTGCATTTCTATGAAATACAGTCAACACAATGCTAAGAAAGGAAGAGGAAAGGAATTTTAACCAGTTAACATTATATAGCCTCTACTCAGCAAACAGCAGACACCCATTCCACAGGAAATTTATTAACAGTATTTTGTTCTTTCTTTCCCTTCATTCCCATATTTATTTTTTTCACAGTTTTCAGATTCATTCTTCCCCATAGAGCGTCTCTTTATAGACACTTTTTAGCTTATGTGTCTGTAATCTTTCATCAATCCTCCTTCTTGTCTTCTGCCCCAATTTACCCACTGTCACTTTCTTTCTCATCCCAAGTCATCCTCTTTGCCAACAGACGTACAGACCAGGAAAAAGAAAAAAAGGTTAGCAGTGCTATTAGAAAGCTAAACTAAGAAGAGAGTTTTCACTCTTTAAGATCAACTACTCATTCAAAAAGTACCTCTCTCCCAGCAGCTAAAGAAGGCAGATGCTGACAGTCAAAACAACTTTGTAATTTGCTCAGCAATTACCTAGTTTAAACTGCTGAATTACAATGAAGAAGGGCAGCAAATAGCTAATCCTCAAAAAATTTTAAAAAATAACTTGGCTCAGAACTCAAGAAGTCATCCAGTTGTTTCAAAAGTCACAGGAAGGGTTTTATACCCTGTAAATGTAGCTAAAATTTCTACCTGCTGGTACCAGACTCCAACCGTCCCCAAATTACAGTTCTCCTTTCCTTCCATTACACTGGGGAAGAGTGAGTAAGATTTAGCTACTTAGCCAGAGATCTAGCTTTTTTCCTCATTAGTGCTTGAAATGGCCTTGTGAAAGCCCTGTTAATTCATCTGCTGAAGAAATGAAAAGTAGTTATTGCCAGAAGTATGAGAACCTAGAAAATGTGTTGCTAGCATTTAACCCCTGACTTTCTGGCCAGTGCACCACCTCTTGGCCTAGGGGGCACAGCCTGCATCCATCACAGTGGAATGAACTTTTTTCCCCCATAAGATCATGCTGCAGGAGTAAAAATAGTGTGAAATTCTTCCAAATGGGAAAGAAGTTTTATCCCTTTTGTCCTGAAGCATCTCCTACACTAAGATCATGTGAAAATGCCATTGTGGACACTTCCAGTAGGTACTTTTGGACCCCTTCCACAAATGAACAGCCACTCTTTTTGCACGTGTTACAAGGGCTTAGAGCTTTCCCAAAAAGAAGAGTAAAACTGGATCTTGTGCAAGTTCAGTTTCTCCCTGGGTTCCCGAGAATGGCACTTGAAATCTGACTGTGCAGCATCTCAGAAAGCTACTTCTTTACCCACTTTCATTGGAGTAATAATTAATCAAAAGTCATCAGTAGTTGGTACCTCTTCTATTCTACTTCACCTGTTTTTATTTTTTCCTACTTAATTTGGAAACCATTTGGGATAGGGTCTGTCCTTTCATTCTGTGTTCCCACAATACTGTTGCCTTACACTCTAGTTCCCAGTTTTCACAACATCTATAAAGACAACAGGGAAAAAAATCTCTGAAAGGAGGAGTTGATTTGGCACACTTTGCTAGCACTGATTAATGAAACGCTCCTTAACTGCCTGAATTTTTCTGTCTTACATTTTAAGATTCCACCAAAGAATTCATTTACCTGAATTGTAAATGCAGATTTTAGTTCAACTTTTCCTTTTCTCGGTTTCATTTTCACTCCTACAGAGAAAAGGAAAAGTTGAACTAGGAGTGACAGAGGTGTGGCTACGAAATGCGTATGGATTTTTAAATTTGGATGCCAACAATGTTTGTTTTGTTCATAGTCTATAATTTAACTCTTCAAAATCAATCCCTAATTAATTTCAACAAAAGTCATAGAATCATAGAATTATAGAATTACAATTTGGGCTGGAAGTGACCAGTGTCATGTCGTCCAACTCCACCTCAAAGTAGAGCTAGCTTCAAAGTTAGAGCAGGTGGCTCAGGGCCTATATTATTTTAGAAATAATTTCAGGAACTTATTATTTTAGAAACCTTCAAAGAAAGCTTTTAGAATTTAGGATCCTGAAGTTCTGTGGAGTTTAAGCTGAAGGACAATTTAAGCTAAGAAAAGGGCAATTCTTTTGACAAAATTTCTAAGCAAAATGGAAGAATCTGGTCATGGGAAATTTTGTTCAATGAGCTGAATTGCATATTTCTAAAGGCATAGAGGCTTTCAGATGTCACTAGAAGGGGCAGAAACCCTTTGAATATGGGACAGAAATGAAGAATGAGCTGTATTTTGCTTGCATCTGTAAGGTTATAAATAGGACCATGAGAAGTTTTATCTGTCAAAATAAACCCCGCAATTTTCAAATACCTCCAGCCAAAGTGACCTATCACTGCTCTCAGATAAGTAGAATACATTACAATCATGTGTGTGGGGGGGAAGACCTAAGCCAACTCATTCAATGTTAATTAAAATTTGCAGCAGTACTGAAGGCTTACGTAATAAACAAGCTATACGTATTCTGTCTCTCAGCAATATACTCTGCCTTGTAGATAACCAAACTATAGTAAAAGTATAATTTTCTTAATTGTCTGGGTTTTCTCTGTTTGAATTAGACAATTGAACAACTTTTTTATTTTTACTAAATAGAGCTGGAATAAAGAGCATGTTTGGCTCACATTCAGGATGCTGAACATGAAAAGGTATCTTAATTGCCTGTGTTGATGGGATTCAACTGCTTCTCAATGTCTGAAATTTCTACAGGCTTTAGCTACAAATTAAAATAAACTCAGTAATTCCTCATTTGTAATGCAACCAGTAACAATGGGGTTTTTCTAAGCAAGTACAATATTTTTTCCCCCAACAAAATAGAAGTGCTGGTTTTCTGTTATTGAAGGCTGGGTGCAAAAGTCATTGAAGGAAAAATGTCTCCCACGTTAGAAGCTCAGGTCAGGTGAGTTAATCAGTTTGTTCTTCATTTAAACCTTGGGTTTTTTGTTCTTTAAAATTCTCCAAATTGCCTACTAATTCCTTTATGTCTTTTCAGAAGACATATTTCATTCTACTTCGCTGATAAAGGATCTGAATATTTATTTATTTTTTTTAATATAGAGTCCAACATCATGAAAAAATTTAAACCAAACAGTTTCAGAGATATAGTCACTTGCTGTTATGGAAAAGTCAACATTTCTGTTTTGCACCAAGAAAGAAAAAAGTACAATTCGATATGAGTTTCCATGAAACACAACTCTGCACTGTAAAGATATAATCTTATCATGATCACTTTTACCCTGAGAAATACTTTTTAAATAACATATGAAAAAATTCCACTTGTAGCTTTAAATCTCCAATAAACAGTTTATATAAACAATTAACAGGCTTTGGGCTATCTACAGAAAGAGCATGTATTACCAAGAAAATTAAAGACACTGTTTATATAGCTCATATTTCACAATTTGTTTGTGCTTTTCTGAACTAGTGAAGATTTGCAAGTGTGAAGCAAAGAGAAAAATCATTTCAATCCCTTAGCTGGAGACTGAATAAATTAAAAAAATATGTAGGACAGTTTAGTGAGGCAGCAAGCATCAATGTAAAGTAAAGGCACGTAGGAGTACCCTTTTTAAGACATAACATACTTCTTTTTCAGAAAGATTTTTTCCATTGCAATAACTATTTTCCTTAAGCTACAAGTTGAATTATGACTAATTTTTGAATTTATGCTCAGAGCTAAAAGAATTACGTCAATCATTCCCAATAGTCAGGGATTTCCCAACTTTCTAACTTTAATAAATAATAATATTTTAATGTATTTAATCAGGATGTTGTCTCCAGAAGCAATCAAAGCGTTTATGTTCATGAAGAAAAATTACCCTTAGCTGCAAAATTTTGAAAAGATCTGAAAAGGAAGCAAATTCAATTTATTACTTCAGGCTCCTGAATTTTTCAGAAGCTGAATTTCTGAGCTCCCTTCTGCTGTGTAACAATGATTTCATGAAATAAATTAAAGATTGTCTAGTAACTTGCAAGATTATGAAGATCGTTGCTTTTTTTGATACTTTAGCCTCAGAAGCTCCAGGTCAGTCTTTCAGAGTTGGGCAGCTCTTGAAGCTCTCATGATAGCTAGCTGCTTATCCAACCAAAATTGACTTTATACCTAAGTAATCAAGAAAACCTGAGTATTTTAAGTAAGCAAGCTATAATTGAGACAAACATGCTGTAGACTCATCCAGAGTATGCTGATGTTAAAAAAAATAAATTAAAATTAAAGATATTATGTCTGTCATGAGGGACAAAGAAACCTCTCAAGGAAGTTAAGAACAGTCTGATATAACTTGACCACATAAAGTTCTTTATGTAAGAATGGGAATGCGGAGGGTTAAACTAAAGTCTGTCATCTCTTAAAGTTTTACAGCCTATCGATGAGAAATAAATTTCTTCTTCCTTAAAAAGGGCTGATCTATTTTCAGTGATGTAAGCCATCTTTCATCCAAATTATCAGTCCACATCTCACTGTTTCCATGCGGCAGATGGTATAGGGACCACAGGACACAGGAACGGACACGGTCTCCTCAGGGAGGAAATACAGAGTATATTCAGCAGTACAGTGAGGTTAGGGTTTTCTCCAGAAACCAGGGTTAGCGGATGGTCAGGACCACACATTTTCTCTACAGGAGGCTATGGGAATTTAAGCTGACACAAATAGTCATCTTTTGGCTTCGTTTCTCAAGAATGCAGGAAGTACCTTCAGTGACTGCGCAGCTACGCAGGTACCTCTCAGGCTCCTCAAAACTTACAGGGTTTTGTACAGAAGGGACTGTGAGACTGAAGCCACCATCTTCTCAGAAAACAGCTATATCTGAGCTACAAGCCTCAATGGCAAATCTTGACCTAATGTCATTTAAAATAACTGAACTAAACCCCCTAGTTTTTAAAGTTTATATAATGGAAATGACAACTGACCCAGCACCACAGAGTAAAATTATAATTAACAGGAGACTTTTCTGAAAAATGTCTGTGGTGCCTTGGGGAACAATGTAGGTCACAGCATCAATTAGAAGAAGAACAACCTCTTCATTGCCCCTGTAACATTTAACCCCAAATCATTTTGTTGCTGTAAATTAAACAACCCATGCTGCATTACATCACAGGAGTGAAAAAAATCAAGAATAACTACTTTAAAAACTCATTTCAAGCTCCAGCACTCACTTCACCCCATATAACATAGTAGGCAAGCAATACAGACTACTGATGTTACGACCATTTTCCTCAGCTTTGTTGAGTAAAACTGCTATTTGTATATTCAGTGTTCTTTTACATTATCTGGATATTAATATCAGACCTCTGATGGAAACTAAGTGAGAATTACTTAACAGAGGATTAAAACCAGCAATTATTTTTGCTGCTGATTGCAAAGGAGATGTAAGATTGTTTAGGACTCTAGGCTTCAGCCTTGGTAACTGGAAGCTCTAGTGAACGCTCTTCTATGCAGGAAAGTCAAATATAGAAAAAAATCATTTCAGATAAAGTATGCCTGCTGGTTTCGTTATAGACATTTTACCCAATATTACTTTTGTACTATTATAATATCAAAGATGACTGTAAACAGAAGTGACACAATTTGGACTTTCACTTTGAAAGAATTGCCCATGAATAGTCCCCTTTTTTAATATCAATAAATTCCTGTTTCTAAAGAACAAAGACAATTTTCAGTAGTGTTAAAGCCAGAAGAACAATATTTGGTAACAAAGCCTCTGAAATGTTGTTTACCTTTGTAAGCGTTTATCTAGAAATAGTGGACAATGTCTTGGATTCATTTAAGTCTCTTGAAGTTTTATCATTTGTTTCAGTGGGAGAAGAACCAAATGATTCTGCACAGCTTGTGAGGTTGGAAGGTCAACTACATAGCGGTGGTAAGCTGGACTGCCTGAGCAGTATCTGACAAAGTCCATGAGAGAGACCACAAAAGAACATTAAGTGACACCATAAGGAAAGGGAAAATAAATTTATGAAGCACACCTCTTACTCTTCTACTACCCATGAGTAATCATAAATAATGAAAAGATACTGCAGGCAAGATTAAACCCCTATGTAATATTTTCAGCGCAAAAATTCTTCACTGAGAAATGAGTAAGGTGATAATTCTATAGGGGTATATAAGCAAGAGTAAAGACTCATTTCTGAAAATTTAGCAAGAGAAAAAGCTAAATAGCTATGTTAATAAATGTGTCCCTGAGTACACAAAGGCAGTGGATGTGTGCATCAGAGAAGCTCCACTTTAATACAATCAGGGTTTGAGACTCAAACTCTGCCTATGTTGTCTACTTCATTTTTCACATTACAATAAAGAGTACAGGAGCTCAGTTACCCTCTTCCCAGTTGAAAAGTTAAGATTATGCTAAGAATGTTAACTTCTGATTAGCGCTATATCCATTGCTACAACATCCCAGTGTCCGTGTTAAGGACTGGAATTTCACTGGCAAAGACTTTCAGCAAATCCAGAAGTTAAAAATGGAGCAGCCAAGTTTCAGAGCATTTATAGATGGTAAATCAAGAGACAACAGACAAAACTGCTCAACAGGATTTGAACAGTCTTAGACCCCTCATTAACTAGCCATTGAATTTTGTTTAGACATTAAGAGAGTTTGCTGGTGAATTGAACGAAAAGCAGAGACATATTTTTTTTGAAAACTTCACAATTGAGTAACGGACCTTTCCATCCTTGCCTAACTGGAGACGAGAGTCACTTCCTCCCAGTTCATGATATAGAGTTGGTAGGATGAGAATAAATTAAGCTATTTCATTTTAGGTGTGAGTCAAAGCAGGGAGCTGGAGTGTAATAATTATGGGGTGTAATGCGGGGACAAAAAAAAAGCTAATTTTAATTCTACTTCTAGGGGTTGATCAGTGGACCCATAGACTTGCAGACTTGGAGGCCTCAGCTCCTTCTTAGCTCTAAATGTTCTAGAATGCTATTGTATGAGAACACATTTCCTGCTCTGAGAATATATGCAATGGTTGTACAATAATGAATTAGTTACATGTAAAACAGAGAGAAAAACTCTAAAGACTTTTCAGTTGGTATGATGCTTCTTGAAGCACTTTTCAAAAGAAAGGAAAATTTTCTCCTTCACAAATAAGAAATCAAAGGTAAAGAGAATGAAGCAAGCTGCTTGAAATGACCTGAGACTAGTTGCAAAGCCAGGAATTAAAACAACATATCTTAAGTCTAGAATCCCATTTTAAAGATCTTCAACCGATTATAGAAAATATCACTGAGATGTAGATGGCAAACAGTCACACAGCACTGAAACATGAAACCCTCTCAAACCAAACTTTGCTGTTTTAATAAAAATTTAGCTACTCCAGGTTACAAATCAGTGAAGGAAAATTAATTCAGAAATCATTGATTTTGATAGGACTCAAACTTCATCCTCTACACTTGTAGGCCAGGAGATGGCTGTACTGACCTCTTTATATGATGTGGTGTATTATGGAGCTAAAAAAAAGGGGGAAAAAAGACATATCTCCAACAAAGAGCATAATAAAGTGAACCTAAGGATGTCATAACATATTGTGATTTTTTTCATCTGGAACATTAATAACAGAAGTGTGGATGACAAAGAATAGAGGTGTCATTTTTTGTGAGAAGCCTCTTCAGATAAGCAGCAAACATATAAACTGAATATAAGCTGAAATTTTAAAAGGTAGCTTTATGTAGAAAGGCGCCTAGGTTCTACATACAGCCTGATTGATTCACACTTACACTAAAATACAAGCTGCAAATCTCAGGACAAACAAAATGTAAAATGAGGAAAGCAGTGTTGGCCTCCATTCATCCACAGGAAGGAAATAAAAAGGAAGTAAATGCTCTCATTAGATCAAGTAATACAGCTCTACATTTCTTCATTTGAACTACCAGCTGGGGAAGAAGGTGATAAACTGCGTTAGTTATATGAGTTGACTCTCCCTCCACTATGTCATCTAACGCCACATCCCTCTGTTGAAGAAGTTCTTGCTGACTTTGCTGAAGCAGAGAACAGCCACCTACAAAATTCAGAGTTTCGGGCAGAAAGTATTATTAGATCATTAAGGTTAGCCTAATGTACTGGAGCTCGTAACACCGACAACAATAACTTGTCTTAATCTAAAGTGTGCGTGCCTATTTCAGAACAGCATCTAATCTGGAAAAAATAACGAGATTAAGATCTGTCGGTTCGCCCGATAGTTTGTCCTATATATTCTCACTGCTGAAAACGGCTGCCCAGCATTTGTTTCCTTTCACCCTGGTACCTATGCTGCTTTTCTCTGCTACTCTGAAGAATCTTCTCAGTCTCCCCACAGCAATACACTGTCATTAAGTCATATCTCTCTCTGGAAGAATTTTTCTCCACTCTAGTCTCTTTTCTCTTTATATATATTTAATACCTTTTAAAAGTATTCCAATTCAAAACTTGGCACAATATTTCAATAACCTCACTGTTGTTGCACATACAAATAAAAGCACCTCCTTATTCTTAACTTTTAGTCTTGCTGAGTTGTCCATTCTTTTCTCTGGAACCTTCTCAGTGTCACTTATTTCTACTGCAGGGGTCCCCTTTGTGCATGTCTGGCTGGCATTGCTTCCTCCCAGCTCTGCAATACTCCTTTTCTAGGGAATAATAATTTTGTTTGAGTGGCCTCTGTTTACTAGGCTAGACTGTAACTGGATTGCTCTGTCTGACTATTGTGTCCTCTTTTTTTTTTTTCCCTAGTTTTTCAATCTTTTACATCATCTGCAAATTTTACCATCCAAGAATTCATGCCACCTTGTGGGAGACGGGTATGTTGTGCCTTAAACGTCTCTTTGCCCAGAAAGGTGCAAGCTTTGGCGATTGATTATCGTCACCTGCAGACTCAGGACCATAACTGGCAATAATCACAAAGGAAGCAAATACTGACATCCATCTCTGCAAGGACAGGACAGCTAGTTCCTCTCTCACGCCCCATGGTTTGCCTGTCGCTGAACAATGGCGCCAGAATGCGCCTAGCTTATAAAAACAGGCCCCATCTGCCATCGTAGAACAGATGTTTCCTGGAACTAGGCAAAGACTTTGGGACTGGAACTGTATAAAAATGATACCACCAGGAGCTCGAATGGGGACCCCCACCACTGAAATACCAGAAGCGAAGAGGACCAACAGGACGCCGCTGGATCCGTGGGTGGTGATATCTCTTTTTCTCTTATCTCTCACTCTCCCTCTCTTCCTCTTGTAAGGAATTGTAACCTCTCTCTATCTCCTTCTCTCTTCCTCCTTAGAAACTTGTTGCACGGGACTCACTTTTCCAATCCATGTTATCTTGTTAAGTAGCTGTTAGTGAGTTATCGTTCCTACCTATATGCCTTGTATTGTTTCTAGTTACATAGTTGTTGTTGAGTCATTGTATTAATAAATCTTAAAATTGGTTGGCTGGTGTCATTTCACCTTAATTCTGTCCAAGAGGATCACGAACTTGGTCATTAGTCCCAAGGCAGGGAATAGCTCCCTTTCGGGCTGCAACACACCTTCCAAATGATTTATGAAAATATTGAAATACTGCACATCCAATTCTAAATCATGGAAGACTATCCCTCAAAATTTCTGTGTAAGGGTCATTCCTCATTCATTAGTACTTTGAGATGTCAGCTAATCCGTTCATAAGGAATATTATTTTGATATATTATACTGTTATTTATTTATACCAGATACAGTGTAAAATTAAATCAAATGCCTTATAAAAGCCTAAACAACTAGGACCATTCATCAAGCAAATTCACATTCTGAAATGAACTTTATCTAACATCATTGCTTTGCTTTAAAACTCTGCTGACTATCATTAATTTACTCCTACTATTAATTTATTCGTGGGTTTGCTTTCTTAGCTAAAAACCTCATTAATCTTTCCAATATTTTTTCCAGGACTGCTATATAGCTAACTTGCTCTGAAGAATTATTTTTTAAAAAAGATAAAAATAATAGCATGATACTCTATCTCTAGAATTTAAAAAATATTCCAACAGACCTCTTCAGCTTTCTTTTTTAAGGCTCTTAGGTGAACTTTATCAAGTAATGAGCCTTCTGATTTACTTATTTTATCACTGGAAGATGTTGTTTAGTATGCTTTTAAAGATTCAGTGTTGTTTGCATAGTAGGGACGCTGGATCTCCTACCACCATATGGGCTTGTTGAGAAGCAAACAGCACTTCCCTCCTACTGTGTGCCACTCAGTATTGAAGAGGTATCAGAGTTTTTGTTCATCTTTGCATGAGTAAATGACATGATTAATTAAACAGCGATTGACTAACTTCATTTTTCTTCTTTTTGTTGTTACAAAGAAGCAGAAAAAATTAGTTATGTGCATCCAAAATAAACCAAGAAATAAGCTTCATTAAAGCTTTCTGGAAATCTTAGGAGACAGAAATTGAGTGTCCAGATATATAGTGTAAGGGTTATTATCCATTATACTTGCCACTGAATTCATCCTGGGTTGCCACCTTAAGCACCACAGATATTTGGCCGTTATATTTAGGAAAATTACCTAGATGTTCTAAGCCATTATAAATTGATGTCCAGCTGGCAGAGAGCTGTGCTAGGGTCTCTCAGAATTGTCATCTGCCCTATTTATCACAGTGTCTTGTTAACTCTGAAATCAAAGGATAGCAATTTGGACATCGAAAATATATCACTTTAGACAACTTTTACCAGAAATATCCCATTAGAGTGCATTATCCTGATATCTTAAACTGCCTTCTTTTCCTCCTGAGACTGCAAAGGACCCAGCTGGCAAACAACCAAAATATCAAGTTTCTCACACATCTATTATTATAATGGCAGGAGGTCATACACTGAAAACTGAGAACACACATGCAATATAAACTAAACTGAATATTTTGATAACAGAAATTTATGGAGGTTAGTACCCTGGTGCAATAGTCACTGACATTTTGGGTTGATTTGGAGAATTTTTGTACTATTTTCAATGACAACTCCTCTATCAAAAAATCTCCTTGACAAAAAAAAAAAAAAGCAACAGAAAACTTGAGCAATGCTTTTGTCTGTCAGGCTCTTGAGGTCCATGATAACAACACTATTCAACATAAATATACTTAGTCTTCCTGTCCTATATTCCATGTTGGTCTTGCCTGTTACACCTCAGAGACTGATAGTATGTCTTCAAGGCCAACAGACAATAAAAAGAAATTTCAAAAATGTCCTGACCACATGAGAAATCTAAAGTCTAGACATTTACATCTAAATTATTTGACTATAAAGAATGTCTGGGCAATAGACTGAGACATTCAGTTTCAGGGCAAGATCCACCTCCTTCGAAAGGCGACATCCAAAAGAAGACATCCTGAACTGCATTCAGGAAGAGTTTCTCCATTGACTACCAAGGAAATATCGTTGACTTCCTCAGATGTCAAAAGTCAGGTGAGGCCAAATTGTTTTCCTAATAGTGCAATTTCTTTTCAGTTTGATCAATATGTAGCTGAAGCTTCTTACATGCCACAGCATCTTAGCAATTACTGAGGCATTCACGCAATTATTTTTTTAACACGAAACAGGTGCTTTTGAGTCTAGGGGAGCATAGGTGAGAAAAATTTGCAAAGCTATGAAGCAGCAATCCAGAAATTATTTCCTTTCCTCACTTATTTCTCATAGCTAAATTCACTACTCTCACCTGTGCATTAGTCCATTCCATTTCAGGAAAAGGTCCCAGCTGAAGGCCTCTACCTGTGGGATTTTCTTCCTCTTGGCCTTTCTGGAAGTACATAGAGACATCTACTCAGGACACATTCCAAACTCAGATTATTCATTTTGTTTGCATACGATGCTTGGTTGTGTGCTTTTGCTTCCCAGGTTGTTTTTTTGGAGGCCGTGGGCTCAATTTTTGCTATTATTGCTTTGGGAGATAATCTGGCATGCCATCTATTCCCTTCAAGCTGTAAATTGGTGTTAATACATGTTGAATTGCACAGAGGTTTTGTGTTTGTTTTTTTTTAAATTAAATTATATTATATTATATTATATTCAAAATGTGGGTGCATATTACTGATTATAAATATCTACGGAATAGCTATTTATCCTTCAAGGGAGAATAAACAATATTTTACAAGAATTAACACTGCACTGCTTTATTTCAGTTTATTTTTAGTACGCAACATCTACCAATCTCAAGTAATTATTAGCAAATCAAGCAAAAAGTCTATAAGGAATAAATAAACATTCTCCTGACAGTCCACCTCTGTCTAGCTAAAATTAGAAGTAACCCTGTTGCTTATAACTTTTAAAACCTACTCTAATGAGCACTATGAGTTTGGGAAGTTTTAACAGTAGGAGACTATACATTTGCTTTTAATGATCATCAAGCTTCATTTTTCGTGAAACGGAAAATCTGCAATGAATTCAGGCTCCTGCCTAGGCCTGCGTCAATGCCATTGTAGAAAACCCATGAGTTCTTCACAAACAACAACTGCATGGAAGAGCCCTGTCAGTAAAAGGGGAACTTATATTGCAAGAATCGCAGGTTTTGTTAATAGCAAACCTACCATCTCTGTAGCTATGCATCCAATAGCTTTTTATACAGAATGTTTAATACCTAAGGCACTGAAAAGGAGTTTTAAAAAGTCCATATTCATTATAATGTTTATGTAATGCTGGCCCTGACCTTGTAGTACATTACTTTAGAGACTTTTTGTTTCTATATTACTAAAGAATACAACTTTACAGAAGCAAAAAGAAAAAAAAAAGGCACACTTTTTCACTCTCACTTGCAAGGTTAAGTCTTTTTTACCAGCAAGCATAAAACCACTAGTCTAACAAGTCATTCAGGGAAGTCTTGAGACAAAGATGGTATAAAGAACGGTTACTACTTGCAAAAACTTCAGAGAATAACATATTTTAATGTTAAATATAGTCTAAGGAAAAGGGAATATTAGCTCTGCTTAAAAAGATTAATGCTGTCATACAACAGTATTCTTAAGAACTGAGGCTTACATTGATGCTGTTAAACTTCAGGCATTTAGATGTGTCAGCTAGGAGCGGAGTCCTTTGAGACATGGGAAACTCCTGAGAGTGGTTCAGAGCTTAAATGCAGTGAGTCACTCTTTGGAGGATGCATTCCCACCTCAGCGAAGTGGGATGAAATGAGGCCTGAATGAGTTGAGCTCATACGGACAGGATTTTTTTAACATGGCAAAATCTGGAGTAACTTCTTTTACAGTCTAATGAGTGGCCGTGGATTCCCACACATTAGGAGAGAGTCCACCAGGAGTGACTGGGAAGCATTAAATGGACAACTTCGCCAGGGCTGATGCATTTTGACCACAGGAAGGTTCTGTGTATATGTAGTTTAGTTTGTGGATTTGGTTATGGAGACTTGTGAAAAGAAATGTGTAGTTTCATAGACACGGATAGAAGAAATGCTCTCAGAGCAGTATGCTTTAGCATTTGATGTTTCCTCCCTCAGAGCAGGGAGTATGCACTGCTCTGAGGAACGAAACATCAAATGCTCGAGTAAAGACTAAGGAACATCTATGTGGAGAGTATTAACCAAAGAGGAGCCAAAAGTGAAGTTCTGTTGCAAAATGGCCTTTCTTCAAAGCAAGTATGATTGCTGTGTGTAAGGACATGGGTTATAACTATTGTGCTGCAATCATTGATGACAAGACAGCGGCAGAACGGTATCATTTTGGGAGCACTGCTTTTTAAGATAGGTACTGAAAAAGCCAAAGGAAATCTACAGGAGAGGGAAAAGAGCGATGAGAGATTCAGAAATCACAATCCAGGAAAGACAGAAAACAAGATACTACATGGGGTTAGTGATCAGTTTTCTCCACTGAGTCCAGATAAATCATCCGAAATTTGCTGCTGTGAAAAAAGCCTCTAACTTCTCAGGTGCTGAAAGATTGAAAAAAAATCCTTCCCAGTTATACATGCTATGACTCCATAGCTTTGATCCATGTGAAGTTTGTTCCCTAGTAATTTTAGCAATTTTAATTGGGAACCAGATGATTAATAGCCAGCTAACAGCAAAAGTCACTTTTCTTGGTGCTAATTAAAAAACAAAAACAAAACCAAAAAACTTGTTTTCAAATCAAGATTGTACGAATGGCACTAAGTGGATATACAATGTAGAAATGTAATCCTCTTTGTAAAAATGGGCTCTTGAATAAACTCTACTCAAATGGAAGTGAGACAGCAATTATAAACAGCATTCTTCATAGGCATCATAGTGTATGTTACAAATGTGACAACCCTAAAGGTGAGACGGAATTTCCTAGATAAAGTTGTCTTGTGTCATTAGATTAGAGCATTCAGGTATCATTTTTTCTTCAGCTGCTGCTTCAGAAGGATATGGATTTCCTTCTGTCGTTTCTGACAGCCACAGGCACGTCTCAAATCTCGCAGGACATCTAAAAGCACTAGATGCCCATCTTAGAGAACTGAATCTCACCTCAAGATGAAGACTTTTTTTTTTTAGGGAGTTTTCTCTTTGCTAGTAGACATTGCCATTGATACTAGTTACTACATACTTTTAATATAAATTTTTGGGGTTTATTGCATAGAAAATCTAAATCTCCTGCTCTTTAATTAAAAAAAAAAAAAAAAAAAAGATCAAGTTTCAAGCTACTTTAAGTGTTATGAGCTACCATGACAATTGTGATCTCTTGGGAGAACCCAGTCAAAGTTTTGCACAAGACCCGGAGACAAACTGGTTTCAGTGTTCAAGTATTCCACTTTTAGAAGGGTTTATATATACCTATAGCATGATCAGTCACTGTCTGGACAGTCTTGTTAATCTGCGAATTAAGGAAGGATCAATTTAGTACCATGGGAAAAAAATGGCAAATACTAAATCCTACAAAGTCCACTACCAACAAAAATTGTCTTTGTACAAGAACGTGATACAGTATGATACAATGAGTCAACTACAACAAGAAAACTGAGGAAAATACCATTTTCTGTTTAAAAAAATTCCTTATAAGATGAAGAAGCTCTCATGAAATTTTTGAGGAACTATAAAGTTCCTGTTAATCTTATGTAGAGGGCACTAAAGTATTTCTATGCCAAGTAACAGTAATAAAACATGAACATGGGGAGAAAAAATGTGTAAAGAAGATTGTGACAGTGTTTTTAAATAAAGCCATAAAAATTGTTGCACTTACAGGAACTTCAGTATACTGAACAGTGTCTGTGATCACATTGCTAACTTCAAACCTGTTCCTTATGCCAATGGTGTAATTAATCATATAATCACAGGATGGTTTAGGTTGGAAGGGACCTTAAAGATCCTCTAGTTCCAACCCTCTGCCATGGACAAGGACACCTCCCACTAGATCAAGTTGCTCAAAGCCTCATCCAACCTGACCTTGAACACTTCCAGGGATGGGGCATCCACAACTTTTCTGGGCAACCTGTTCCAGTGTCTCACCAGCCTCAGAGGGAAAAATTTCTTCCTGAGGGTGGTGAAGCACTAGATAAATTCTGCATAATTTACACATATGCAATTACAAGGCACTAAAATCAGTATTTAACATGAAGTGATGAAATTTTGTGGCAAATAATTTCTTTTAAACTAAAAATTTCAATTATGCCAGACAATGAGGGGAAGGCAAGTTTCATAGAAAAGCTCAAAAATATATAGGAGGCTACATTTTCCTTTTAAAATTTGAGTCATTCTTCTTACCAACTTATCATAGAATAATAAACAGTTGATAGCACATTGTCGGTAAGTCTAAACACACTGTTAAAACAGGCTTGTGAATGAAATAAAAATTCAGGAGCAGCAGATGGGTTTAACTGCTGTTAAATGTGGAGTGGTTTCCAAGAACATGGTGTATGTAATAATAAATATCCAGAGACATAAAGTTTCCCCAGTAGCTTAAATCCTGAGCATACGAGCTAAGTGAGGGCTTTCAAGCTTTGGCTCACTGCAACATCCTTACATTTTACCCTTGTCTACAGCAGCAAAAATGCTTGTTATTGACAATGCGTGTCAGCAATGGGTGCAATTAAAGCAGTGCTGAGCTCAGTTTTACAAGCAGGCAGGTTTAACATGGGCTTTCTGAAACAAGAATAGTTCTTGGCTGTGCTTGCAGGTTAATCACATTCAGCACCAGCACATTCATTGTCAGCAGTGGATAATTATGCTAGTGTACACAATGCCTCCATTTGTGCATATGTTTTACATAATAACCATGTTAGGAATTGCCTCCCTTTCTAATTCTTGATCTGGATGTGGGAACTAGGGTGGCGCGCTGCACCTAGGATGTCTGCAGTCAGGATCTGACTGCCTCTGTGCCTCATGCCTTATTGGTTTGAAGCAAAAGTAAAGTCCCAAAGGCCCAGGAAAACAGGCAACAACTTTTCTGTTTGTACTTAAGAGAGCTCTGGCTTCATGTCCTAACCCACCAACAAAATGTCTGTGTCAAGCGGCAGTTGTGACTAAGTGAAAGCTTCTGCACTTATTACGGTGTATCATTATATTTGACTGACACAAATATTTGTGACAGGGAATAAAACCGGAACTTATAAAGCCATAGAGTAGTGCACAGAGGCACAGACAAAGAAGAGATCAAAAGAATGAGTGCAACTGTCAGAGAAAAGAAATCTACATTGGGATTGAAGCCCAGAAAAAATCATTGCTTTTATCTTCTGTTAAGCCAATTGCTTTGGTAAAAACAAAGCGTTTTTGAGGAACCATGGAAAAGAGCATCGCTGGGTCCAAAGAAGTGTCTAGAGTCCAATGCAGACCTACACTTTAACATGCATATCTACCTGCATAGATGCATCAAGGATGATTCTGGTAAGTTAGTATATAATATCAGTACCTGCTTAATACTATCTTGGATGAGCTGGAGAGAAAGGGACTAGTAAGGGAACAAACAAAAGAAAAGAAAGGTGAGGAACCATGTGAAAGAACTGTGTCAGACAAGACCAGACATATCAGATCTTCATGTGAGTTACCAAGTATGTGCTTGTTCTGTTGCTAACCTACAACTTTTCACTGCTATTCTAGAAAATCATGTTTTCTAAACTGTCATCCCATAAAACAACTCCTTTTCTAATTAATTATCTCCAGAAAACCAAATACTGATACAGCTGTTGCAAAAAGACATCTCTCTAATCCTAGTAGTATACTCCATTCATGAAATGGATAAAATTAATTCAGTCTACTGATGTTCGTGTGGCATACTGTGATCACTTGGTGCCCAGGTGTCTTCTAAGAGATCTTTCTCATCGCTTGTCTGGTACCTGTTGCCAGGCTGAGAAATAAAAAATCACTCTATTGTCAGGGAAACTCAGCCATTAAAGCAACAGTCTCCAAAACACACCTTTCATTCCCAACCCAAAAGTAATGATTAAAAATCACCAGCTGTATAAGCTAACATAGTTTTGGTCAATCTAGTAAGTAACCTTACCAGAGGAGTACAATTAGCTTGGAGATTTCCAGAGCTGTTGCTTCTGTCCAACGTATCTCAACTGAAATATCCTTACAACTGCTGTCAAATGGAAGCAGAACCTCTTGTTTTGGTTGCTCCCATTTCAAGCTGGTTAGTTCAGCCTGCTGCAATACTCTAACACCACTACTCCTGGAAATGGACACATCACCAAAAAAAGGGGGGCTGAGTAACAGGCTTAAGCCTGGACCCTCACTGTCCTCAGTGTTAGATGTTACTTGAAGCCCTGGCTGGTTTGGGTCACTCCAACTCGTTCCTTCTGGGCCTAAACAGCCCTAGGAGCCAGATTTAAGCAGTGAGGACATGAGCCAGATTGTGCAAAGAGACATTCTCTTCAGCAGTGTAGACACAGCCACTTTGGTGCACATTACCATTACCCGAGGAACCAGTACCCAAGACTTCAAATTATATCAATTATTTTACCATGTGTTTTTCTTTTCCCATTTGCAAGTCTCCAGTGACTTTAGAAGTGGTTTCTAACCATGCAAATGTACTTGTCTTCAGATTTCTATTAATCAGGCTTATCAGTGATGACAACTTCCCTTCAGCAGAGAGAGACATCCTGGAATTTGAAACTGCTGAATATGGATCGCAGTTATTGCAATAGTGCTTTGCACTGATTTTGCAATAGTAGTTTGGGGTTTTCTTTTTACGTTATTGTCACCAGCCATTTAGATGGGGAATTATGGGGATAAGAGATTACAAGATTAAACCTAACCTTGATTCAAAAGTACTTATACACATGCTCAGTATGGTCTTTTCTCAGATATTACTCAGACAGTTGTACTATCTACAGCAAAAAGGGATTTGATATGCATGAACTCCTCTTTCACAGGAGCACCTTCTGATAAATGCTAATAGTCAAGTACAAATACATATTTTTGTGGGATTTTTGCCCCCCCCCCAAACAAATAAAGACTTTTTTTCCCAAGGAGTTAGTTATTTTTTTCTAACAATCAACACGGATCTCTTTTGCATAATGTCAGCTTACATATACTGCAAGGCTTCAGATCAACAATACCACTCTTCAGCTGAAGCCAATTCAATTCAATATTTTGCACATTCTCTTGTGGGTTGTTCACTCTAAATGGTGTTCATTTTAATACATTTTTTCTGTAATATTTTGGAGATAATGTTTTTAATGCTCCAGTAGTTCTTTCCAAAATTGGTAGTAAGGGTTAAATACATGCCACTGCCAAATGTAGTAATTTTCCAGTGTCTTACCTTGAATCTGCTCTGGCAGCCTCTGTGCACATCTCCTCTGAGACCAGACTGGTTATTAAAATCCAATTATTAGGAAACAAATTTAGGCTCGGGACAATCTTTTCTACTAAACTTTTGTCAAATGCATGAGAGATTTTGTCTACAACCAGCAGCTCTCTTACAAATTTATATTCAGTTCATGAATCACACATTTTAACCAAAAAAATATTCTTTATCTGTGGAAAAGTGGGGATTTCCCAAACCCTTTTGGCAATTGGTTTGTAGTCAATATTGACTGAGATTGGTTTCCCATGAATAGGGGCATGAGATATTTTCACCTACAATCTAAAGTCTTCTCTATTACAGCAATCTGTTCACTCTTTATCACCTGTAATGCCAAATCTATTTCTGGGTTTCACAGAGTGGAATAAGAGGATTGAAAGGAACTTAGTATTTCAATTATGAAGATCATAAATGAAATAAGATCCTCTAATTCTTTCAGCTTCTCAGACTGTATAGTAAGACTGAAACATTCATGCCCCTGTGATGCTCTCCCCTCAAAGAAACCATGTGTGTTGAGGATACTGGGGCCAACATGGACCACTGTTATGATCTACCAGTTGGACCACTGTCACGGTCTACCAGTACTCCCAAAAAGCAAATAACGTAACATATAACAGGACTTAGTTCAGCTTTGACCAAGCAGCCCACTTTTTTCCAGAGAGGTCCTGGTCATGTCTTTCTAACCTTTCTAGGTCCTACTACTTGTGAGGATATCAGAGATGTGCTTCCTGGTAAAACATTTTGGTTGTCCAGCGTAACTCCAATGGCAATATAAGGAAAGAGTACCTTCCAGGGATGGAAAAAACATGTTTTTCTCAGGCATCTGCTGATGCATCAAGCTCATACAAACATCTGGCATAATTTTTCTCCAAATCTTCATTCCCTTCTTTTTTTTTTTTTCCTTACCAAAGCTAACAAATGTACTTGCTCTGTCAACTCTCAGGGTATAGGGTATTTACCCAAATGCGTGAACTGGAGATTGGTTGGTCTCCATCCTCTATTCTGATGCTTCTGGAGGCTATAATCATGATTACCTGCTGAGTTGAGGGTGTTTATGCCATTTTAGTAACAGAGACCTGCCTGAGCTTCCTAGGTTTCCTAGGTGTGGTGCATATCTACCACAGACACATTGGGGGATTTCTCAGATGCCCAATGATGTTTAAAATGCTGCTAAATGCCTCTGTTTTGGCAGGTTTCTTACTTCTGGAGAACATTTTCCCAGTCTCCACTCTGCTACCTTTATTTCCAGGAATGGAGTTTCCTGATAAGGAAAAGGAGTTCTCACATTTTCTGCTAGTAAAGTAAGTGCGTTTTCCTTAGTATCATTACAAGATGTCTTCCAGTGTGCTGATCCTCAATCCAGTTAGTTCAATTCTTCATTAACATGGGGTCTCTGAGGCAAACTCTGCTCGTCAGAGACCTGTCTCCCTGTTCAGCTTTTGCATACCGATGTGGCTGTGCTTCTTTGATGGCATTAGGTGCAGCACTTAACTCTTTTACTCTCAATAGTAAATTTACTATCCAGCATCCAAGCCTTTACTTTTCTAACAATGGAAACAACTGTTTCTGGCAGCATAATGGTATATGTGCCATGTCCAACTTCATAAACGTCCCATTTACGTCCAGTTCAATGGTGTATTTATCTCCTAATGAACTGCTGCTCATTGCTCCTATGAGGATTCATCTGAGCAAAACACATCGTTGGCTCTTGCCAACTTTTGCAAAGCAATATAATCCATCCTCCTTCTCACATGTTTCCTTTTGTGACACCCAGTGGATTGGCTTCTGTTAACTAACTCCATTTCTGCAACTCCAGATGCTTTTTGCTGCAGTCGGAGTTGTGATGCCATACACTTAGCTCTTTTCTCTTAGAGTGTTGAGGTTCTCAATCAGGATATAATTGTCCACCTATTACCCTGAGTCTGGGCTTGGTCCCTTCTTTTGTTTGCCAAATTCTTATATTTTTCCTTGTGGGATTTTTAGTGATGTTCCTGAGTTTTATTTACCCTCCCAATCACATGAGCTGTGTTGGGATGTGACACTCAATCCCTCCTCCACTATTTTCTGCTACAGGACAGATAAGCAGGCTTGATGTGCTCTTGGAAGAGCTCCAGCTGCATGACTAGGAGAAAACAAACACAGGGTGTAACACAGAATACACAGTCAGCACGTGTTCATGGCGCACACCACGGCTCGGCAGCGTGGGGTGCCCAGGAGACTACGCTTATGTCTCAATGCACATGTAACCAACATGATGTCTCATTGGAGACTCAACCCCGCAGCAATGCCAAGTGCCTCTTCACCCACAGAGTTGCCTCAACCTTTTGTATCTCTAATTAAAACCACTATTGATATTTCATGCTTAAGGGGTATAGAGCATTCCGCATTCTTCCTTGCTTCAGTTTTATAGTCCTTTTGCCTTAGGCAACAAAAGCTATCAAACATATCATGGATTTCAAACCAGCGATTGTAAGAAAAGAAGCTGCCCTTTACTGGCATTCACTGCTTGCAAAACTAGAGTGGTGATGCTTTCATTGTCCTCCAGCTTCCGGGGGAATTTCAGCCCTGGTGAAGCTGGCTTTGAAGTGTGTCACTCTCCTCCTCTGTGTATTTTCTCTGTTCCTTTTAACTCCTTCCACGACTCATGGTCAGCAGTCCCTTAGTACTGGCAGCGCTCACAAGAGGTGTCCTTCAGATTATGTTTGGTTTTAGCTAGCGGGGAATAACCAAAGAAATCTGATGTCACCTCCCACGACCCAGAGACTGTGTCTTACTGACAACACAGAAGCATTCACTGGTTATCTGAGAGGACTAATCTAAAATAAATCTGTCATGAAGCTTGTTTCAAATAAATCCTACCAGTTTTTAAAGTTTAATTTCAGACCTTTCTTTCTAACAAAATACAGCAAATTTCATTACAAACAAAGTAATTATGCTGAAAGATATTTTGAGAGTATAACTGTGCTGTATTTTTGAATGCCCTCATGGGCACAAATACACATTTCAGTTTTTGTGCTACATCCAAATGAATGAAATATACCAATTCAGAAGTACATTGGCAGGAAATCTTTATGCTGCTTAATTTTAGCAGGATGCTAAGTATTAGACATTGACCTCATGACTCACAGCAAAAAAATGTGTATTTAAAGAACAGAAATAATTGCTCTACCTCAGTAGGTCCAGTTTTCCCATATTATAAAGGAGTGTCACTCTTTAAAGACATTCCCAAATTCAATTGTTCTAACATTTATTCCCCCCAATGACAACAGACAAGAATTTTTATGAAGTTTCAATCTTAATATATCTCAATTTTCTTTAGATGAATTCTTGGTGAGTTAATGCTTATACCTCCTTTATATACTCACAGCGCTTAAATACAGTGAACTCTTAATTCCTCTGTCTTTAGGTTTATATCTTTGGGATTTTAGAAGCCTGCAGGTCTTCATATTGTTCTGTGAGTCTAGTCAGAATATATGTATATTTATGTTATGCTTATGTTATGCATATATAGTGTTATCTCTATTGACTCTATACAACAGCTCAGCAAGAATATAGTCATATTCAGTAGATGCAGGGATGTGTATGTATTTTTATAGGAAAAAAGAAACACCATCAGTTCTTCCTCTAAAGTATTAATCCTCTTTCTGAGCCACTATCCTGAAGAATTATGTCACTGAAAATAGAGTTACAGGACAACCACAAGGGGAAAAAAAAAAAAGGAAAAAAGGAGCTGTAGTGTGGAAAAGTACTTTACATAATACTTGTAAAGCTCACTACCATGAACATGCCATTCACTGAATCTCACGACAGTAATGAAAATGTATAGTATCCTTTAATGCCTTCAGCATCTAGACATATTTCACAAGAATATTACATGTGGGTGTTTTGTTTTGTTTTGTTTTGTTTTGTTTTGTTTCACAAAAATTTCCCTTATTCAGTCTGCCTGCACAAAATAACTCAAATTTCTTACAGCTCTCAGTCTCTCCCCATATCAGCACTAAACATCTCCCTCACCTGATCATCAGTCCCCTTGTTCTGCTAAGACCTTCATTTATGAGAGAAATGGCTGATGTGTACATTTCGGAAAAACTGAACATGGGTGAGGTTGGGGATGGAGATGAAGAGATTAAGGCAGTGCCTCATGGGAATGCCTGTGGGAAACGCCATTCCTTCTGGTGATATGGGAGGACAGGAGACAATTCTGCTGTGTCACCATACTACTGCACCCTCCAAAATTCTTGATGGACAGGGAAATGATGCCTAGCCCTTTTACAAAAAAAAAGTTTATGGGTGACATTATTTCTGCAGTATTAAGTGCTAGCATCAAAGTGCAATGTGTAACCATAGTATGTGTTACATACTAGTGAGTTCATCTGAAAAAAATGGATGCCAATTTCATCCTACTAGTTCATGGGATTCATGACTGCAGGGTCTCTGTCACAATCATAGATAAATTTGAAAAATGATATATCAGATTTATGACAAGATATGGATTGCTCAGGCATTATATTTTAATACTTATCAGACTGGACAGAAATTCAAGATCTCTTCTACATTGCAACACTTGGCTAGAGAAACAGCAAAAATAAATCACTTTTGAAGATGAGATTTCTGGTCTGATTAACATCTTCCTGATCAGCGAATCCTAAATCACTCTGACCGTGATAATGAATGATCCTCTTTTACACAAACACACACACACATCCACTGCACACAGGAGACAGAGCTAAGGTTGCCATGGGAACTTTACTTCCAGATTTTTTGGTTTTGTATAATTAAAATAACACAAGTCTAATGTTTTAATAATTTAGTTTTAGCTTATAATTAATTGTATTCACGTTTTCTGTGGGCAGGAACTCAATTTATCTGATGAGTACAGTCCAATGTAACAACTTTATTCAACATTTCCAAAACTTATTTTTCTAAGCAGGGGATACTTTAAACTGAAGACAATGTGCAGGAATGACTACAGTATAGCATAGAAATAGCTGCGTCAATGTTAAACCAGGTGGTTCAGCTGCTGATAAGGTAACGTCCACAGCAGCAATTAACTTAGCACAAGCTGTGTGATTGCACCATAGGCTGTGCCACCTTTTAGCATAGACTGGTGCTGAGGGATGGGAAGAAGCAGAACACTTCTAGGATTCTGATTCCTCCCCTCCAGCAGCAGCCATTGCCCCGCACGCGTTTAATCCATAGCAGTCCCCACTCTTGCTTGCCAGGGTTGCCCTCCACTCACTCTTTCTTGGTTCATCCCTTATCTTATGTTTTTTCAGGCCAATTCACAACTTGGGCTGGCTGTTCAGAAAACTTGAGTTAGCTGTGAGCGTAGGGCTCCCCACTCTAAACTCAGACACTGGGTTTTCAGAAGATGTGACCTACAAACCTCATTGATGTTAACAATTGAATGTATGCAGCAAATAGCTTTCCTCAACAAGTCTTCCCTCCAGAAGAGGGCTTCTGTGTCTTACAGAAGCCGCATGAAGATACCAGAAAAAACGGTCATTGGAGTCATCTGTCTTTTCAGAAAAGGAAACTCAGTCTTTTGTTCTATCAATCGCTAGAGCAAGACAGAGTATTAAAAAAAGCAGAGGCCTTTCCTCCACCTTTGAACAGCCTCTAGAGACTTGGCCCTTGCCACAGGTTGTACACAAAACAGAGAATACTCGCACTGTGCAAGTATTATTGATCTAACCGCAGTAACAGTGCCACTACTGACCCCTAGAACATTAGCTTTGTAGCCTGCAGTTAAAATACATGTACAGATATTGCTGTCAGTGCTGCAGACATGGAAAATGTCCTTTCTGAAGAGGCAGTTGGTGTATTTAAGGGGAAAGGAACTGAGAAAACCCAAGTCTTTGGCACTGTAATGAAATGAGACCCTACTGTATAGATCGGTATTGACGAAGGAGTTTAGTTAAATTATTCAGTATGTCTCCTCCCTAAAGGAATAGCACTTAATACATGTTAAAATATAATTGTATAATTGGAACTCAAGTGTTTGGGTTATGTAAAAGGTGCTGTAGGCGTATCAGCTTAGATAGAGGTAATTAGATCTTGTATATTAACATTTTTCCATTAAAGGCATAATCAGCAATATTTTTAGTAGTGGGGATGCTTAAGCCTAGGAACTTGGGGAAAAAAAGGTGCTGTTTGGACCTCCTCACTTAGCTGTCTGTTTGTTTTGCTCTTACCTCTGTTACTGAATGGACTGTAAGAATATTTCTGCAGTAGATTGCCTGCTTAATGCAACCCCAGCTGGGTGCCCACACAATAGCAACGCTGCTACTGCTTTTGGTGAAATCAGCATAAAACTGAATTGCCTGCAAGCATCACTCATGGTGCTGAAAATAGGACTAGATAGTAGCATTAAATAATACAATACTTAGCATGTATATATAGTAACAGGTCATACACTGAAGCCAGAAAAGAAGTCTGTGGCAGGGCCAGGAATAGAAGAAATCAGAGCTTTAATCTCTCCTTGAGGCAATGGTTAACATTTTATACAGAAAAGAATGAACAGCTACACATCACTGCTTACCTCAGTTTGAAGGATGCCATAAAAACAAACACGATTTTACTCACAGTAAGTCAAATGACAATCAATGGCTACAGCTTTTGAGTATCCAATTGAAGCCCTTGAAAAATCAAGTGGATGCATGGCAGGATAGGATACTACTCTATCGCAGGATGAAGATAGGAGAATATCACTGACTTCTTGGATTTTCAAATATGTTGCAAAGCTTTCTAGAGAAGAGGATATGTTTATTTTGAAAACAATACACTGCACCTCTAGAAAGTGGAGCAGCAGAGCACACTTTAAAGGTATTGTCAACATTTTAATTTTTTTTTCTCCTTTTTTTTTTAAGGTAAAAGAGAAGATGCATAGTTTCTTAAGCCAAGAAAATAAAATACAGCCAAACAAAAGACACAGATACAAGGGTTATACCAGGTATCTTCTAATTTCATTACTGTCATCCGTGCTTGTTTTTTCAAATACCAGAAAAACATCCCACGGAAGAAATTTCAGGAGGAAAACCCAGACTTTAAGTTCTTCATTGAGAAGTTTGTAACAAAGTCTGGAATCCAACAAAAACCTCAACCAAATTAAGATAAGGTTAATCCAAACTATAAATATTTCCCCAGTTTCATCTTTCTCCCTCCATGCAAGGCCCACTGAAGACCTCCCTATCTCTACTGTACTCACATGAGGCTTTCTGAGGAATTTGAGAACAGTACAGATATCCTGGGTTTAGGTAAGTCAAAGCCTCTATTGGTAAGTGAAGGGAAAAATACTACTTTTTGGCTTTGTTCCTAAAGTCTCCAAAGATCAGGTGTTGTGGATTGAAAGAGTTGGGTAGTCTAAACAGAGCTCTCTCTTCAGTGCTCACCTGCACTGACATGAGGAGCAAGAAGAAGCAAGGAACAGTCACCAAGACTGATAAGACAAGCTTTCCTGTCTTCCCTTAGTTTGACCCACATCACATCTGCGACAGAGTTGGATATCCATTTTCCAAAGGCATTCCCAGCACAAATATCAGGCAGCTCAACTGAATTTTGCCCTAAGGCTAGTGACTGGAAGTTCTCAACACACCCAGTAAAGGATTTTTAAAAGGCAGATGTTCAGACCAAAAAATACAGCAACAATTACAGAGCTCCTTTAAAAATTCAGAGCCTTTTGCACTTGTCAGTATTTCATGGTGCCTTTGTTCTAAAATGTGTTTTCTGTTGTGGTATTGCACCTGAAAATTATCTTTGCAGACAGCAGCCGAGCACAACGGTGCATTTGGGAGCGGGGAACAGCAGCAAGTCGACATGTGTCTAAGCAGTCTGCGCTCTTCTTAGGGGTCAAGCGGGAGCTCAGCGGCAAGCTGCTAAATGGTTGTTTGTATCAACTCTGCAGGTGAGGCCAACAGGTTATCTGCAGCCAAAGAAGCGATGAAAACAGCTGTAGTTGGTAGCAAACACAGCCAGAAGGCCAGCACCACCTAAAGACTAGTTGTTTCCAACTGCAAAGCTGTCAAGTCCTCAGGTGTCTCTGCTCATAGTTATAGCACTTAATGTTTAGTGATAATACACCAAAAAAATTAAAAACAAAGCGCTCTGTTCTTCTTTTGGGATCTCACCTGCTAACCCATACATATGATAGATGCCTATCAAGGTCTTTCTCTTTTGGGAATGGCATTTAAACTTTAAACATCATTATATGAGCATGTGTCGGATGTAGAATTGTTTTGCTCACAGGCTGTAGGCTCAAGAACATTATTATAAAGGGTAGAAATTCACTTCATTTTCAAAGCTTCACACACAGAAAATGTAATTTCCAGAGTAACAAGTTCAAAAACTATTCAGCTCTTTCTGGGTTTCAGCACCTTCTCTTTTGTCCTGCTACAGCTTCATTATTTTCTTATTCTTTGTAGTACATGCTAGTCTTTTTGGATGAAAGAAACCATTCCTTATTAGTCACACCAGGAAAATGAATTTTGCCTTGCAGTTGGTGAATGAAGATTATCAGAACTTTTATTCACAGGCAGAAAATAACAATATAATAGCTAAGGAACACCAAAGAAATGCTGTGTTAACTCTAATTTATCACTTTTGCATGCCTTGTCTTGTACTCAAAAAAATCATTTAGTACATGATTACATTAGCCCTCTTTAGCAAATTTTGTGCCAAAACTTCTTGGCCCTAATTCCAACTAAAATCCAACAGATACCAATGGACCACGTGTGGTGTTGTACTTTGTACTCATTTGATGCTTGTGGAGCTTTTGTCAAGCTAATCTAAGCATGACAGGAAAAGCAAGAGAAGCCAAACTTCTGGAGCCTTGCACCCTTTAAAAAAGCAGTAATATTTTCAGACCAAAAAACCAAATTTCTTTAGGTACTAACTCTGACTGAGGTCTGAGAAAATTTTGTACATAAGCATCTCAATAAACGGCACTAACCCTGATTTCTGAAGCTAAATCACACCAAAGGATAGATGTTTAGTAAGTGACGTGCCTTGGTCTTTACATCAGTCATTTACGTGGTTTAGCCAAATCTGGAATTACTAATATGGAGGTATTTTACTACGATATGCTTTATCAGTCTTACTTTGGTCTCTGCATTAGCTTCTCACCATCAAACTAGAGGAATAAATTATGTAGGAAATTCAAAGCGGAATCTGCTCCATTTACCTTTCTTGGCTTATTTTAATTTTAGTTGCTCTTAATTCAATGAGTTAAAGCCTTCTTAAGAAAGAAATGCTTTAAATACATTGGCAGGATTTAACTTATTAGGGTTTTTGACAACAAATTGTGTTATTATTTACTGCACCATCCAAAGTCCTGTTTGACTTGTACCTCTTGCATAAGAAATTTCAGGGATGTGTCAATGTGCATTTTCTATATAAGGCAAATAGACCTCCGTATCACAAACATTTCTGACACTTTCAAATGCAGTTTTGCAGCCTTAAACAGACATTCCACTTTTCCCACCCACCCACCACCTCATCCAAGGCCTACAGTCACCAAATTTGCAGAATACAAGAGTGGGAGTATTGCTAATGTACCAGGTAAGTGCAGAGCTTACTGACCTCTTTGTGCATATGTACATATACATGAGAGGGTATGGACAAGTTTCCCTATTCCTGTCTGCCATTTACTCTAGAAACGCCCTATTAACTTCATTCTCCTTCTCAACCACATCCACTGACCTGAGGTCTAACAGGGAATTTTAAGTGAGAGCCAGCAACAGCAAAGAAAGCACATATGCATATTTGAGAAGTAAAGCAAAGCAAAGCAGGAGATAAGGCACAGGGCTGAATAAAGGAAGCACTGGAGGAAGAGAAGTACTGCGTAGTCAGATGCTTAGAGTCACAGAATGGTTTAGGTTGGAAGGGACATAAAGATTATCTAGTTCCAACCCCCTACTATGGGCAGGGACACCTCCTACCAGACAAGATTGCTCAAAGTCTCATCCAACCTGGCCTTGAACACTTCCAGGGATGGGGCATCCAAAATTCTCTGGCAACTTGTTCCAGTGTCTCACCACCCTCATAGTGAAGAATTTCTACCTAATATCTGTTCTCAATATACCTTCTTCCAGTTTGAAGCCATTACCCCTCATCCTATAACTACATGCCCTTGTAAAAAGTCCCTCTCTGGCTTTCTTGTAGGCGCCCTTGAAGTGCTGAAAGGCTGCTATAAGGTCTCCCTGGAGCCTTCTCTTCTCCAGGCTGAACAACCCCAACTCTCTCAGCCTGTCCTCATAACAGAGGTGCTCTAACCCTCTGATCATCTTTGTGGCCCTCCTCTGGACCCGCTCCAACAGGCTCATGTCCTTCTTATGTTGGGAGCTCCAGAGCTGGACACAGTACTCCAGGTGGGGAATCAAGAAGAATTAGAAGGTGCTTAATTTCCATCAAAAGCTGAGGGGGCTGGTACCTAGGTATCTCAAGGATCTTGACTTTAGACTCTCACAAACTTTACCTGAACTTTTTAACTAATGGATAAATTGAAGCATAAAAGGTGAAATCCCACCCCTGTAAGACCAGCCCATACAATCCAAGCCCCTGGTAACACTCCCAACTTTATCAAAAGTGGCTAAATTGCCTCTCTCCACTTCTGTGGGTTCAATGGAAGAACAGGGAGTAACATTCAGAACATTTAACCCTCTTTCCCTTGTTTTAAATATTGGATTATGTTTCCCAAATTTCCTTCTGGTTTAGCTGAAGAGATACTTCACCTGGCAGTGCTTAAAAACCAAACTGTGTCTTTCTGGAAAGTGAGGTGTACGGCTGCATGCTAAATCACCTCTCATTTCTCCTGCTTTTAGTGAAATTTGGATGAGGTGATTTATAGAGGTCCATTCCAATCAACATTTCTACAAGTCTGTGATTACTACATGCACATTCTGATAATGTGAGCTGACCCTTTTCTACTAGGCTCCTTCCTTTTATGAATAAACTGAAGGCAGTAGAAGAAAAATCATCAGACTACAGAACTAATTCTCATTTAATAACAGAAACTTTATTAACTCGTGAGGCCCTATGCTGTCTCTCCTGGTGAATACAAATAGTCAAGCAATAGCTGGTGTTTGCATGCAGAATTTGGATTAGTTGGAGAGCAGCTCCGTTTCTCTGGCTCAGCACACTGGGCATTTTTATTCCAATTACACGGGAAAGTGGTAGTTACTAATGCTCTGTGAAAAGGTGCCACACTCCAGAACCAGTAAGAGATTTACATGTCAGATCCATACAGACTAAGCAAATGTAGACAGCAAATTAAACTGCTGTTTTAGGAAGCCAGCTCCAGCACAAGATGCAACAGCCTGAAGTTCAAGTCTCAACTCTGTGAAGGAGATGATGCTCCTCTCTCCCTACAGCTGTAGCTGACCGGCGGAAACAAGTGTGAAACTCAGGGGCCCTACAAAAAAAGAACTTTTAGCACAAAAGCT
The DNA here is from genome assembly GCA_013398295.1 of Chionis minor. Taxonomy (NCBI): domain Eukaryota; kingdom Metazoa; phylum Chordata; class Aves; order Charadriiformes; family Chionidae; genus Chionis; species Chionis minor. The sequence goes on from VZSF01002480.1 coordinate 150,413, forward strand.
CCTTCTTCAGAACCAGATCTTGAAATCCTCCAAAGATTTGTCTCACAAGTCTCGCTTCCCTCTGCCTCTGCTAGCTGCCAACATCTTTAAAAGCTACTGAATTTCAAGACACTGGAAAGACATGTCCTTAATGCTGGAAAATTAAAGAGCTGCATGCCTGGAACTCACGTGGGGGTTGATGTGTATAGTAAAGAGTGCAAAACACCAGGGCTTTACAGGAGGAGGTGCAACAAGCTCATCTGTACTGCGTACATACACACAAAATTAGATCCACAAGCGCGTTTTCTAGGTCATCTTCTTCTCCCTCCTCTGCTCTCTCCCTCCTCTCCTGAGTTTTCTTAATTGTTCTGGGAAGGAATACATGTTTCAAAATGTATTACCAAACTTTGTCTTCTGAAAACATATTGTCCTGGTTATTTTATATCCCAAACTATTATGTACGGAATATTAGCCCTCAGTTAACTTTGCCAGTGCAAAAATGTACCATGTTTTCTTATGCTGTCAAATGTTTAGTTCCTACCCATCTAATTTATTGTCTGTCTTAAGCCAAGGACCAGAAATACAAGTGCAAACACTAAGACAGGCAAGAGAATGTAATGAGTAGGAAAGGTAAGCATTTTATCTATTTTATAGGTACAGTGCAAAACACTGTTGCTAACAGTATTGAAAAGACCTTCAGTCACAGCTCCACAGATTGTTGTGTCCTGGATTTGATAGGACTCCATAGCACTTTGTTTAAATTATTGTAGACTGCAGAATCTGGGATTTAATGTGTAGTTTAAGGGAGCCATATGGCCCTCTGAACTGGGATGAATGTCCCTCCTAGCAATCAGCCTAACCAGAATTCCTGAACGGCCACAAAATTTGTGTGACGCAGTTACTAATTTGCCTCCTTGCAACAGGTTTATGGTCAACTGCTTGTTACCTTCCTGCCTCATGTATCATCCTATGATTATTTTTAAAGAATCTTTGCAAAATAAAAACTCAAATAACCAAAGCTCTAGAAAGTGCTTCTCCCCTACAGCAACTTTATATAATAAATTAGATGATAGGACCGCTATTTGGACGGGTGGAGATAAGAGTCTGTCAGCACTTTCATTTCAAACACCCTTTTTCAGGGACTTGCAATTCAGCCATAGCAATTTGCTATGGGAAAAAATTGGGATGTGAAAACTCAAACCTGGAGGAAGAACTTTAAAAAAAGATGAACAATAATATTTCAAGGTGTGCCTGAAATAAATATTGTGGGGAGAGGGCTGAACAGCAAAAAAAGGAGTAAATGCTTTGATTTTCACTAATATATTTCCATTTTCATTTGTAACCTCCCCTATCTTAGCCTTGCCATGGTTTTATGTTAGTCCTTAAAACCAATGGTGCATTGTACTTACACTGTTCATTTCATTTCAGTGCTGTGTACACACAATAATTATTAATTCTCAATACTCCTCTGAGGCAGGTATTACCAAGTTGATTTTCCAGAAAGAGACGCAAGGCACAATTTGCCCCACGTCACAACAGGAATGCTTTGTGAGAGTCAGAAATAGAAATAAGGAGTTCCTCTTCCCTGTCCTAAATCAAGGCCACAAACCCCTCTCTGGCAGAAACTGTTTTCTCAACGTTTTATGGAGGTGATTATTCAGTTATTGAACTGTGCTTAACACAGACTACAATATCCCTGGGGTATATAAGAATTTCAAAGCACCTCACTGCGAGCTGACAATACTTCTCAGAAATAGTCTCAGTGCCAGGACTAACATACTTTAAAAACATACATCAGCAGGTGGTTGTTATAGACTATATGCCAGTCTTACAAGGTGGTAGAGAAACAGGCATTACAAATTTAAATGCCTTTATAGGTATGCAGCCTTTTAGTTCACTGAATTTAAACTTCTCTCTTACCTGCAGGATTGGTGGTTAATAAAGTGTAGGTGGATATAGCTAAGCTGGTGGGAAGTATTCCTGGGTGGAGTATCCCTGTGTGCTGGACACAGGGTCTCTTGCCTTTTGCTGAGTCCTAGGCACATTTTTAATAGATTTGGGCTTTGAGCTCTAACATAATATACCTGGACATATTCCAGGTGGACTGTCACAGGTGTGGTGGTGCTAGGTCCAGAAGAATCAAGGCTGAGAGAGCTATTACGGTCTCTTCCATATTTGTTAGATTTTTCCAAGCTCCCAGTTGTGGACTCATGCCCAAGACCCTTATGCTACATCTGCTATGCTAAATGCAGCCATTTCTTAGCATGCTTCTTGGTTCCCAGGCCAAGCGGTTGAGAGAGGGTCATGTCCATCTTACTACTGAAGCAGCATTTTTATTAAATGAAAGCAAGGAGATGTGTTGCATGCTTTCAAATATCATGCAAAGTCAAAAGGCGGGGTGGAAGCTGTTTGAAGACGTAGCCAAGAAGATAGGCTGTAGGCTGCAAGTAATCTTCCCTGATGCAGTCTCATCCATGCTCCCTCCCTCCAGTCCCTGGAGTAAACAATCCACTGAGCCATGCTTACAAATTGTCTTGAAAAAGCTTGGGAGCACTGTAAAATACACCCAAGGAACAAAACTAACAATTTTGTAATACGCAATCAGGAGCTGAGTACTTGAGCATACCCATTACGCTCTTTTACTTAGCAATATAGGTATTTCTTAACAATTTTGCAGCTGGCCCAAGGTCTGCAGTTACAGACCTGTTTCCATAGGGGATGAGCTCACATCTTGCAAAGTGACCTTGTACATGTCTATATTGTCTTTTGCAGGCAACTACAGGCATCGAGATAGGCTCTGTCATAACTACAGAGCCTCCAGGTGATTCATTGTGCGGACTTCAGTGCTGACACCAGCTTACATCTTTCTGAAAATTCATATTTGGCATATTCTGTCTTAATTACATTGAACAGCTGCGAGCATCTCCTTGAAGGAAATCTCCCCAAAATGATGTGTCAGGATTCTCAGAATCAAGGTTTCTGAAATGTCAGTTTGAGGAAAATTGAAAAACAAAAATTTTCAGTTTCACTGAGGGTCGGACATTTTCCCAGAGAGCCTGCTTTCTAGCCACCTACAACTCGGTGGGGATCACTTGAGCAGGTAACGGGTGAAATTCCCCATTGAAGCTGGGTGAAAAGGGTCGTTTTTACCTTACAGAAGAATGATACTCCTAATATACTCAATAGTTAAGTGACTCAAAAGAATAGCCTGGACTGCCATAATACTTCATCAGATTATTCTCCAAGGATTATAGATCATTAACTTCTACAGGGAGTCACAAGAATCCCCATCAGTAATTTTGCTTCCCATTCAGGTTTCCACTGCATTTATCACAACCCCCACCTAGTCTCTCTTGAAAAATTCTGTCCCTAATGATTATTAATATTGCATCAAATGTTTAAAGATGAAGGAAATGTAATCAGAAAAGTGAAAGCAATAAATACCTATATTTTAATAATGAGACTATTTCTGACAGCTACACTGGAAACATAAAAGCTACTTTTCAAAGATCAGGAGAACTGTTCAGTGACAGCATTCAGTTTTACTGCTATTATCACTTAAATATATTTATATAACACCTCTTTGTCACCATTCTCTTCCATGACATATTTTACAGTTAAGATGAATGTCTATATATAGCCTTCTCTTAGTCAATAATTAGTTTGTAAAATCAAGCAGCTCATGTAACTGTGCGCCAAGTCATTCCAGTATTTATGTATTTCTATTCAAAAGTACCTCATTTTATGTAATTTCTATGCATAATTTAAAGCAAAATTATATTTTAAAATTGAGTGTCTAAGCAAACTCTGAACTTCAAAATATTCAATAATCCTTAGCTATGTGCCTCCTGCCCTACTTTTTCCATAGGTACACTTTATTGTCATATTTCCAACCCAGTGCTTGTGAAACATGACAGTCAGCTCTGCTTTATTACCAGCTTAAAGAAGAAACCCATTTCCCACTATGGCTATATGCTCAAAGGTACAATACAGAGAGTATTCAGAGTGTCCTTTAGCTTCAGGTGAATTTCAAGTAATCTAGAGTGATGAAAATCAGACTCCATTGCTGTGCTACCAGTAAATATTCTTGTTGTGATGCCAGGAGTATGCACAGAAAGCACCATGGACCATCCAGTCTAGAGTCCAGCCCCTGATGACAGGTAGAAGCAGATATTCCGGCAAAATGTGGAAAAAAGGCCAGTGATTCAAATGATGGAGGGATTGAAGATCCCACCTACAAAAAAAGTTTCTTTCAGTGTATACACTTTTAAAACAAACAAACAAACAAACAACACTTTATTAAAAAAGCCACTTTTAGTGTTGTTTTCTTAATTTAAACTATCTGCACACTTGTTATGGAGTGGTTTCTCAGGGAATCTCCTACCAGCCACCCATTTCCTTCTCAGCATACAGGGAGCTCGTGGGCAGGACAGTGGCAAAAAATGAGACACGATATTCCCACACAAGCAGAAATATTTTTAACATCTGATCTTGATGCTTTTAGAAAAATGCCTGGGCATCACCCGCCCAGGGTGATGATTGGCCAGTGCCAGTGAGTGACAGCTAGTGAGTGAGCTCACTCCAAACAAGACTGAAATGGCTTGTTTGCCTTCCCTAACTAGTGACTTAACTCCTATGTGACTGAAGGGATGGGCCCTTCATTCCGGAGGATTCATGATCTAACTTTTTTTTTCCCCATTTTCAATCTATCCTGACCTCACCAGTGTTGCTTTCTCTCCTGCTTGCCTCCTCAGGACCCTTGCCCAGGCCACTGCCTTCCCATCCTGCCCCTGAGCTGCTGTCCCTGCATCATCCTTCCCCATGCCTTTCCTCCACTCGGTGCACCTGGATCTTCCTGCTGCTGCTTGACCTACCTCTCCTTAGGGTTCTGCCATCCTTGTGCCTCCTGTAATACTGATTTCTGCAGTGCCCATGCTGAGTTCAAGATAACAAACTCAAGATCACTTATGAAGTCACAGTCTATTCACCTCTAATACCAGAGTACTTCACCAGTGCAATGCACCTCAATCATTAGGAACAAGAAGTTCTGAAAAGTAGGATACACTTTATAAACTTTTCAGTGCTGGGAGAAGCTCCTGGTAGGGTCCCACAGCCTTATAACTTGCTACTTTGGCCTCAGAAAACTTCAGTTTGGTGGCCTTTGAGTAGAGTATATATTTGATGTATAGTTCATCTTTTTCCCACACACATTGATGATGGGTGGAACTGCCGGGGAGGGCTTGTACTTGTCTTTAAGCCACAAGTGTTAAAGTGTAAGGGGGTTAGGCAATACCTAACAGAAAAAAGAAGTCATGGCCAGCTGAAATTGCTTGGGCTTACACCCCATGTCTAGCTTACATAGATGCTACGCTGGAGAAGAAACCTCTCCCTCCCTTGAGCACTGCACACTAATGCACAAATCCTCAGTGACACAACTGATCATACTCAGAGACCCTTGCCAGGGGCAATCCTGTGTCCCTTCTGCAGCTCCTTCTATTGCTGAGCATTTTTATTTTAACACCACAGTGGCCTAACAAGAGTAATATGTGGAAGTAGGTTTCTCAGTGCCACTGTCAAATATTATGCATAGCAAGTGGCAGCAGTGTTCCAGCTGACTTACTCTCCTGATTGTCTGTGAATAGGCAGTAAACTCTTTCAGAGATTTCTGGAACCCTATACAATATATCAGTCTCTGTAGATCACAGAATCACAGAATGTTGAGGGTTGGAAGGGACCTCTACAGATCATCTGACCCAAGCCTCCTGCCAGAGCAGGTCCAACTACAGCAGGTTGCACAGGATGGTGTCCAGGCAGGTGTGGAATGTCTCCAGAGTCAGAGACTCCACCACCTCTCTGGGCAGCCTGTGCCAGTGCTCTGCCACCCTCAAAGTGAAGAAGTTCCTCCTCATGTTGAGATGGAACTTCCTATATTTGATTTTATACCCATTGCCCCTTGTCCTGTCACTGGGTACCACTGAAAAAAGCCTGGCCCCTTCCTCCCAGCACCCTCCCTTTAAGGATTTGTAAACATTGATGAGATCCCCCCTCAGCCTTCTCTTCTCCAGACTAAGAAGACCCAAGTCCCTCAGCCTTTCCTCATAAGAAAGATGCTCCAGCCCCCTAATTATCCTTGTGGCCCTTCATTGTCCCCTATCCAGCAGTTCCGTGCCCATCTTAAACTGGGGAGCCCAGAACTGGACACAGTGCTCCAGATGGGGCCTCACCAGGGCAGAGTAAAGGGGGAGGGTGACCTCCTGCAACCTGCTGGCCACACTCCTCTTGATGGACCCCAGGATGCCATTGGCCTTCTTGGCCACAAGGGCACATTGCTGGCTCATGGTCATCCTGTTGTCCACCAGGACTCCCAGGTCCCTCTCTGCAGAGCTGCTTTCCAGCAGGTCATCCCCCAACCTGTACTGCTGCATGGGGTTATTCTTCCCCAGGGGCAGGACCCTACACTTTTGTTGAACTTCATATGGTTTCTCTCTGCCCAACTCTCCAGCCTGTCCAGGTCACACTGAATGGCAGCTCAGCCTTCCAGGGTGTCAGCTACCTCTCTCAGCTTAGTGTCATCAGCAAACTTGCTGATGGTGCACTCCATCCCTTCATCCAGGTCCTTGATGAATACACTGAACAGGACTGGACCCAGTACTGACCCCTGAGGAACACCACTAGTTACAGGCCTCCAACTAGACTCTGCCCCACTGATCACAACCCTCTGAGACCTACCTGCTAACCAGTTTTCAATCCACCCCACTGTCCGTTCATCCAACCCACACTTCCTAAGCTTGCCTACGAAGATGCTGTGGGAGACAGTGTGGATCCCTCCATGCTAGATGGATCACAGAAGTCAGAACAACCGTGAATATGTTGTATTTTTACACCTGTCCAGTTCTGCCCCCCAAAAAAATCAGAACTAAAATATGTCAGTGGAGTCAGAGTCCACACCAGCAAGCAGCAGGAATGGATCCACAGAATGAAGAGCTGGTAGGAAGGACTCAAGTACAAGATTACACATTTTGTGTTTTACTTTGAAGTAGTCCTAATTTTTTTTTTAATAAACTGAATACCCGTAAGATTTTGCAGATGACTTGCTGTGTTCCTGGAGTGCATCTTTCTGCTTAATTTCATCAAGAAGGTATCCAGGTTGAACACTCCAAGCCTACTCTGCAGTGCAAAACAAAGCAGGACACATGGATAGGTCTGGGAGACTAATTTCAGAAGCTCATTTATCATTTCAATGATAAACTGAATTCTATCAGTTGCATCCAGAACCCCCCTCAGACGGTCCCATGAAGTGGAAAATCCCACTTGAGTTCATGGAGATGCATCAAGAAGCTAAAACGTTCCAGGTTTTGAGCACGATCTACTGTGTATCATATCTACTTGGAGAGGAATTCTCCTGTCATCTTAAATTACTGTTTCTTACAATAACCAGGTCTAGTCTAGGACAATACAGAGACTAGTCACAATTAAGAGCCAAGTGACATACTAGAGTTTGTCCAAGAGACTAATAGTGCTGGTACAGAAAACTTTTAGTTTTCTAGTAGTTTCAACATGGCAAAAATAATAAATATGAATGTCAAGACATTCAATAATGCCTCTTATTATTTGCTTTAATAATAAAGCCTTCTGTATTGCAACAGCTTTGTAAAACATAGAAGTTTGGGCAGCCGAAGAAAAAAGTGGTTTTACTTTCATGCTCACCTTGGATAGTGGAATAGGTCACTATTTGGCTATTTCAGCTAAAACAAATAGTAGGAAAAAAATACCAAAATCAGCTACTGTGATGAAGGACTGGTTGTGATAAATCTGCTAGGAGGAAAGAAAGGAGACAGGAAAGAGAAGAAGAAAAGGACATATATCTTACCCATTTTAGAAAGAAACCTTTTAAATTATTCTGGGACAGATATGAAAATCAACCTAAATCAAAAGGAAAGTGAGATTTATCAAAATACCTGGTCAAGGCAAACAAACAGGGAAGTCACTCCTCTTTCAATGGAATCTCCTCAATGTCTGTTTTTTATATGGAGATGCAAAGGACATAAGGCAGAAAAATATTTCCATATGAGTGTCAGAATTGTGGCTAAAACGTAATTTAAGAAACATCTCAGTCAATCTGAAATCCCTTCCTGGCATTCCTAATACAAGCAAAATGAACAGGATATTAAGAGTCAGGAGATAACTCTTCTGCAATACTGAACGAACTATTACAGGGCCCAATTCAGCAAAGTGAGTAAGCACATACTGACATTTAAGCGTGCATTTAAGTCTCACCATCTTCAGTGAGAATCTGATATATGCCTTGGCACTCCTCTGGATGGAGATCTGTGAACGCGGGTCTATCTCACACACAAACCACCCTTTAATCCACAGACCCAAATCTGTCCAATAGCTGTGGGACAACTCTAGGACTCAGGGGATATACGTTCATGTCCCAGCCCTGCAAGATTACGGGCAAGACAGTTCTGCAAAACACCTCCTGGCACCTGAAGGCCATATTTTAAAACCTGCTTATCCCCTCTCTGCTTCAGCTCTGTACCCCTGTGATGGAAATGCTGGTACTTCCCTACCAGAAACAGAGGAAGCTTTTAAATATGTTAAAGTAGGTTGTAAGGGCGGCACTTCAGGTAGATGCTACCTTGCCTTTCAGATTAAACTGCTCTGAATCCTTTGCAATTTCAAGGTCAAGGACCTAAACCGGGCATCCTTGACAGTAAAGGTCCAGGACAGGGTCAATTATCAAAGTCCAGGAAATCAAGCCGTAAAGGAAAGCTTCCTGCAGGCGCAGTTAAGACTCCTCCATTGCCTTCTTTGCAACATATGGTGTAGTAAGACATGCACACCCTCTTCCTGCCCCCCCCAAATTAACTCCCTGGCACCACCTGTTAGGAGTGAGCAGACTGTAAAATTATTGCATTGGGAACAGATGAAAATGGGTGGAATGGTTCTGATGCGGTGCATTCCTCTCACTCACTTCTGTGCCTATAGGAAAAGATGACTGTATTTGGCACAAAATTAAAAGCAAAAGCTGTAAATCACAAATGTGAGCGACACGGCATTCTTGTAACTTGCACCGTCCTTTCAAAAGGAGCTAGTTAATAACCTGACCTGGTTATTTTATCACTTGGAGATACTTGCCTGAACTTTGAATTCCTTTGTTGTCTATTCTACTATCCATTTTTTAATACTCTCCTTCTATTCTCAGGAGCTATTTTCTCCTCTGCCACCCAGAATATAAAGTGTCATTCCAGTATATTACTCTTCTTCCCGAGTTCAAGAATCACATGATTGTAGAAGTCATAATATTATGAGCGTGCTTAGATCCGTGATTTCATACCATGTAACTAAAAGGTTTCCTAACAAGAAATATCCTTACTTCTTGTTCAAACTTTGCTTGTGAACAATGGCTCCGCACCCATAAATCTAGAAATAGAACCCTAAGTGTAGGCTGTAGAACAAATGGAAATGTGAAAAAGGTATTTGAAATGAGATGATACAGGGGTATGTATACATCTCATGTATGCTTGATGGTGGTATCAAAGGGTACTAATCTGGCATGTATTGAACCAACCCAAGATAACTCAGTTTTCTCGGGCTCATTCTCATCTTTCTGAAAATGATAACTATCCCAGATATCCACTTTTCATTTGAGAAGTAGTTCATACACCACCGCGAGAAGATAAAACATTGATTGTGACTAACTTAATGAGCCTGAAGAGCGAAAGAAAGGGGGGGAAAAAACCAGTTTGAAATTCATGATTTTTATTCTCTTGCTTCTTCCTAATAGGATCTGAAAATCATGAAAGAACTTAAATGCATCAAAGAATATCCTTTGAAAATCATGCTTACAGGCAGGAATACCAATTGGTTACTAGTCCCTAGACCACTGGCCTACCTTTTGTAGAAGGGTGTCTTACTTTCAATTTCCCTTGACTAACAATTCACCTTTATTGATTAGAATGTAACACTTGAAAACAAGACGGTTTAAGTTTTTAAAGTTAAAATTAGAAAAGAAATAAGAATTGCTCTTATGAAGAAGATGAAAATTAAAAAAGCTTTTAAACTGTTAAACTCTTGATGCTATTTATATCACTAGTGGCATCATGACACAGCAATTGAATTATAACCCTTTCGCTAATAGAACCTAGATTTGCATATTTAAAATGGAAGTGAAGAAACAAGAAACTTTAGTTCAGGGAAGTCTCAAGTAACCAGAGATGTAGGCAGGACATAGTTTGAGGAAAAGGAGAAGGTAGAAAAATAATTTGTAAATGTTTGACTGTAATCTAGTTTGAGTTTAAGTATATTGTACGAAGCAGCAGACGATGTTATTAACCTCTAGCTGAACTACATTTGGGGAGCACTGGGTCATCTATAACCTATTTCATAAAGTTACTTCATTTTATTTAGGCTAGTCTGTCACATAGGAACTCTGAAAATTATACTGTGTTCCCTAGTTTGTGGACTGTATGACTGAAATACGTTTTTTTGGTAGTTTAGCCATTTTTAAGGATCAAAAAAGTTACATAGATGATCTAAAAATAATTACTATCATGCCATTTTTAATAAAACTGCTAATTTCCTACTCTATTTAAACGTAGAGGAAGAGTTTTATTATTATCCAGTATTTAAGGATAGTAAGGAGAAGGAATGGGACAAATCTGTTACCCCCATGCAAAATCATCATGATTGATCCAGTGATCCAAGAAACAAACTTGTTTACCCAAAGATAATAAGTTTTAAAAACATTCCATCACTTCTGAATTATTTCAGTAAAATAGCAAACAACATTGGTTCCACTCTAATGTCAAGTCGGTATGTATATGGGAAAAAATATAGTCCAATCCAACACCTTTGTTAAAAAAATTGGGGTGGAATTGCATTGCGTAGCCAGAAAAGAAACTTGTCTGCCTAACTGCGCCACCTTTTGATTTAAATTTAAAAGAGAAATTAAATGATTGTCCAGTCCCTAGAAGAAAACACTTATTTAAAGATATTCCTGTAGACTTAAAAATGGGCTCGGGAGCTTGCTTTATTTAATTCTTACAGAGAAGTACAGGGCTGTATACTTTAGTATTGCTCTTAGTGTTAAAAGCCATGCCAGCAACATAAGCGGAAAAAATATATTCAGTCTTGCTGGTTTGTGTTTTTGTAATAACAGTATACACATCAAAATCGATAAAGCCGGGCAAATGGCAGAGTAGTGGTTTAGTAATCTTAGCACTGTTAGCTAAGTATACAATCAACTCTAGAACAAATGCTTCATAATCCGTTAGATTGTCCTATGTAAATCTATGCTCGTACAACCCTGGGATATAAGAAAGCTTTACTTCCGATTTTGTTCCTAACATTTAAAACGTTATCGGCTGCAAGCTCTAATTTATAGCCAACGTATCGCAATTTGCACTGAAATCTCTAGTCAGACATGAAATTAAATAGCACAGATATTCAAAGGAGTTACAGCATGCATTTAAATACATTAACCACATCCTACCTTGCATCCAAACATCAACGATAAAGTGTTGTTGGTGCATGCAACTTTGCAGTGGCAAATCATTGGTGTAAAGCAGTCAGGATTTTTAACAATAGGGCACATTCCTTTAGTGCTGCAGTAGTGGCAGCCTACTGAAGGCTAAAAACAAGTAGCTAATACAGCACATGGAGTGGCAATATATGCTGCTCAACAGCTAGCTTTTCTCTTGCTGGTCAGAAGCAGCCTGCTTGAATCTCTACCTGTGTCCCATTCAGCCATCCCCTTCTTTGTTGATGAATCAACGATGCAGCATTGATCACGAATCTCAGGATTTCCCTTCCTCTGGGAAATTAGTTTTTTACATCAGGAAAAAAAAAAAAAAAAAGGAAAAAAAAAAGAAAAAAAAAGAGAGGAATGGAAATGAGGGGGACTAGCAGGTGTGGCAGTATTAGCATGTAAAAGGATGTAAACGCCTACTCATAACAATCACATAAGATTGTCATGCTAGCTGAAGTGGGCTGAAATTATTCCATCGGAAGAAAAATACTGCAGCTCCTGATTTGGTAAAAAGCCAGTGAGTTGCTGCAATACATAGTCATTGTGGGGAGAGAAGAGAAAAAAAAAATTACTTATCTAAGAAGCCAGAATCCTCAGCCTTTATCAATATGCATTCCAGTAAGGATTCCCTTTCCAGTGCCTCCCCGAGAAAAAGAATCAAATCAGTTGCAACTCCGGAGAAGCGATGACCTTTGCTTTCCCCAAAAAGATGAATCTCGGCATGAAACAAACTGTACTCAAAGCTGAAAATCCCCGATGCTGGGAGTTTGCAATCAGAGAAATACAAGTAACATTTATCCAATCCTGGCTTGCCACATGGGAGCTTTCTCCAGGCACAAATTTACAAATAGACAGGTTGAGGGATTGCAGGAGACACTGAATAAAGATATGAAGTTACACGGAAAATGCACCAGCACAAAGCTTAAAATGCAACCCTCTTTAAACTCTGCTTTTGAGGCAATGTAACTACTGACTCCAGCTAGTACTGATATCCTATAACCCGCAAATGGCTTGCTGTATTTCAGAAATGCAATAATTAAGGAAGTTTGGGAGCATAACGCTGGTTTGGATTCAGTTACAGCTGTCGCTGTTCCCTCGGTTAAAGCAACACCAGCTGAAAATGCATAATAAAGCATTTGGATGAGCAAACCGCTAGCTGTGCTTTTTAAGAGGATTATTTATATCAGAAGTTGGATGAATATATCCTCCAGTTTTAGGCTCGGTCATGGCAGACACACAAATATAAAACGAAAAGGCTACAATATAGAAAGTAAAGCGATGTCTTCAATGATCTCACAGCTGATAGCAAGGTAAACCCAGCAGTTGTTTCACAGTGACTTGACCCTGCTTTTTTTGCGACTCACTAAGCTCTGCCCATCAAATTAGTAACTCTTTCTAAAGAAATGAGAGCAGCTTGTCTCCCTGGCAATCGCAAGTGAGTTCTTAAGGAACAACTGAAATAATTTTCTGTAATAAACCCCAACTACAAATTTGTTATACAGCAGAGCACAGAAAATGGCAAATGGAGGTCTCTTGTGTGCAGCTGGGTCAAGCGATACAGAGGGTGAATGGTACAGAATTTTTAAAAAGATCTGACTGAGACTGTGGACCCTAATGTAGGAAACCTCCTCTATCAAGATTTTATGTTTATGAAAATATATATAAGTGTGTGTGCATTGCATGTCTGTATATACCTAAATTTTAAGTAGAATTTCTTCAGCATAACTTACCCTCACTTTATAAAGTTCAAAAACCTACAAGAATCATTCTCTTAAAGAGCTTTGATCCCACTCTTTCCTTTGGACCGTACAATAACTTTATTTTTATTCAATTTTTGTGTAGCTAAATTTTAACTCAGTATATTTTCTTATTTTCTGATTTTTGTTTCTCACTCTATATTTTTGAACCTGGAGCTTGCAAGAGCCCAAGCTCAGTAAAATGACAGCCCTTTCTAGATTGACATGACAGATAGAACTGCTCCACAGCTAGAGTTACAACCCAGTTCCATTGCAGAAGATTTATTTCTTGCTAACAACAGGCTCTTGCAACCCAGTGTCCTCAGTTCACTGAGCTCATACTTTTTTCCTAACATCCTGGACATGAGCGTTGCACGCCATGGGCATTCCCTATGCGGAGGCCAATCAATCAGCTATCGATAACCCCAGTTTGTCTGACCTGTTAGTCCAGCACTTCTTTCTGACTTGCTGTGCTAGTTATCACCTGAAACAGTGACTGAACCTGTTTAGAAAGGGACAAACAGTAGCTGTAACATTGCTGAGTCTTTGATCTGTTTATTCCTAGCTTGCCTGTCTCATTATTAAGCTATATGTTATACAGATTTTCTTTCAAGTACTGTCTCTCGCATAACCAGCACTGGTGTAAATATAGAAAAGTGTAGTTTCCATGACAATACATTCCATAGTTACAGCCAGCAGCCACTATCATTAAAACATGAATCACTGTGCTACCTTAAGGTGTGAGCACACTACATCACTGGTCTTAGAAGCATTAATTTGGGATGGGGGTGGCATGACAATATTTTTAGGAGACACTACTACAAAATGCCAGAAAAAAGTGCTATTTAACTGGTTTAGCAGTTCTAATATCCACCCATCTTAGACATTTAAGTGATCAGTAGCACTCTCAATCTGTCCTAATCATTAGCATTTCTAATGTAAGAATACATCACATCTGCACTTTTCAATGTTTTAAACACGATGCCCTGATTTAAAACACACAAGTGTGATGTCCGATTAACATTCACAGGGCCTAATTAAAATCACCTGCATTTAATTCCAAACTCAGATTTCAAAGAAGGGTAAGGAAACCAGCCAGTTAGCCTCTTGGATCTTTTGGATCTGACTGCATTCAGCTGGCTCGTGCTCTCAAAAGGGAGGACATATCTGTTCATTACAATTCCCATTTCTTCCCCAGTCCCTGATTTTCAATGTGACACTATTGCAGACTTTCAACCAGAACAGGTTTCGCTTGTGATTTCATTTCAGTGTTAAGATGCATTGAACACCAGTCACCTGAGTATTGCACAAGGCACGAAATACATCCCTTCACACAAACTAATTCTTGCTTTCAAGTGAAAAACAGTTACCTGACGCACAGTCATTTGGGAAAAGATCAGAAAAGGAAGACTCATTCCAATGACAGATTGGAATAATAACTCATATCACAACTGGCCAAGACATTTATTTCAATTGACAGCCACATATAGAAAACTGCCATAAGAAAATATTTGCTCGGAGATCCTCCTCTAGCTTGTTTGCTCTTTTTTTTTTTTTCCAATATCACTCATCAGAGGCACAGGAGTAAATTGCTAATTACCAAGAAAGGCATTTAAATCGCAGTCATACTGCAGGAGCAAGGGATCTTGGAAAATCTATGTCCACATTTTTGCTCTGTCTGATGGGAGATGAAGAACATACATTGTGGGTGTTACTCTGTGAAAAGGAGACTCCGCAGATCTGCTGAGTTTTGTGAGCCCTCTCCACTTTTCTTTGGCCTTGAGTGCATGGATCCAGCCCACTTGCTGGTATCCACTGTGCTGCCACAATGAAGTGCACCTCTTTGGCTGGTAGCTCCCAGGAAATTGGGGTGTAGTTATTGTCATAAGCTTTGAGTACAATGACACCACCAGTGAATAAAAGTCACTTGCTACTGTCCGAGGTTGGTCTTTGCAAAAATTACTCTCTCCCTCACCAGCCAGATTTGGGAGGAACTGTTGCTCCATGACCATTTCCATTTGGCTCATTCAGCTGGTAGAATGTGTCCTGCTCTACCAATTTCTCTGGGAGTTGCCTTCACCCAACATTTCGAGGTTCTCCAATGATATCTGCCTTTCACAGTGCACCGTTATGTGGAAACAGGTGAATTAACTTGGAACAGGTGAGTTGCACTTCTGGAAGTATTATGGTCATGTTTGCATGGTACTTCCTCACCTAATGTATATATGCTTCCTCCTGTACTGGAGCTAGCTCAGATAACAATACTTAGCCTTGCACCTCACATATCCTGTGAGAATTAAGACCAATATAGATAAAAATAAAAATAAAGACCTAGAGAGTCCCAAAGGATTTCTAGATATTCACCTTTGACTACATTAGGATATTTGATTGTTTGGTTTCTTAAAATTCCCTGCTGTTTCTGTTGAGAAAATTGCTTAAGTTTTGGTACAATAGTATAGATTTGTGTGTTTCCCCTTCCCTATTTTCATTACTCCACTTTTTGTTCAGTTGCTACACCATGAAAAATTCCTCCACCCCCTTAACACAACCATTAGATCCCAAAAGATCAAGATGATCTATAGACCCTTGACCAAGGGTCAATTGTTACTTTTTTCAAATCTTTTGTTAGAATTCAAAATCATCTTCTCTGTTGCTCTTCTCTGAATTCCCTGTACACTAATCAAGCCTCCTAAAAACTCAACCTGTCTCTGATAGTGATTAAAGAGAAGTTGTCTTCTCAAAGAATCATATTAGATGAAAGAAAAAGGGAAAAGGCTTGTTACACCATAGGCAGCACATACAAAAGGAACCAGAGAATATAAATATAAAACAAACTTGAAAAATCCCCCATCAAAATAAAAATGACTGCACATAACCCTGTCACATGTTCCTTAAGAACAAAACAGTCTCAAACCTCTAGTCTAAATCAAAGTTTTCACAGCGCTCCTCTCATTTGGAGGGACTCTACTTAGGTCATTCCAAGGACCTCAGCTATGTCTATGCTTTTCGTGTGTTGGTCATTTTGGGGAACAGAATGAAGATGACATACTTTTTTTTTTTTTCCTGATATTTGTTGGTGAGTATCAGAAGCCTGGGTTTAGTCTACCTGAAAATCCATCTGCCTTTGGAGCAATTATCATTGAATGCCACCCAGGAAAGACCCTGCAGTCACTGAATATTTGCTCAACAGCAGCTAAAATCGATGGAGGAGCTACTGTTTTGTGATTTGTCCACATCTCATGCAAAGCTATGTTTGAACCTCCACTAAGGGGTAATATGAAGAAGCAGGAATTTTCAATCCTGCTTTTGGAAATGGGGGTAAGGGGACTTTTTTTGGTGCCCGAAGGCTCAAGGCCTAAACTAAACCTGGGGCGGTCCTGCCATACGAAGGAGATGAAAGACCCATCTCTTCTACTGTCATGAGCAGCAGCCAGCATATCTCACACAGTGGCTTGTGGCAGCTGGCTTGAGTTTCACAAATTTCTGCCTATAGACAGCGATGAATTGTCGGTTGGCTCTTGCCAACATCAGACCCTGTTGGTGGGGAGCTGCCTTGCTTCACTTAGAGCTGACAAGGGCACGAACAACTCAGGGAGATAGAAAGTTCTCCTCCAGTACCTTGAGATCACAGCATGGAGGCAGATAGATAGTCAGAGGACAGCTTGGATGCTCTGAAAAAAAACTATGCATCAAGGATTCAGATGCGGTAGGCAGCTTGGAAAGCGTTATATGACTCAATCTCTCCACCTGAAGATGGAGATAATGCCTCCCAATTAAATGCCCTTATCTCTACATACAGAGTCACATAAACAGTGATTTTTAAGTTAATGGGAATACTCTTACAAAAAAGTACTCATGTTCATAAGTGTTTACACATTTTGAAGTGCCATATTACCAGCATAGTTTTACATGCTGCTGGAAAGCAGTTCTGCAGAGAGGGACCTGGGAGTCCCGGTGGACAACAAGTGGGTCTTTGTCCTGATGTGCAATGCTACAGGATTGTTTGAAATACAGGGTGAAATATTTATTTCCAGTGATTGTTAAAATACTGATTTTGACAATGAAACTGCTTTTTTATCTCATCCTCTCAGTTGTGGCTGGGAAATTCACCTGGAACGCTTAGGATAAAATGAAAGGTTAAACCAGAATGGTACTCATAACACCTGCAGAGGCTTAATATTTGCGTATAAATGTTGACCATGAGCCACCAATACGCCCTTGTGGCCAAGGCAGCCAATGGTCTCCTGGGATGCATTAAAAAGAATATGGCCAGCAGGTGGAGGGAGGTCATCCTCCCCCTTTACTCTGCCCTGGTGAGGCTACAACTCGATTATTGTGTCCAGTGCTGGGTTCCCCAGTTCAAAAAAGACAGGGAACTACTGGAGACAGTCCAGTGGAGGGCCACGAAGATGATTAAGGGAATGGACCATCTCTCTTATAAGGAAAGGCTGAGAGACCAGGGTCTGTTTAACCTGGAGGAGAGAAGACTGAGAAGGGATCTCATCAACGTTTATAAGTATCTAAAGGGCAGGTGTTGCGTGTATGGGGCCAGACTCTTTTCAGTGGTGCCCAGCAACAGAACAAGGGGCAATGGACATGAATGGGAACACAAGATACTCTATTCCAACATGAGTAAAAATTTTTTTACTTTGAGGAGCACTGGAACAGGCTGCCCACAGAGGTGGTGGAGTCTCCTTCTCTGGAGACATTCAAAACCCGCCTGGATGCATTCCTGTCCAACCTCCTCTAGGTGAACCTGTTTTGTCATGGTGGCTGGACTAGCTGATCTCCAAAGACCCCTTCCAACCCCTAACATTCTGTGATTCTGTGATTTTTAACCAGTGGAAAACTGTCTGAATTATTTCTAAAAATAATTTTGATCTGTAAAATCATTTCCAGAGTCAACAATTGTATATAATCTTTTAAAATAACTTCTTTAGCCAGGTATAAATTTAAAAGAAAAATGAGAGAAGGGAGAAAAAATACTCAAATATCAGCTTGAAGGAAAAAACCCAAGGATATTATGCCAGTCCTCAACAGTTATAAAACAGCTCTCTTTCTCTGAAGATTCCTATTTATATCTTATGTTAGAATTTTTAAGATTTTATGTGACAAATTAAAGAGAAATAAAGGCCTGGTCCTGCAAAAACAGAGTGAAAATATGTGTACAGCACATTCAGAATATAAAGGCCCCACTTTAATGTCATTATGTAGACCTACTGATTTCTTCAAGTGGTTGTAGTGTAATATACATACACCTAAATGAGCTTGAAATTAGCAGTTCAGCCACCATATACTAAAACTCACCAAGGACTAAGAGCTTCAGTATTTACCCAGGCTGCTGAAGCAGAAAGGGTGGCTAGTTTACATCGAATTTTGTGTTACTACACTGTTACAAGAACTAAACTAGCTAGCTCAGTTTTGTCAATACAAGCCAAAGTTATTGCACATACACATATTTGCTATATGCATTAAATAGATGCGTGAGCCTGGCCACAGTCCTACACATGGTCACCAGCTCTGCACACACATCCTTTCTGGTGTTTGCAAGTGGGACTCCCCCAGTAGGAAGCACAACACTTAGTAATTTTCCAGTAATTTTCCAAACTCCCCTTATGTCCATATAAACTTTCACTTCCACAACATCCTCTGGTGAGGAGTTCCTCAGGCCTTCCACTTCTCCTGTGATGATCTGTCTTTATTTATTTGGGTTTAATCTTGTTCCTAATACCTTTTCAGTTGTCCCAAAATACTGCAGTGGAAGAAACAAGGAACGTTTAACTCCTATTCACCCTTGTCATGTAACTCAAGATTCTGTAAACCAGTGCTATATCCTCTCTAACTGGTCTCTTTTCCCTAATGAATAGTTGTAGACTAATAGGTCTCAGTCTTGGTTATAACAACTGCTTTTATTTTATTTGAAGATGGTCCTTGTTTATCCCAACTTTTTCTACTTAATTCTTTCAAACTTCGCCATAACTCATACACTATAAAATGTCCTTGGTCTTTTCCTCTAAAATCTCTCCATGCCCCTCAAATTGTGCATCCAAACCGTGACATTGCCCAGCGGAATTATTCTTTCTATATCTCGCTTACAGTAATTCTCTAAATATAGCTCAAGTTTTTTAGATTAGCTTTGCAATAGCCTCACATTCTTCACTGAGGCTCACTCTGGGATTCATTTCCACCCCACCCCACTCCATCCTTCTCTGCTGCCTGGCTAATGACTACATGTTTGATATTTGTGCAATTTGATATCCCTTCCTACATACTGCGCTTCACACTTGTATTTCATGCTGTTTCTTTCAGGCCATTTATTTATGTTCAACTTCACATGCGCCATTCCTCCAGCAAATTCCAGGGTGCTCAGGGTGTGGACTTTAATAAAAAATACTTGGAAGTAATTTTTCCTGGCATTTAGACTAGCTGGAGCACAGAGTGTTACAGACTCAGAAGGAGTTTCAAGGGGGAAGTCCACTTTCAAGAAATGTGTCTCTGGTTACTGCGAAGCTACATACACTGCTTAGACCTCTTTTCTTTTGGGTCATATGAAACTCTAATTTTGGTGATCATTAATGGCCCATACAGGTGGAAAGTCTATAGAGACTGTACCTGGCTGAAGGAAAATGAGGAGGCTATCTCTTTTAAGAGTCATCTGTGAAATGTGGTTATGATCTAAGTAAAAGTTAGGAGACAGAAGAAATCATAAAATCAAAAACAAATAAAAACCAAGTAAAAAGTCATTATTATTACCTTGGCCATTTCTTGAAGGTGTTTCATAAGGGCCTGGAATTAATTTTCAAATGCAGTTCCCATAATTTGCTTTTATTGGAAAGCCAGTGCCTATACCACCATCTCTATTACTGAGCAATTCAGACTGCTGCTGGCAGCTCCGGAGAGGAACCACCGGAAACCAGCCTTCATCTCTTGTGTCATATGGTACTACTATTTAGAGAGGAATGATAAGCCTAAAGGAAAAGTACTTGATGAAAGCAGAAATAAAAGTAAAACCGATGATGCATCACAATTCATGAGAAGGTCAGGCTTTTTGGCACTTTGGAGAAATGAATTTTTCACAACATTGCTAGCTTTTTGCAAGAGAGTCTGATATCTTGATTGCAAAATGTCATTACACAAAGCTATAATTTCATACAGACGGAAATAAATAAAGAAATAAATGGACTGAGCCTGAAACTAAATCCTGTTCTGTAAAGTCTTGCATTAATTGCTCCATATTATTATGGATAAAACTTACTATGGGTAAGGGTGTAGGCACCCTGGCTGGGTGCTAACCAGACGCATATTTCATGTCAGAGCTGAACCCAGACTCTTGCCACATGTGCGAAAAGCAGAACACCTTTGGTTACCTCTGTGAGGATTTTCTTTCGCTCAGAAATTCTCCCTGGTATACAGAGAAGGAAGTCCTGACATCCTGGTTTGAAGTAAAACAGAGCCAAATTTCTGTTCAGTAATTTCACTTTGCAGCTAAGCCTTTTCTAACTAACTGAACTCTCTGAAACGCTCTGAAATTAACAGCATATTGTGAAGACATTGTTCGTTCTCAGAGTGATAAGACCCAATTAGCTGTAACTGATGCCAACGAATGGGATGCAGACAGGCTTTTGCTTACACTTATTGCTATAGCAACCAAGGGCAGCAAACTTTGCTATTTGCCCCACTGGAGGGTCAGAAGCAGAGGAGCAGACAGGACAGGTGACCCCAAACTGCCCAACAGGATGTTTCATCCCATCTGCCTCATGCTCCGTATAAAAGCTGGGCGATCAATGGGTCAGTCTTCTTTCTTAAAAAGCCAGCATCCAAAGAGGACTCTGTCTGCCTTTGATCCCTTTCCCTGCATTCCTGAGTCCAGATCCGGAAACCAGCTCCCGTCCATTGCTGAGTCCAGTCTGGGACTTTCCCCATGTGTCCCGGTGACGTGATCATCATTCTGGGAGACTGATACTGGCTTTGTATGTATTTAAGTATTTTCTTTTTATGTTATTAGTAATATTTCATCAAAGTTGTTTCTTCTAAACTCATAAGTGTCTTTGTCTTTCTCCCTCCTTTCCTTGGAGAGAGAGATTGGGAAGTGTATCTGTCATTTTTCTCAGTGGCCAGTTCAGCCCAAGCCTTGACACCTGATTAACTAGATGTTTGATTTTCTTTTTTTAAACAATTTTTCTCTATATAAATGCATCCATTTTTCCCAGTTCCCATTAAAAGTGAGTGTTTTCCATCAGTTCCCAGCAGTCAGGAAGATTGTCACTGATTTTCCTCAGATTTTCTTAACAGGAAATTCTGTGTTCATTCCTGGCAAATGTCACTATTCTCACAGCTTTCAGCATTTAATGGTTTTTCAGCTATGAAATTCTCATTCCATGGGAAAAAAAAAAACACAACAAAAAACCACCAAAAAGTCCAAGAAAAACCCAAACCCTAAACTTCTTTCACTACAATATCAGTGGAAAGCAAATAAGAGATGCAACTGCAATTACAGATAAATTCTACAGCAAGTTTTCTGACAAGACTGAAAAAAAACCAGTAACAGAAACTGATGTTTGACAACATCTGCTTAGGCTCGCTGTTTGCCAGCTCTTCTAAATCCACTGTGCTCAAAACAGGCCATGAACATTGGCCCTGGACACAGTAGGCACACAGGACCTTACATGATGCTGTCAGTGTAATTTGGGGAACAGAGATTGCAGATCTGTCCATCAAATGCACCCATCCCATATCTGGGACACAACCATTTTCAACAAGGAAAACCCATCAATGCCCATCTTTTTCTTTTTTGGAGAGGGGGCCACCCTTGATTCCAAACCCCACAGAGATGCCAACCAGTTAAGCCACTAATAACACCAAGGGACCACTGGAGAAAAATGCCTCTGAAAGACTTTTTCCCTTCTCCTCTCAAAAGTTCCCATGCGTCTTGCTCTGTAGCCTGATCAGTTTTTCACAGTGGGAAAAGAAAAGGTTACCCAGGGAAATCTGTGAGGGTGTTGATTTTGTGTTTTTAATATTGCGGCGCAGCTTCTCTCTGCCTCCATGCGCTAATGCCCATTATCATGACTTTTAACAGCAAGACTGCAAAGCCTTGTGGGTCACAAAAACCAGGTGGGGGAGGAAAGAGTTTAATCCTTGGGTTGCCTGGGAATCCGATCAATCCTCTCATTCATGGGAGCTTCTGTACCGGGCACTCTCACGGCATAGGCGCTCCCTCGATGCTTGCAGTCCTCGCTCGACCCTCCACTGCAGAATGTTCAGGGAGAAGCAGAGGGCTAATTACAACGATCCTATTCTGCTCCTTCCCGACGAGCATTGACCACTGGCCCTTCACAGCACCTTTCTATTTCTAAAATTGCATTAAAAGTCAGGGCAGGGATTTTCCACCCTGCTGGCACTGCACAAGCGCTCGCTGTCCCCGTGGCTGTGGGAATACTAGCAGGGTCTGTTGCTGTTTGCCAAGGTGAAACAGTCCTGTAAATTGAAGCCATTAAGGAAAAGCACGTTGTCTCCACCTCTGTGTTGGTCGGGGACATCTCCTACCTCAAATGCTCCACAACCCAGAGGGAAACGAAAGACCTTTGTGAAATGAACATTACACAGAAGGAGTGTCTCCTCCAAAGCGTCCATGGCAATAATAAGATGAAATAAAGCTAATCTTTGGAGAGTTATTGGAGTGCCCAGTTTGCAGTACTTTAAAGACAACATTTTTAATGCCTCAAAGAAGAGGAGCTTAGTGGAAAATCAATGCATTTCTGAGGGAGAGGAGCCAACGTAGCTTAAAATGCTCCCGGTGGTATCAGGCCTATGGGAGCCTGCAGAACCCTTCTGAGCTAATCCCTTGGCTCTCTCCAGTGACCGAAGACCACCTCCTCACCACAGGGTGGAAAGTCTGCTGCCAGGCTCCAGCATGGCCTCAGGACCGTCATGCCGCAGGCAGCTCCCATGTCATTCAGGACTGCTTTCACGGAGGTGATGCTAACGCAAAGGAAAGTGCACGAGACCAGCTTTGGGTGTGGGAACAGGAGTTTCCCTCTCCTCCTAGTAACTAAATTAATGCCAATCAGCCAGGAAAGAAGTAGAAGAGAGCAGAGGCCCAGGGCTGTTTGACTCTTGCCTGGCTGAGAGCTACTGTGAGTCAGCTAGAGGCACGGACGGAGAAGACCATAATTCTCAGGATGGCAGCATCCTTGGTGCTGCCCTGTCCAGGCATGGGAAGGAGCAGCTTTGTGGCGGTGATGGCTTACCTGGGGAGAGCTGCCCTCCTGCTTCTGCTCAGTCTGCAGTGCAGCGGACTTGTCTGGAGCAAGCTTCCAGGAAAAACAGAAAAAGCAGGCTGGGCAAAGTCTGCTTACAGGCTGTGCTGCAGCAGGAGCATCCATCTTAGATCCAGTGGAGGAGGAGAGCTTGGACAAGCTCCCTTTTTAAAGCAACAGTGCTCCTACTGAGCATGGAGAGGAAGCGTAGGGCTATGCCACAGCAGCGTTTGTGCCGGATACGTGCAGAGCACTTTATAGGCATTAGCTAATTGATCTTCATAAAACCCCTTTGAGCTAGGCAGTTAAACACCATCCGCTCAGTTTTACAGGTGCAGAAACTGAGCGAGGCTAATGTAGCCTTGTGCAGAAGTAGCCCACAATTTTAGGGTGCCTGAGCCGAAAGGCTTCCAGGATGATTTTGGGGGTGCAGACTGACTTTGATAGCGCAGAGCAGCTGTAACACCGCTTGTAACGATGAGTGCATCGCTGTTTTAAAGCCAATCCCAGGGGTATTTTAAGTTGGAAATCCCCAAAAGGAGGCACCCCAAATCACTAAGCCTTGCAGATAATGCTGGCTTTTCCGTCTAAAGATATCTAAGAAGAATGGTGTAGAGTTGGGTTTAATTAGATTGTTGTCTCCATGCTTTCTCTTTGTGTGTCTAAACAGGCCCCTTCCATGTGGGCTCCCCAGGGACTCCTGGGGACCTGTTGGCAGAGAGTTGAGGTTGGAGAACAAAAATAAAACTTGTCTTCTCCAGGGACCACTGAGACCGCATGACCTGAAGGAGTACAAGATGGGACACTCTGTTTGGATCTACCACCACGCTAAAAAAAAACGCCATCGGGGAAATAAAACAGTTGTTGTGAGAGCAACATTTATCCTTTTGGGGCCACCGGCTACTCTAACTCTCCACTGGCACTACAAAGTGGAGAAAATAGCCAAAACAAGTAGGAAGCAGGGACATGGGACACATGTGGGACATACTGCATGGCTGGGAGCTGACGTTAACAGAGAGGTATACAAGGTTTGTTTAATTTACTCTTTATTACCCTCAGGACATATTTTTGTTATGTGTCAGACCCTTAATAAACATAACGTTTTTACCTCTAAATGTGCTTGACCAAATATCTATGAAAGAGCCCTCAGAGGCTGTCTCTCTCCTGACTTGCTAATACTGTAGCAGTAGTCTACCAAGGCCCAGATTTTTAAAGCTAGATAGACGCAGCCTGGTACCTCATGGGATCTTCACTTGTAGGCTGAACAAGTTTGGAATTAAAATTAAAGAACAGGGCAAGTAAGAACACCCACTAGTGCCTTCTTGTGATTGTAGGTACATAAATAGCTTTAAAAATCTCAGGTTTATCACATGTAGGGCTCCAAACTTCATTTACAGCTATAAGACAACAGCTGAAGCTGCTGTTGTCCTTCAAACCATGCTTCAAGGTACACCCACGTATTCATGCAGTCTTTTTCTCCTCCAAACCTTCCAGATGTGCAAGAGTTGCAAGCTGAGTATTCTCCAAAGGGACAGGCCTGAAGCAATTTAAAGTGCTTTGTTAGGCACTCTGTCAATGCTGTAAACATCACTATTTAATTGATGTACTGTTTTTATTATATGTGCCCTAAGGGAGTGTGTTGACCAGAACCTGTTGTAAATTGAATAAATAAACAAATAAATAAGCAAGCATCCTTGCCTCGACCGACTCGCTGTGTGACAGAAAAGTCCAGTGTGGTTTAATGTGGTTTCTACACAACAATCTTGGTGGCTGGAATGGCTTGTTTGATCTTCATTAACCTTGGCAGGCTCTTCCAGCTCCTTCCTCCACCTCAGCAAAGACAGTCACTCTTCCTTTCCAGATTTCTAAGGTCACTTTGTTTATTAAATATGTCATTTTAAAAGCTTCCCATAAAGTGAAAGCTGCCTATTCTCTTCCTTCATCTGGAAAATGGGTGAAGAATGTTGTCATTTTCTGTTAGAAAGGATGAAGCTGTATCCTTCTTTTCCCATGCCTTCCCTTTCCTCCCTTGTCCATCTACCCTACTTCATGGCTTTGCGAAGCCATGATCTCTTATTGCCTTCTTACTTGCATATTGTCTGGACCAAAATACTTCTCAAGTTAGACAATAGAGCTGTACCAGTCAGATTAACTGCAAACAAAATCGTACCATTTGGGAAGACAAGTGAGCTAAGCCCAAGTACAGAAAGCAACAGAGACATGGGAACCATCACTCAGGGATGACTGGCCACCTAAATCCTTGCACTGCTGCTTAAGTGGGTTTTACAGCCTACATTCACAGAATCATAGAATCACTTGGGTTGGAAGAGACCTTCAAGATGATTGAGTGCAACCATAAACCTACGCTGCCAAAACCACCCCTAAACCATGTCCCTCGGCACCACATCTACCCGTCTTTTAAATACCTCCAGGGACGGTGATTCACCTCTATGTTTTGCACTTCAGCAAAAGTACTATCAGTGCCCCAGCTGGCTGGCTTGTACACGTCTACGAGAACTGCAGCCACGTACCAACGGCATTCAGACCTTCATGAATGTTATGCATGTGAGCACTTTTACAGCTGTGAGTCATCATCTTGCCTACATTCATATGTCCCTTTCCACTCTGGAAGGAAAGCGCTTTCATTCATGAGAAGGAAAAATAGGTTTCAAACAGTACCATGATACAATCACATCCTTTTATAGTGTTCATCTTGTTATGAAATTTGATTCCTCTGAGGCATGACTAGTGCTTAGAGTGTGGAAAAGCGAGTTAAGATGGAAAACAGGTTGTGCCTGCTCTGCCTCCATGAATGCCTAAATCAATTCACCTGGCTGTAGACTTCACTCACAGAGCTGCTTAATTTTGCAGGACAGTTACCCTAGATTGTTTTCACACCTGAGTGCAATAAGCAAGTATCGTCAGGCAATCTTTAATGTAGAGCTTAAGGAGACTGGAGAATTGAAGATGAACTGGAGACCAAACAGAGTCCACTTGTGTGCCCTGGTGTCCCAGAAGTCCATACCCTTTCCCCCTTAACCATACTGCAAAATTGTTTTGGGGCACTGGAGGTGTTTTTCCCATAGCCAGGCTTTTCTGTGAGTGAAACAAAAAAACCCAACAACTATTCTATTTCTCCCAAATATGTGAGGCTTCTGTCACCCTTAGGCTCGATATCGGCCAAAGCAAATTGAAAGAAATTCAAAACCAGGAAAAATGTCACAGAAGGGGTGTTTCTCAGGGGACTTTTGTAGAATCCTTGAATCTGGACCTATTCCTAAATTTGTTTCACAATAGGAAAATCAGACAGGATGGCTACTTCTTTCCCATGAGAAACTGGTAATGTTTGACCTTAACATATGATTAGCTGTTAAATGACTTTCAAGGAGACTTTCCTAGCATAATCTACTTAGCCTTTAGCACCCATTTATCACTTCATGGTGGAGATTAGGGTCGATTCTAAAGAACAGCATTGCTTAAATTCTCAACTACATTTTTTTTTTCAGTTAAAGAAGTTACTCCTTTATGGGAATACTGAGAGAATTTTATGTTCTTTTTTCTTCTTTCTAATGTATTGTTATGGCATAAGTAATGATGAAAGTCATTTAATGAATGATTGCAAATGAAACACTCTATAGTTAAAAAGGATTCACCAACAGAACTGATGGACCTGTGGTCACCCAGAAGGTTCTTAATATATTTATGAGTTGCAGGCATGATGATCACCACATTGCTGCTACCAGGTATTGATCTTAGACACTGATTCTAGAAAGAAATTAAAGAATCCAGATTAAATCTTAAATAATTAAATCAAGGTGAGACTTGGCATCTGGACAATGGAAAAAGATTGTTGTTAAGTTTACAATTCCTAGACATACTCTAGACCCTACCTAAAAAGTATATTTCAACTGTATTCACCTCAACCTAAGAAATGCAGCGTACCTCACACTGGAACTGTTCAGGGCTCTTCCAGGGAGGCCACATCAACACTACACAGCACTTGATTTTAGGTTTTTCATGGCACTGGAAGTCTGTGTTGCATTCCTGTGACATCTGTGTCTGAGGGTACTTTCTTCTAAGATGGTGTGCCATCAGCAAACCTGCCCCAGCATGCTTGGTTGGTCTCAAAAGCCAGTCAAAGAATGAATTAACATTTATGCAAAATGTACGGCCAGAGGACTAAGACCCTGGAATGAGCTGGGAAGCTAAACATGTGCATGGTGAAACTAACAGTGGATTTTTATCAAAATGGGTCCTTGTACTCAGCAGGCATCGTATTAAGGTCCTAGGGAGCCAGCTGAGAGGTGGCACTCAGGATCTCCAGATTTGGAAAATGTTGCTTCGCACCAATCCTTTGTTCAAAAGGACATGGCTCCAGTCTTGATTTGGGACATTCAAAATCTACCCAAACACATCTTCAGCACTGCTGATGACCGTTTGCCTGTAGATTGCGAAATAATACTCTGTTGTGACTTCTTTAACCTTTTAAGTCTGCAAATACTCAACGTTCAGATCAATTGCCAAATCACCTTAATTTAACAATTGATTTTGCCTCAAATGAATAGTGGTAAGAGTCCATATGTTTACTTTTAATTTATGTCAAACTCTTCTTTTACTGGAAATGAAGTTAAATTGCACTAGCTCATATTTACCACAGGGAAAGAGCACAGACACAGTCAGTCACATGCTCGAGACATGTAACATCATGTTAATCAGTGGTAACCTGGCCATGAGTTCAAATCCTTACACATATGTAGATGAACGCGCAGGACTATGGTCTTTATCTTTTGTTATTATTACCTCTTCTTCAGTTTCTATATTATTGTTCTAAAGATCATTGTCCTCTGATAAATAACTCTTCTAGTTTATTTCTGCTGCTCCCTAACATACGAATCTTCCTACATTTGTCAAAGGTAAATGTCGGTGTTCATCCAGTCTGTGTTTCTACTTTGAGTCACATTATCTTTTTATCTAGCGATTGCTATTAATATGGTTTTTATTATGCAGTGTAAGAGATGAAAATACCTCCCAAAAGGCCTATTAATTGAAGTTAGACCAATTAAAATTATTATGAAAATTGTTCTGGAGAGTTGAAAAAAAATTATATATTTGTGTATATATATATAAAACTTAAAAATTAAATAACACATTTGCAGGTATTATTGAAAATTACAGTGTTTGAAGAAACAGATTAGTTCAGTTGTGAACATATATACCAGGTTGTTTTACTCTGGATCGTTAACAGAAATGCTGGAATTCTGTTCTTTTAACATGAAACCATTTTTCTGAATAAGATAAACTGCCAGCCACAACCAATAATTACACCTCTTTTACTAATGATATGTAATGGTGGTGTCTGTTTTAGACTATTGCATTTTCAGCCATAGGAAGGAGCTAAAGTAACATAAATTTCCTGGAGGAGTACTTAGACAGCTGTTTACCTGGAAATGATGCTCGTTGCTTGTGTTAATGTGACATAAGTTATTTTATAGTCATGGCAGAGGATTAATAAATAATTGTTGAATTATTGATACACAACTTAGATGCTTGTGTATGTACCTCACAGAAAGATGCTTATGTATGCTTTGCAGAATACTGCTAGTGATAAACCCAATATATGCTTTCAGTTATACTCCCCTCACTGTGTCTTTATGTGTAACAACAGATTACGTGCACATGCTGGAACGCAGGCAAGAGTCGGAAGGTGGGAAACTGCCTTGCAGCCAACAGCAGAAGTGCAAAGCCACATCTGAGCCTCCCTCTAACACCCACAAGGGATTTCTGGCTACTGGTAAAAGGGACTTTCGGATGAACTGATTACCTCTAAGATTCCCCACCACTCCGTGTCCCATATTTGGGTAACAATCTGGATGGATCTTTATGCTTGTAAACCTGAGCTGTCTTTAAATTATGACAATTATTTGCAGGACTGCTGTAACTGCAGGTGACGTTGCAGCCACGTGAATGTAGGTTGACATCCTGAGGTTCTGTCAACTGTTCTCTCCTGCCACCTGTACCCTTCCCTCCACGTCCCAGGCAGTCTTTCTTCCCTCCCTGCTGGCACATGCCATCTCTGCCAGAATATCATGAAGCTTGTGTCACATCTTGGCACCAGAACACAAAGAGGAGAAGCTGAGCAGGACTCGGTAGCTGTGGGAGAATTATATCTACTACTGTGGTTGCTGATCCATTATGAATATCACAGCCAGAAACCCCCATCTGGAGTCTCCTACCAACTGCTCTTGGGAAGATTTTGATGCAGTGATATCAACCAGTTGAAACTTGACCCTACAGAGGAGTTTAAGCAGAAATGGAAACTCTACCCGTATTCTGTTCCTCTTATTTGAGACATCAGGGTGTGTGCGGGTCATATTTTAAAGTATTTCTCTGCAAGTATGTGGGTTACACATCCCACAACCAAAGGAGGGTTAATTTTAACTTCAACTACTCTCTTCTAAAGAAAAATAAACTGAAAAATATCTCAAGATGAAGAAACATAGTTCTTACGAGCTGACCGATTCTGATATTAGATGTTTCTGTAGAGGTTTCTTACAGCTACCTTGCACAATGGAATATATTCAATGCAGACAGATTTTTCATACTGTGAAAAAATCTGACGCTTCTGAAAAAATTATTTTTTTTTACAGGAAGAAAAATGGAAAGCAGGGATGTTTTTACTAAGAGCAAGGAATGTTCTATGCCGTGCATTATTTAATAAGAAGAAATTTAGGTCTCAAAATCATAGGATAATTCATGTTGGAAGGGACCTCAGGCGGTCTCTGGTCCAGATTCCTGCTCAAAGCAGGATCAACTATGAAGTCAGACAAGGTTACTCAGGGGTTTATCCAGCTGAGTGTTGAAAACTCCCAAGGATGGAGACTGCACAGCCTTTCTGGGCAACCTGGGCCACTGCTTGGCTGCTCCAGTGGTGAAAGTTTCTCCTTATAGCCATTCTGAACCTCTCTCATTTTGATATATGCCAATTACCTCTCGCTCTTCCACCATGTGAAAAGCCTGGCTCCATCTTCTTGAGGACCAACTTTTAACCACTGGGGTCTTTCCTTAGGTTCCCCTTGAAGCCACCCCTTCAAAGGCTGAACAAGCCTGGGTCTTGCAGTCTCTCCTCAAAGTGAAAGTGCTCCAACTCTGACCATCTTGGTGGAAGTCTGCTAAACTTACTTGAATTTATCAACATCTATCCTTGTGATGGAAGGCGCATGGAGTCCAATGTGCTTTGAGAAGAGGAAGATAATCACTTCCCTGATTATCCTGGCTCTATTACTGTTCATGTGTGTTGAATTTCATGAGTTTTCTGTTAGTCTCATCCTCCAGACTGCCCAGGTCTCTGTGGATGGCAGCCCTGTCCTTGAGCATGCCAGCTTCTTCCCAAACTGTGGTGTCTGCTGACTTGATGAGCATGTGCTCCTTACCTCCAGGTCATTGATAAAGATCAACTGATAAAGAGGATACCTCCCAGAACAGACTCCTGTGGTAATCCACTTGCCACCACTCTTCAGGTAGAGAGTGACCTACTAATCACTACCCTCTAAGTCTGATCATTCAACCAGTTAGTTACTCATCTAGTTGCCCAGCCATCCAAACAATAGCATCCTAACCTGGATACAAAAGGAGGCATGTTAAAAGTCTTGCTAGAGTCAAAGTAAATTATGTCCATGGGTACCCCTCACTCACACGTCTATTCATATTACCACAGATTTATGGCAATCATGGCCATATCTGATGTAATAAAAACAATCCTATTGACACCACTGCATTTTAACAATAGTTTTAATGACATAGAATAAGCTGGATTAAGAAGAGAATGGAATCTAGAATGAATTTGCAAAGGTCAGAAAGTTCACAGAAAGCAGCAATGGTCACATGCTCTCCTTAAAGACACTCTCCTACTGTTACTGCACCATAAAACCCTCCTAGAGAGATAAAGGATGAAAGCAGAAGAGCAAAATGAGAAAACCAACTGATTTGGCACAGTGAAGGTACAAGTGATGAAAAAAAAAGGAAGATACAAGCACCACAGAATCAAAAATATGTTGATAGAGAATCAGAGAGGCAAACTGAGCAGGGCACCCGTAGCAGTGCTCTACCCGGTGCTCTGCCCACAGGTGAGGATGAGAGAAAGACAACAGGCCTCACCC
This sequence comes from Chionis minor, assembly GCA_013398295.1. Classification (NCBI taxonomy): domain Eukaryota; kingdom Metazoa; phylum Chordata; class Aves; order Charadriiformes; family Chionidae; genus Chionis; species Chionis minor. Next base: position 182,076 of record VZSF01002480.1, read on the forward strand.
TCCTCAAAATCTGCACCATCAAGTTCCCTCTTCCAGCCGATGTGAACGCCCAAGGCTGGGGGAATTTGGCAAGGACATCCTATGGGTGCTTAGGGCCCTGATGAGGAGACACCTCCCATCCAGAGACAGATATGGGGCAAAGGAGGCATTGGTCCATAATGGCCCAGTTGTCAGCAGGGCCATTAAACATTTTAAAAATACTAAAAAAACTTAAAAAAATATAACCCCGTCTTTTAAAATTAGGTTTGTTAAGATTTTAAATTGAATTAAATTGAATATATTTTTGTTTTTAAAAAACAAAAGCATGAAAACTTACGCTGTCTAGACTTACTAAAATTACTAAAACCAGATAAAGAAATAACAAAGTGTATTGCACCAGTGATTCATCTCCTGATTTTAAAGAGTTAAGGAGTGCTACCTTTTTCCATAGTGACACAGATGAAACTGAGAAATTGCTATTTTTTATGACAGCTCAAACTTCATAAATCTGTCACATTACCATGTATTGTAGTTTATACAAAGGACTGAAAGTAAATATTTACATAGTTTCCAAATGCCAGTACTTTCTGCTTTTGTTGTGTAAATAAGCAGTTGCCTTCATTTCTTTTAGTTTCTATTTATTATCAGATGCAGCAGGAACATTTTCCTCCTGTGAATTAATCCATTGAAATTTGGGAAAATGATTCAGAAATGAATTAGCAGACTTACTGTTCTCCTTGTCCAATTTCTAAATGAAAGCTAGACAGGAAAATATGAGACCTACAATAATGAAAGTTTAAAGAACACATGGCTGTTTTTTTAAAGTACCTAAAAATGTGAGACTTTGAAAAGTATCTACGAAGACTAGGCACCTAATTCTGATTTATTTCAGATACATTTATATTATTGAGAATTAAGTGCCTTATCTTATCGGTTTTGAAAATCCCACTGATTACCTATTTGGTCTGTTAGACACCAACACACCAGATTTTCAATCCACCACCTCTCTAATTAACTTAGCCATCAGTTAAACTCAAATACAATGTAAAAATAAAAAAAAAATGGACAGAGAAGATATATTATAAACAATATAATCTATTCAATGAATGAGTAGGCATTGTATACTCTTCTCAATGCATCCTTCCCACTAGGAAATAAGCAGAACCAAATTCTGTGTAAAAAGCATATCTGTCTGCGTGTCCCCACACCTAAGTCATTGGACCAGTCAATGAGAAAGATTCTTTAAGACATAAAATGAAAACAAAATTAAAAAATCACAGTTTAACCAAAGATTTCCTGCCTCTGATTTAATTCATAATTATAACCAGTGATTTAATTCACTTTGATTTAAATCAATCTATGTTGCCTCAGGTTCCCTATTTATCTATTTCACCTTTACAAAATGGGTGATATTAGGATGAGTTTCTTCCATTTGCCAGTGTGCCTCACTAGAAAGAATGATGCCTCTTACAGCTAAAGGGGATTTTGCTCTTCTTCACCATCCTTTGGCTCTTTGTTGATTCTTCCTGCAACAGTCATCCAGAAACAAGAGTTTTTTTGTGATGTGGACATTTGTCCACTAGATGCTGCACTAAGCCCACCTACTTATTTCATACTGCCACCGGGCCTTAGACAGACCTGTGCTTTTCCGAGTAATTCCTTCGGTATCTGAGCTACCTTAGCAAGACCTGGGGTGTGTGAGCCTATGGAGACAAGGTGCCTCCATTCAATACCCCAGCTTGGTTTCATATTTGGTCTTGGACTGGGTGATGATGAAAAACCTTCACTGTGACTTGCCAAAGTAATACATGGGTCAGTGATTATGAGTTAAACTGCCTTACACACCTATATACTCAGAAATATTCATTGTGTCACACTGAATGAGGAGCCTTAATGTCTGTTTCTCTAGCTTTTTTGTCCCTCTTGATAGCGGGAATGCACATCTCCTGGCTTCTGGAGTGGGCTCTGGTAACATGGATGTGAAGTAAAGAGGAGCTGCAAACTTCATTGCCTGCTCCTGGTGTCCAGGACTGCCAGGGTGAGGCCAAGGTCCAGGAGGGCAGCTGAGGCTGCGACTTGCTACCAGGGATGAGAGCCTATGCTTTGCAGGAATGGGCAACTTTAGATGTGTTTCTCTCCTTGGAATTTTCTATTGCCCAGCCCAAAGTGCAAAAGACAGCCTGGTGTGACTTTCTACCATCTAACTGTGGCTAATTCTTCCCGCTCAAAACAACCCAGCTAGCCTCAACAGCTATTCCAGGAAGGGAGATGACACTGGGGTGGAAGAGGTGGCAAAGCAACACCAAGGCCCTGCCACTAAAGCCACCCATGTTACCGGCAAAACCAGGGGTCTCTGCAGCTTTTCAGAGTGTCCAAGGTCAGGGATCCATGGAGGTGTTTCTGACAATTCAGTTTTACACTCAGTTGCTTAAAATTCCCAGAAGGTGATTTATTAATTCAAACACTTCCAAAGTGACATAAAATAGTTCTTTCCCCAAACTTTTACTCTGTATAACTTTTCTCTTTATACAACTGCCATACAAGCGCATGCACTATTGTACCTCCCATATTGCTTTCTCAGTCCTTTGAAGAACTTGGTTCCCTCCTCAGCTAAATTACAGCCCACTTGTCTTTATTGGTACAGATCAAGCTATAATAAGAACCTTAAATTTCATTAACTTTCACTATAGCTTTTGAATATCTCTTCCATGTGTGCTGTGCTGATGGAACTCAAAATCTTGGTATTATTGAAAAAATGGATTTTATTCTCCTTTAGCTTAAAGGACGTCTTTCAAGAACAAGTACTGTGATTTCTATTTATTGTACTGCAACCGTGCTATTCTAAAACTGAACTGGTTTTGCTAAATGTTACGCAAAACCATTGTAATTTTGTAATAAAACAACACACTAGGGCTTCAGTGCCAGCCTTCCCCTTCCAAAACACGTTATCCTTTATTTTGGAGCCAGTTGTTTCATTCAAATTCATAACGAAGCAATGGATAAAGAATGGGCTGAATTCCCGAACTGGAATTGCCTTTTTGATGGAGAATAGGAGCACAGGTGGGTGAAGGTGTTTGACTGTAGTGCACCTTGGCACAGGATCAAAATGATATTCACAACCTGAAAGGTAGCCACTGGTCTTTGTGAGGGCCAAGATCTCCTGTCCACCACCAAGTTACTCATAGATTTTAAGAATGGTTTAGGTTAGAAAGGACTTTAAAGATTCCTAAAAGTTCCAACCCCCTGCCATGGACTAGGACACCTCCCACTAGACCAGACTGCTCAAAGTCCCATCCAACCTGGCCTTGATCACGGCCAGGGCTGTGGCCTCCACAGCATCCCTGGGCAACCTGTTCCAGTGCCTCACCACCCTCATGGCGAAAAATTTTTTCCTGAGATCTAATATAAATCTCCTCTCTTCCAGTTTGAAGCCATTACCCCTCGTCCTATCACAACATGCCCTTGTAAAAAGTCCCTCTCCAGACTTCTTGTAGGTCCCTTTCAGATTCTGGAAGGTTGCTAAAAGGTCTCCCCAGAGCCTTCTCTTCTCCAGACTGAAAAACCCCAACTCTCTCAGCCTGTCCTCACAGCAGAGGTGCTCCAGCCCTCTGATCCTTTGTGGCCCTCCTCTAGACCCACTCCAATAGGTCCATGACCTTCTTATATTGGGGGCTCCAGAGCTGGATGCAGTACTCCAGGTGGGATCTCACCAGAGCAGAGTAGAGGAGCAGAATCCCCTCCTTCGCCCTGCTGGCCACGCTGCTTTTGATGCAGCCCAGGACATAAATAAAAGGCAGAACATGACTTGAGGAACCTCTGAACGCTGCTCCTTCCCTAGCTACTCATCCCCTGCATCTGAGTGGGGGAACAATTAACACTCGCTGCTTCTCTACTATTAAATAACCTAATTCCTCTGCTCATTTGCTGGTTCCAGACTGTGATTTTACAAGGTTCTAAGTATGTTCTCACATGGTGTTTTTTGGGGTTTTTTTTGTTGGGTTTTTTTTGTTTGTTTTTTGGGTTTTTTTTTAATATTTGTTCTCTTTGAGCTGAAATTTGAGTTCTAGCTGGGGACAGCTGAGACCGGGTACCCAACGTGAAGCCTGCAGGACATGTCCCCAAGCTTATCCCACATGCTGGAGCACCCTGCACACAGACTCAGCTTTCTGTTGAAGCATCAAACTGCTGGACTGCAACACTGTGTGCTGAAGTTCTACTAGGTTTCCAGGGAAGATACATCTGGTCCAGAAGATAACTGTGTGTGCAGTGTGGGTATGATGTCCCTGCTCCTGAGGAGCCAGGCACTGTGTGTCACCAGGCCTAGGAATCAAGGAACCCCTCTGGGAAGGTTTTATTTACAGGGTAGGCATGGTCAGCATGGTTAATATCATGCTGTCTAAGGACCTTCCTAGCAAAATAATAACTATATACTGACATGGCAGAGAAATACAGCAATGAGGAAACCTATCCTGGTCCCACTATAGGCAGGGGTCAAATTGGCACTGTCACTCTGTTTTCAAAGTTTGCAGGAAAACTCCTTGCAACCTTTCTAAAATTCCTTCCACTTTTGACTTTTCAGGCCAAATTAATTTGCTGAGGCAAAGTTTTATGTTTAATACCAGAAGGAATGATTAGACGACTCAGACTGAGCTCTGTAACACAAGACATTAATTTTCCTCCATTTACCTTGTACTGAGCCAGTAATTTGAGCTAAACTACATCATTTCAGCCCATGAAAAACTAAATTATTAAGTGCCATAGGCAGGGAATAGAAAAGAACAAGGTGTTACCTTGGGCTTCAGCAATAATAGGGAATTGATTAGGTAAGAAATGATCCATGCTCCAAGCTGTAACAAAAACTGAAAAAAATCCCAAGGCTCCTTCTAATCTGACTTGTGGAAAATTCATCCCTGTCCCCAAGTCTCATGATAAATTTAATCCTCACCAGCTGGCTAAGATGTACCAGCCAAGCGTTTAAAGCAGAGGATTCTCAATACCCCCTCAAAGTACTGGACTACTCAGTCTGGCATGTCTTCTCCAGTTGCTTCCAATGTCGATGTTTTAAGGGAAGGGAAAAAAATATTCATTTCTGAGCATACATATTAAACTTGGATCATGGGGGGAAATAATCCCTCCTGAACCTTGTTGTCGACTGGATATTCTTAAAATACGAGCTTTAAGGACAGAATGGATATTGTCCTGGATCACAGAACCACCTAATCTACTCTTCTGTTCCTGACAATAGCTATTAAGGAATATTCAGCAAGGAATTTGCAAAAAATATATATATGATCTTTCATTTTGGAAAACTATCCCAGTTCTCAACAATGAATATTATCTTGAATTAGATACAGTATTCACACCACTGTGTTTAACACCCATTGATAGATTTATCCTCCATAAATGCATAATATTTATAATTATACATTTATGCAGCATAATTATGCACTCTGTCAGAAAGCACAGATTCTTAGTTTTAAATCTGGTGCTTAGTATTTTCATAAGGTACACACTAAATTTTGTAATGTGAAAAAAACCCAAAGACCTGATCCCATTCCATCTTTTCTAGGCCATTAAGTATTACATACATCCATATATATCTATGAAGATTTAATTAGAGCTATCAACTATAAGTCATTAAGACAATGATGAGAATCATTATCTTCATATTGACTGGGAAGCATTAGGAGCGTGGTGAAAGCAACACTGATCTTACCTGTTCTGGCTACAACCCATCAAATGGGTAACTGGGACATGGATTTTCATTGACAGAAAGGTCAGAAGGATCGAGGCACCAGACCCCTGCAAATGCAGGGCACAAGATGTCTCCCAGAAGCCAGATTTAAGGCAGATCTTTAAAGGAGGTTATCTAATTTCATTTTAAAAACTGGTAAGGTCCTCTAATGTTTACTCTCACTGCTAAGTAGTGCTGATTTATCTGATTTCTGCTTTCAGCTCAATAGGTAATTTTAAAGCTTTCCCAGTGCGCTGGAAAACCCCTTCATATTTTCTCTTGATGCAGGAACCCAAGCCCAGTAATCAAATCACCTCCACCCTTTCAGCAAGTGGAACAGATTGAGGTCCTTTAGCCTGTTATGGGAAGGATTATTTTTCCATCTTCTTTTTAATTGTCTCCTTTCACATCTGTCTTAAAATAGCAACTTAGACAAAATTCTAGCAAGTATCTTATTAGTGCTACATAAAAGGTTAGACCACATTTCTATTTCTTGCTAATTTTTTTATTCACCCAAAGGTGACACCACATTTTCTAGTCACGGTATGACACTCAGAACAGCATTTTGGAAAAATTGCTTACAGCATTGTTTGAGTCCTCCTCTAAGACTCATATCTGAATATCCAAACTAAGATTTTCCCTTGTTCTAGTCCCCAGGGTGTAAAATGGACATACATCTATACACATTTAGCCTCTCATTGCTCCTAATTTCAGCACTCATAAACATTTAACTGCTGTTTTAACTTCCTTTAACAACAATAGTTTTGTAACTTCTACATATTTCTGGTCTTTTATTCCACACTTTCTCTATCAATTCTGTTTTACTGCTGCTTTGCATTCCCCTTTAGTCTGCTTTGTCTGTTTGGTTGGCTGTTTTGGATTTTTATTCATTAAGGAAACCTTTTTCACCATGTTTTCTGAGACATGACTATGAGGACGCTCAACACTTCCAAGTTATGCTAAAACTTCCTATTTCAAGGATATTACCTTTTCACAGATATGCCAGAAGTTATTTTAATCTTTGAAAAATAATGCATTATAAATAATTATTGGTTGATGTTATATTCCTTTTGTATAAATACAGCCAGACCATGATTATTGCTACCAAGGCAACTACTAATTTTTGCTTCAGCAGTTAACCATTTGTCTGTCACAAAAACATCCCTTGTTGAGTTACTGGGAAGCTAGCTAAACGTATTTGGAAGCTGTGGGGATCATAATTTTCTGCGATATAGCCAGAAATGATGCAGCTAGAACTTATACCCAGGCATCCAGGCATCGTGATGGACTAAAATGCCATGTAACAATGTCTCCTAATTTCCACAAACCACTAATGACAAATTCTGCAGTTTATTCTAATTTCTGGGGAAGTACTAGCTGCAAAACACAGGAAAATCAAGGAAAAAAAAAAATCTAAAAATACTAAAAGCACTAGCCATGGTAGAGAATCCAATATATTTTCCGATGCAATGTTTGTGGTTGTGAACAAAGCAATATCATCAGTATCTATTCTGTAAGCATTTTCAGACTTGCTATGTCAGAGCTGTAGAGGAGCAACGGCTCGCCTGTGGTGCCAGCAGAGAGCTGCCATTGTCCCTTCATAATCAAGGTGTCAGAAGCACAGAGGGTCCCTTTGTCTGAGCATTTCTGCAGGAGGAGATGTCACCAACACCATTTTTACAGCTTATTCATTAGTTTGAGGACAGGCAATAGATAATGGGAAAATCCAGTGTACCCCAAGAAAAGAAAAGAAAAAGAAAGATTGCCACCAGGAAAATGAAGATACTTAAGAATCAAAAAGGTTAGCATTTAAATTAAAATAGAGAAATGGGACAAAAGAAGTTATAAAAGCAGTCTTGCAGACAGAAGTTCCTAGAAACACCTCAATAACTAAAATGTAAACAAGCAAAAGGAGGCAAGGACACCTTTGTCACCATAGTCACAAAGGCAGAGGCACCTAGCTCAGAAGTGGATGTTTGTTCTACTTTCTTTTCTTTTGACACAACAGCAGCAAGGATGGATAATTTGAAGCCTATAAATCTTGCTCCCAGCTGCAAGTCGTGCTTCCAGGGAAGTCACTGCCAATACTCCAATGGGTCAGCTCCCTCACTGAAACTTTGACAATACTTGATGAAAGGGGCAAATGGTAACTTGCTTCAAACAAGGATTTCTGAACAAAAATGGAGAACATGCTGTTTTTCAGGTCAAATTCAGGAGTCTATTCTTCAGTCTCAGAATGATGCTAAATATTGAGGCTTGCACTCCTTCACAATTACCATAGCACTTGCTGTGGTGAGACTGTGTCACAGCTGAAAATGCCACTGAGGTAGGTATTGCCAGCCAAAGGACACCCAGACCCTCCATGTGTCCACTTTTTATCAGTTTTCACAAAGCATATACCTTTGTAGGGCTGCAAACATGATCACTGCTATATCTTCCACTGTATCCTATGCTCTAACACTGAATAACTGTACAAAAAAGGAACCTACTTTTTTTTTACAAACTAAATGCTTGCAAACGTGCCGACTGGGCTGTAGACTGAGCTGGATGTGACCCCAGAAAGAAAATAACTTTGTAAGTGACACAGGGAACTCTCTAATTTTGTGTAATATGATGATAGTAGCAACTCACTCACACACATCTGGGTTATCATGTTAAATGGCAGTTTAACTAAATCACTGCTGAAATGCATGAGATGTCTGTCAACAGAAAGCACAGCTCTCACTGCTGGAATGGCAAACCATGAAGGCTGATGACTGGGTTTGCCAAGACCTTCCTGAGACACAGTAATGTCTCAATATAGCCTATGAGCTAAGCGAAAATCGAAAATTCTGAACATGACTAATTTAGAGCTTATAAAGCACTCACTAACACTGATTGCTATAATTATAATGCCAAAAAACATCAATAGCTTGGAAATAATTATAAAACAATTTGGATACTAGCTGCCAAGCCCTAAAATAAAAAAAACACTTCTATAGCCTATAACCTGTAAATTCATGAAGTATTATCGCTGAATTTCCCTCCATGTGAGCACACACGTTGAAAACCCAACAATCACCCTGGTTCTTGCCAGAGGTTTTTTCCTGAAAAAAAAGCTATCAGTATATTTTTCAAGCCTGAAAGGAAAGGGTCAGTTTTGGAGCTCATCCAGACATTCTCAATGTGCAATAAGTGAGAGCAGGTAGAAAAAAAATCAAGCATCATAGGCACTATTACTAAGATGACAAATGTTTTTGAGCTATGCTTTCTCCTTCCTTGAGTAATCTACTGCTTATTACCATTACATTCCTCCCTCACAAACCTTTCTTCTCGGAGAGTGCTGACCCTTACCCTGCTCTCCCATCTATTCCTCTTCCACTCCTCTTTCCATCTGCTCTGGTAAACCCGTTAAATCTGCATTAAGAGCTGTGAAAAGAAGAATGTTTGACAAACTGACTTGATTGCTGCTTACTCTGGTATCATCTGCTGTCATTTGCCTCCATTGCTGTCAACTTTAAAGGTCAAAGAAAAAAGTAAGCGTAGCTCCGGAGGGGCAGCAGTTCCGGGGAAGCAGGTTGGCATCTTCCACTGTCTATAGCAGCTGAGTTTTTTATAATGGCTTTAAATTGTTCAAAGGCTTTCGTTTCCTGTGCCACTCAAGTTGCAAAACTGGATGCAGCCTTTCACACAGTTTGGGTGAATTCTTCCGCATTATCAGTTTTCATGTATTGACACACAGGCACAAGTTCTCTGAAGATTTAATTACAAATGAGTTTTGAAACCCAAATCACCTGTCCCCAGGAGAATGAAAGATGCATAAGCAGACACTGATGTACCAGGCACTGGTACTTAAACGCAGAAACAGATTTGTCACTTTTACAAGATCTGTCAAGAAAGGAAAATTCTTGCAATTGAGAACTTGGGTCCATTAATTAAAATGGCAAATAAAGGCCCACATTTTAAACCTGGCTATCTGAAGGTAAGTAATTAGCCTTAGTTTATCTGCTGAGGTGAGTGACAAAAGATGAGTACTAAATGTATTCATGTTAAAAGACTTAGTCATATAATCTTATGCACAGACATTTGAAAATTAGTCCCTATTTTATCATTATCCCTGTGCACTCATGCAGACAATGAACAGAGACAGAAAGTTTAATATCATACAACCAAATTTCCATACGAAACAATTTACATAAGGACTACTTTTTCTGTAACTTTCCACTTCCTGGACCCCAATACTGTAAAAAAGTCAATATACACGATGACTGGAATTTTTCATTTAAAAGCTCAGTGACACCAGTTTTGCAGTGGACAAAGTTTATGAATAGTAAATGTATGTCTTCCTATTTCTGATTCTTATTTTGCATTTAAGTTATAATCCATCCCTTCGATTTCCTATGAAAGCAGCAGTAAAACATATTTTTCCATTTTTCTGACGCTTCCAGAATGTGCTGTTTCTTAGATCATTATTCCGGCTATCTCTTTCGATACAGTCTTCTCTTTTGCAATACTTGCCAATTTTTTATTTTTTTTTTTTTAAATCTAGTTTCTGTCAATCTATTACAAACTTTCTCAGAAGTTGCATTTGGCAGAGGATTTTTTTTTACTATAATCTTAAACTTTCATATCTTTCCCATCTGTTTTATGTGACAGTAATGAGAGTCTTAAAATGAGACTCTATTTCTGCAGTGTTCCAATAATGCCTTCTGTGCTGTATATTGTTTAGTAATACTCTTTGCACAGTGCCATTAATCTCTAAGGGCCAGATGCTGATAGTGGGTTTTAGTGCCCTCAACTTCCATTACAAAGAGGCGTAGATATGTCTTTTTTTGCAGGGAGTGATCAGTGCTTGGCAGAAGCAGATGCCAATTGGCCCACTGGGAGAAACATAAATGCACAAGATATGTGTAAGTGTGCTTGTTTTTGTTCACGACTAACCACAGATTAACCTCGTGGTTTGTCTGAAGTAAATAGCACTTGCTATTTTTGCTGAACTTTTATAGTCCTAGACTCAGAAGCTGCAGTAAAAAAAAATCAAAAGCTTATCTCATTTCATTTTCCTCCATTGAAAGCTGTTTTTTCAATAATAAAAATGTATTCACTGAAAGAATGAAAATGAGAAAATGTATCTCTCAAATTGAAAGTGTGAATGGTAAAAACAGCACAAGGCAACATAACCAAATTTTCAGTGTCTAAGCTATAATCTAGACATTTAACAACTTGACTACTTTCTGTTAGGCCAAACGGAGAATACCTATAAACATTCCTAACCTATTTTTTCTCATAACAAGGAAAGCTAAAGTCCATATGCTCCAGAGCCCAGAACCACTCCTAGATGCTGGTAATCTGAAAGACATAGAAAAAGAACAGACTCCATTTATGTGCCACTTTGTTTCATAATAGTAACTAACTAACCATTGGAAAATATATAAAGACAGACTTCGTCTACTCTTTCTAAATAAGATAAACCTTTTTAACTGAACTTTCTTTAGTAAGGTAGGAATTTGGCTAAAAGAATTATTGCAAAAGGAGGTACAAGTCTTAGATCTTCATTATTCTCAGGTATTTATTTCCTTCCTTTCTGGTCCACCCACAACATTTCTGGTAATCCATTACTTGCACTATCATGCTTTTAATGTGGGAGAATAAAGCTGAGATTGTAAAATTCAGTTTTATAAGATATTACCTGTGAACAGGAATGAAGAGGTTTTAAAGGCCAATAGAGTTAAGCCATGGGGTAGTGAAGTACTGGGCAACTCCATCTTCCAAGCTACTTTGTGCCTCTAGGCATGACATGGGAACATTTGTCTGGACTTTTCAGGTACACAAAGTCAAAAAATTACTATCAGTGATTCCTTCCTTGAATGGTGATGAGGTAACATTCACTTCAAGAAAGAGAGTGAAATTAATCCATTTCCAGAAATACCAACGGCCAACTGGAGGTACGTTAGTTCCTACTAGAGATAGTGGATTATTCATTATTTTGAGGGATTACTGGCATGATCCCTATCATCCCTACTATAACATAGTCATCTTCGTACAGCATCAGCAAATGCCCAACAAATTATTTTCTAAATTCTTGCTGGAAGCAATGAGAAAACAGGTATATCCTTGAAAGAAATCTTTGCACTGAGCAGCTTCCGCCACAGCTGATTACTTGAGAAAAAGAGGCCAGTTTGACTCCAAACATATATACTGAATAGTTTTACATTTACATTTACATTCACAGTCGCATTCCTACTAACAGACTAAGAATACTGTATATGACAACTGCTAATAGTAAAATTAACCTTATTTAAATTGAGATCTTTAAAATATTTCTGTTTACTCTAAGTCATGTTGGATACACCGATGTGAGCAATTTTAACAGCCCTACTAAAATTTACTGGATGCTGGAAGTCAGTTGACTTTACTGCTATGTTATGAAAATTTCCAGCAAGCTTTTGACCCATGTCAATGAACATTGGCCTGAACAATCCCTGGGCATGGTTCAGTTAAAAGCACAGGCTGAGACATATTCCCAGTAGGGAATAGGAAGCTCCATCCTGACCAGTGTGGAGAACAGTAGAGCTTAACATTGTGCCTGTAAGCTTTTCCACACCTGCAGGGCTCTGGGCCAGAGAAAAACCTTGGGCTGCTTCTTTACTTATGTTTACCCTCAGCTCCTCTAAAATCAATGGAGAGAGGCACTTCCAGAGGGCAATTTCTCCACTTAACTTGAGTACCGGTTTGAAGTATAAATATCCTTCTGATATGCCCTTTCTTTTCTCTCTGTATCTCCACCAACTACAAAGAGATTTAGACATTTATCATTTAGACAGCTAACATGAAGACAACTCCCACCTTAAAGCACAGTGATAACAAAGCTGCACAGGGAATGCCATCTGGGCACTCTTCTGCGTAGATCTGTGGTCTAACAGAAGCAACTGGGGAAGGCTCGGAAGAGAAACAGTCTTGATGTTATTGTTGTTCATATTGTATCTCTTATACAACTATTATTTCTTCTTTCTTCCGCATCATCTCCTGACTCCAGGTGAATTTGGGGCTCCATTGCCCCATGCAGTGTATGAAATCACAGGATAGGGACTTTAAACAGAACTACAGATGGAAAAGTGAAACCTCAGTCCCTAGGCTACACATTAGCCAGTATAGGCTGAGAGCTCGATACTCAAATGCAAGGAACAGCAAGGAGAAGAAGGCTCTTTCAAATGTCAATATGTCTGATGCTCACTGAAACATTCACTGCAAACTGGTGTTTACCTTCTGCCACCCCAGAAAAGGTTTTGCACTGAGTTTAATTAAACTGTTCCCTGTAGACAGGGAAAAATAAAGCTCATTTTTGCTTTTTCCACTATATTTTTCTTCCATCAGAGCTTCCTTTCCCCTTCTCCCTCTAGTAAGAACAGGACCAGACATCTGGAGAAGTGGATTGGGGTTCACCAGGGCAGAAAGCAGAAAAAGAGACAAAAGGATGTCTCTGTGAAACTGGCCTGTGCCACTCCATTTCTATACTAGGTGTTGATCAGGCTAAAAATGAGTAATGTGGGTTTACCAGTTCACCAAGATCCATCTCCTCTCTGGACATAAGGGAATTGCAAACAGTTGGCTGGCAGTGGTCCACAGGGATGAAATCGAGGAATGGCCAAGCCCAGAGGGGATCCTGCTTCTCTATTAGCTCAGGGTTTGTTTTCTTTGTTAATGAGGCCAAAGCCCTTGAAAGGGGAGAACTAGGCATTTGCTAAATGGAAATTGTATTCTTGGAGTGAGTGTTGGCACTGTTGGTGATCTGTCAGATCAGATGCCGTCCTGCAGGGATGAAGTAGGACAGGGCAGTTGGAAAAAGGAGCTGGTTGAAAAATGCAGTGTACAACAACCGTGTAGCTTTTAAAGGGACTAAACTGCCTCTATTTTATAGTGGTTCTGAAAGAAATCGAAAACAAAGCAATGTATGAAAATAATAGAGATTAAGACAGAGTGGGTAATACTGGATACAGATTAAAATTAATATATCTTAGATCTCCATACAGCTCATGGACAAAGTCTGATCTGTTCACATTTCATATTCTGATCCAGTTGCTCACTGAAAATAGTACTATTTTGGTTTTTGCTATTCCACATCACCAGCTTTCCCATGCTGGAGATGAAGCAGCAGCTGCTAAATTCAGTGTCTTGAATTCATTTGCCACTAGATGGCAACTGCTTAACTTTCCCACAGCGCTGCAGAAAACCTGTAAAGCACCTACTAAGCATCTTCACCAGACAGACTGCTCTGGTGCAGCTTCGGAATACCCCTTCTTTGCAGCTACCTAAAGATTAGCTGCTAATTAGTTCAAGTCATGACAATATTTGCAGAAGACACATGTGTTAAAACGGAAATGCAGTTTAAAGGAAGAAAGGTGGGAAAATCACTCATTAGGGCTATGGCTTCTTTAAAGGACATCTAATCCAATGCCCCTGCCATAAGCAGGGACATCTTCAACTAGACTGAGTTGCTCAGAGCCCCGTCCAACATCACCTTGAATGTCTCCAGGGATGGGGCATCTCCCACCTCTCTAGGCAAGCTGGGCCAGTGTCTCACCACTCTCATGATAAAATATTTATTCCTTATATCTAGTCTAATTCTTCCCTCTTTTACTTTAAAACCATTACCCCTTGTCCTATTGCTACAGGTCCTACTAAAATGTCTGTCCCCATCTTTCTTACAGGTTCCCTTTAAGTATTAGAAATCTGCAATAAAGGTCCCTTCCAACCCAAACTATTCTATGATTTTGTGACTCTACTTTTCAGCCTTAGATCCTAGCATTGGTCTAGGGGTTGTAATCAATAACCACCAGCAGTCTCTTTTTTTATTTCCTTTAGTTTGTTTTGAAGAGGTAATAAATATGTAGCAGTTATTCAGTTTCTCATGATACAAAGACCAGCATCTCACAATAAAATTGACAGCCTCAAAACAAAGAGTTTTGATTCTCAGTGATTTCCCTTTTTGCTTGAAATTATTCACTGAATCTAAGTGGGATTTGTGTGCACGTCACATTCAGAGCCTTTCTGAAATTTATTTCAGTAAAAAAATGTCCTTTGTAAAAATAAATACATTCATACAGCCCATATAATACTCATAAAAAAAAACAAACAACAAAAGAAAACATTGACTAGTTGGAAAGGCACATCCTGACTGAGACCTCCTCCCACATGCTCTCTCTCTCTAAAATATGTCTGCTAGACAACGGAACCTGCTTCCACTTTTTGTCACACTAGTATTATCTGGAATTACTCTGCTGGTATTATTTGACTCAAACTGATATAAATTGTATTAGAATCAAGTACAGTATTTTCAGACAAATAATAACACTCAAAAAGATCTATAATATTTCCTTTTTGTGAAGTTTTAACTTACAAGCAAGAACTGGAAGAGATAGCTGTATCTTTTTACTGATGAATTGACAGGGTTTAACAGGGTTTTTTTGGTCTTCTTGTCAAAAAAAAAAAAAAAAAAAAAAAAAGCACTTGCCTTACTGATACGGATTGTATGCTGAAAATCTTCCCCAGAATTAGATTTTGTACCAAAGTTGGTGATATATTTCTAAAAGATGTAAAGCCCATACTAGTTAATCTACTTTTGATAATGGCCTCAACTATTTATTTACTGGCAATCTGGCTGAAAATGTCCTCAGGATCCGATGGAGCAGCAAACTCCTTTAGCTACTCTTTGAGATTTCTTCTTGATGTTAAGCAAGGGTCTCACGCTCTCATTGAACAAGGAAAAAATATTTCTTCTTTACATACCCTTTTTTCATGAGACAGGCAAAAATATGAAGCCTTATCTTCCCACATGGCAGTTTTAGCTACCTGCCTGCTCCTGTCTCTGTGCCACTCTGTCAGCCAACTGGGTCACCCATGACTACTCTCCATCCTTCTCCATATGCCTGCTCAACAGAATCACAGAGTGACAGAATGTTAAGGGTTGGAAGGGACGTCTGGAGATCATCTGGTCCAACCCCCCTGCCAGAGCAGGGCCACCTACAGCAGGTTGAACAGGGTGGCGTCCAGGCAGGTTTGGAATGTCTCCAGAGTTGGAGACTCCACCACCTCTCTGGGCAGCCTGTGCCAGTGCTCTGCCACCCTCAAAGGAAAGAAGTTCCTCCTCATGTTGAGGTGGAACTTCCTATATTTGATTTTATGCCCATTGCCCCTTGTTCTGTCACTGGGTACCACTGAAAAAAGACTGGCCCCCTCCTCCTGGCATCTCCCTTTAAGGATTTGTAAGCATTGATGAGATCCCCCCTCAGTCTCCTCTAGACTAAAAAGACCCAACTCTCTCAACCTTTCTTCATAAGAAAGATGCTCCAGCCCCCTAATCATCTTCGTGGCCCTTCACTGCACTCCTTCCAGCAGTTCCCTGTCTTCCTTAAACTTTCTTAAACCTCAGCCTCACTGCAGTCTCCTTAGAGGGTGCAGGTAGGTGACTCTCAGGAACCTCTTCAAGAGCAGTGAGGAAGTTACAGCGGTGGGGTGTCCACCCTTACCATATGTAAGAAAATATTTTTGATGGTGGACTTGTTAACTAGTCATCTCTCTGAGAGGTTACTTACAGTTTTCTTGCATCACATGATGACTTAGACAGTCAATGCTATTGAGATTAAGAGCAACGGTGCAACTAAACTTTTCAAGTTTTAAAATCTCAAATCTGCTGTGGAACTCTTCTCCTTCTACCCTGCAGTACTTTCTGTTTGCAAAAAGAAGCTAATTTTTCCAACACTGATACTAGAAGCTTAAATTTCTGCTAGATGTATTGTTTCCTCTTCAACAGTAGCTAAACTAGTTTCTTAAGACCTATTTTTCTTATAAAGTAATTAAAAGCACCTATCAAAGAAACAGCTGCCAGCAATGATGGTGTCTCAACTCACAGGTACAAGGGTCTCTCCTGTGAGGACAAGAATCTTAGGTAAATTTATGCCTAGAGTTACACAAAATGGTTGTTTGTGACAGCAGGGCATTCAACTCACTGGAGTTTCTCCAGCAAAGACCAGGGAAATTGTCACCCTTGAGAAGAACATCAGTTAGAAGTGGTGGCATGAGGTTTCATCTGTCCTGACTGTCCACGCTGGATGAGCTCATCCATGAAGTACAAAGTGACCGGTAGACATTTTTTGACTGCTTTAGGAAGGGATGTGCGTTGTGATTTTCTAGTGATCACACGTGGATGTTGTATTCATTCTTTATACTTAGAAGTGGCATAGATCACTTGGATGGAAAGAAATAGAAACCAAAACACCTGCTCAACTCCTAAACAGAACAAGCGAAAGCTGAGACAAACCATAAATTATAGGACTGGAAGAAAGGGCACCAAACCTCAGATTTTCCTCAAAAGCAACCAAAATTTCTGACAGCCATACTGACAGCACAAATAGCTCACAGCCGAGACAAGCAACCTGCCTCAAGCAATAGTGACTGGAAAACATGAAAAGAGCAATGAAGTCTTACGGAATCGTCGAAGTAGGAATTCCTGAGGTTTAATGAATAAAACGGCACTGGTGGCTGAGGTAACTGCCAGTGCAAATTAATTTAAATATTTTTGGACTATGAGTTGATACACTCTTGGCTGGATTTTCAAAAGTTTCCTAATTTGGACTGACATTTCTTGCACCTCCAATAGCATTTACATGACTAATAACTTGGCCAAAGCGACAAGTTTTCTGCCTGTGAGTCATAAAACGAACATAGTTGAAAAGGGAAGATAAACAGCCAAATTGAGACAACTTTAGAAGCATAAGCTTCTTTCACCAAATAGACGTAAGATGGTGTATCATGTACAAATCATGTTCAATAATCAAAAAAACTGTATGCATTTGTTTACACTGGCTTCATCTGTGATTATCCAGTTTAGTATAACCCAACTCGTACTACCACAATCTGGGGTTTTTTTCTTTAAACTTTTGGCAAAACTTTCAAAAACCCTGAAGTAGCTTAGGGACTCAGGACCAATTTTCAAAAATTAAGGTCATGTCTGAAAGGCAGATTGGACTTTCGACATGGTAACCAAAAGCAAGCCAACAGTGTGAAGCTCTATGTGGGTTCATTTGCCTTGTCAGGAAAGAGGCAGGCAGGGGCTGAATCCCCCCCAACTTGGCTATTTCTAGGGTTTTTGGTTGGGTTTTGGTTTTGTTTTTGTTTTTTTCCTTTCATCTACACCTCCCCTAGCTGTGACTGTAAAAGAAACAACACAAAATAGAGACTTTAGGAAGAGCATTGGTAACTCTGCCAAGTGGGAAGCAAGTAGCAAAAATTGAGTCTATATACCCTATATTCTACTGAGGAATTTCTCCCAAGGAATATTATACTTCCAGATACCCTGCAATTGTGTTTCTAAATTTCATATTTGTACACAGACATAGATGAGAGTTTAATGTTTAATGTCAAGTCAAACTTTGTACCAAGAAAATCTACAGAAATCCTGAAAAATTAAATGATTTTGTTTTAAAAGACTGCAGAATAAAGGTTGTTGGTTTCTGTTTTGAAAAGTATCTATTTTAGTTGCCTAACTTAAATGTAAAATAACACTAAAGAGGTTTGATAAGTTTCACTTCATGCGGCTGGTTTTATTCCTCTTAAATTGTCATTTACTTTCTTTTCATTGGCCAGCAAAATTGAAAAGTCAGTTATTCACACTGTTCTACATGAAAACCTGGGATCTCAAATGGAACAAAAGAAAGAAGGTGCGTAATAAGCAGTCAATACAGTGAAAGAAGACCTTTTAAAAGCCCTAACAAATGTACCAAATAAGCCACCACCTGAGTTTTCATTTCAATCACTACAATATTCATTGTGTTTGCTTTCCTTCTAATACATTAATCTTATGCTACATAATGTTTTATCTGAATATACTGTCTTTCCTCTGGTGATGCTTCCAAAATTAACCAAATTTAAAGGGGGAAAAAAGAATATTCTGTGTTTCTGCAATAATTATCCAGCAAGTTTACTTCTATGAAAATTAAATTAATATTAAAACAATTTAGTTAACATCTAAGGAACAAAGCACTAGGAAAAATAAATAGCAGAGGTTTATAAAGAATTAATTACTCCATAGTGGTCTGCTATTGTCAAGGCATCACATTCAGTCATTTGTTCCCTGGAAATGGGTCAGCAGCAAGAGACTTTGATTTCTCCAAGATCACCTTCAGTTGCTAAGCCTGGTCCCTTCTGCATTTGGAACAACCATCAAGCTTTTAAAAATATGCAGGTGATTTTATTATGAAAAGAAGAATGCACTACAGATTTTCTAAGTATTTATCCTGAACTAATTGGAACCCAGGGCCATTTTCCAAAAATGCTATCCAGACTTGAATTCTTACTTATAGAATCATAGAATGGTTTGAGTTGGAAGGGACCCAACAGAGGGAAAACTCTGAAAGCTTAATTTCTAATAAAGAACTCAATAGGCTTGTGATAATGAAATAAACTAGATCAGAGTATTTTGTGTGCAACAATGACAGTTCAAACTTACTAATTTTGCATATTTTAGCCTATGTAGTCATCAAAAGCACTAAAGGGCAATGGGATGTTCCTCCAGCTATTTGCAGACAATCCCTTAAGAAGCCTTTGCTAAAGCGCACTTTCGGTTTAATCTGATTTAAAAAAAAATCAAAAAGCAGATGAAAGCAAAAAAAGATTTGGCTTTCTCCAGCCTGTTTGTTAATTACCAAGTGTTTCAGCTGTAGCCTGATTGTTCCCAGCCTGCTGTACTGTATCTCCTCCTCCCACTCACTCCAGCAGAAGAGGTCTCGTTCTGCACCTTTTGGCACCAGCATCACTTCAAAGGCAGACTGATCCCCCCCCTGGCTGCACACCCCCACTTTCAATTCTTGCCGTTACACACATATACAATATGTCTACAAAGCACAATGCAGCACTATGCACCGATTAATGCTGCGCTCCACCTAGGCTAATAAATATTGTTTCTCAGCAAGTGCATTTCTCTTTGCTGCGTATATAGAGCGCTCTGCTTTCTCCGCAGACCGCGGCGTCCGTCCATAAGCTGATGCTGTAAAATGAAGCAGAAGGAGAGACACTGGACTGAAGTAGAGGTAACTCCATTGACATCTGGGTTTCCTCACTCATAGAAAAGGAAAAATATCTGTCACAACACTTCAAATTTGCATAAGAAAATTTTCCTTTGTATGTATATTCCTCATTTGTACTTGGAAATAGTGAATCTAGTTCCCAAGCCAGTGGAGGAACCTATAAGCAGTTAATTTATGTACATTTAAGACAAAATATCTCCCAATCCCATTTTGGAACAAAAGAATGTATCTTCTAACAGATTTAGGTCCATTTGCTATAATTTTTATATTGCTGCCATCAAAGTAAATAGTCTCTGCATGTGAGCCCTGCTGCATACATTTCACACGTTCATCACTAAATTAACTCCGAAATTCTACAGTGCTCAAATAAACGTCTAAGGATTGATCTCACGTATATCAAAGCCGCTCTGACATATCAAGCCGCACTGATAGGACCGGGAGGACGATGCCACATGAATGCCTCACTTCTTGGTGCACAGACTCTGCAAAGGGACTTCCCAGCTAAAACCTGCCAACAAAGTTTGGCAAAATTCTCTATGGCATTTTTTTTTGCAAGTTGGAATTCCCTTTCTATGTTTCAATGCCACGTTCTCAGATGGTATTTCTAGTTTCTGTTTCAATTTCAGGTCTGCTATAAATTTAAAATAGAGGTTAATGCATCTGACACAGTCTAAGGAATATGACATAGCAATATAAAATTTTCCGAATTCATAGTAACACTTCCACTTGCTGTTTTAACAGTCACACAGGGAGCAAATCTCAATACATTAGAACAAGAGAACTCAAATTTAATATTGGTCAAAATTTTCCTGCTTATTCTCTGTGAAGTCTGACCATTCATTTGTTTCCTCATTTGCTCCTATCATTTTTTTTTTTAATGACTGCTATTATAGCGCATACAATTCATTAGCATGTACAACGAATAGTAGGGAAGGCTGTTTTACAAAAAAACCTTTGTCAATAGATTGAAGACCTTTCCAGCCATGCCTCTTTTATCAAAACTGATGTCTTTATTGGCACTTGGAAAACGTGCACTGCAGCAGCAGCTGCCTTAGGCTACTGCAACACTTGATCTATCCATCAGCCACAGCTCCTCACCTGGGCGGTGAGGAAACCTCAGCTGCTCTTGAAGAACCTACACAACTTGTGAGAGCTCATTTACAGTTGGACTTGATGATCTTAAAGGTCTTTTCCAGCCTAAATGATGCTACGATTCTATCCTAAGTCAGGGCTACAACCATCTAGCCACATACCCTGAGCTGCTTTCTTGGAACCCCTCTCTATTTCCAGCAGGGTAAGAATTTCCATTTTTTACTGTGTTACAGTTTGAGTTGGACTCTCTCCTCCCACTTGTCCCATTACCATGTTGTTAATTCAGTGCAAACACAGGGTTACACGGGATCAGCCCTGTTTAGACACCCCCCAGTTCAAAGGCGAATAAAATCACTGTAACTCAGTGTGTTCGAGTTGTGTTGCACTACCATGATGGGAGCTACAGGATGTATGGAAACAACTTTCTGTACTTTAAAGCACTATATGTTTTCTAGTGTTCTTGGTTCTCGCAGACCTAATGCTACTTTTATTGAAAAAAGGAAGGTTTCTAAGAGAGGATTGTGTTTCTGGCACGTTTCTAACATGGGAAGGAGCTACACGCCTCGTACCCACAATATGGATAAAATTTCCACAGTGAACTTTTATGACATGTTTTATGCTGTGTCTGAAATTACTATGCAGAATTACTGCTAGTAACATTTTTACAAACTAATGTGATTTTAATTGCACTAAGAGTTTCACACAGGGCAGAGCTTCCCAACCATTGCTGCCATGGGGTCCTTCGTAACTAAAGCTGTAGTTTTAATTATATATGGTATCATTGTTCAAGACTTGCCCTTCTGTAGCTTTTTTAGAAAAAGTGCATTAATACTTTTATTTCCTCAGTTGCAGTGTGTTAATTCAGAAAGAAAACGATTTATTAGCTGCTTCTTGGAAGGTATTTTTTACAACTGAACCATATTTTTTTTTTAGTTTTTTTAAATTTGTTTACTTATTTCAGTGTTGTTTAAATCTGGAAAAAATATGTTCTTTAAAAAAAAATTAATGCACATACACTGCTTGTGGGAAAGGGGATTCAAGTAAAGCAAAGTTTAAGCACTTATTCTTTAGGAAAAACCAGAACTGCCATACTTTAATTCAGTTTACATCCATTAGACTTTTGTACTGAACGAAGAAAACACACAGGAAACATAAATGAGTGACATCCACAGAAATGGCACACATATGTTCTGTGAACATCTTGCTGTTCTTTCTGAGCCATGTAGTTTCTTCACCACGCCATTAATTTTTACACGGCGCCAAAAATAAGGATGCCTACAGCGACTTTCATTTTTATCACCTTCCAAAATATAAATGCTGTGTTACGATATTGCCACACCACCGTGAGACCTCCGTTCAGTTTTGCACAGAGCATTCGTCATTCAGCTTTGCCCTCCTTTACTAACACTTGGAGCAGAAGCCAGTGGGACAGGGTTAAATTTTTAATGAACTAATTGGGAATTTACCCCGGGATAAAGGCAATTCAGTTCAAGCACTTGCATATTCAGTTCCTAGTACAGCCAGGCTATATTCACTCAAATTTGTAATTTAATATGCAATTCTTGTGCACAGCTCTGCGAGAATACCATATGTGACTAGTTACCACAGCCTTCACCCAAAGCATAGACTAACCATAGCAACATGGGCATCAGATGTTGCATAAGCAACCTGACAAGGGCTGTATTTTTAAATTTGCACACACAACAGTTTTGAAGCCAAATGCCTGCACATTTGGAGCTCCGGAAGGAAAAAAAAAGAAAAAAAAAAAAAGAAAGAAGTGATTTTTTAAAACCACAGTTAGCAGCTGGGTTTGGACATTTTGGACAAAATGTTCAAGATTGAGTTCCTAAATTTAAATGCCTCGGTTTGAATTTAAGTAACGAAATAAGTGTCCTAGTTATAAGTGTCAAGCACTGAAAAGCATCTCTCCTGTTTACTCCAAGGGATGAAACTCACTGCAAAACCCTCAGGATGTAAATTGGACACCTCCCCCAGCTCAGCCCGCAGCACCCAGGCACGGGAAGCTGGGTGTTCCTTTTCAAAACTGCATTTTGCTTCATCTCAGCCCCTATCTGTGATACCAAAAACTGAATGCAAACAGGCAGTGTCCGTAAACACCACTCTCCTAGGCAAAACCAGGAGGGTTCCTCGCTGTCCCACAGGGCACCTCTTGTGTTGTGTGGAGCCCGTAGCACTTTGGAATGCCCCTGGCACCAGGAATTGACGGTGGTTTGGTGGAACTGGGAGATGCTCCTGGTGCCCAGCTCACAGCATGCTGCTTCGCTTCTCTCTCAGGCTTGTGGAAGTGGAGATGACAGTTTATCGCGATAGACACCAGTGTCCCAGCATCAGCCAGGGGTGCTGGGGAGGTGAACCGTGCCATCGCTTGCCCTAGGGCACCATTCCTCCCCAAAAGGGCTGTGCACCGCTGAGTGCCTTTTCCTGCTCCTGCTGCCCTATTCCTACACGGGGCGAGGGAGGCGAGAGAGTCAATTCAGTCTCCCTCCCTCTGCTCGGCACTTTGTCCGAGCCAAAATCCTCTGCCCCTCCAGGCAGCCATGGGAACCATCCTGGTACTTTTATAAGCTAATTGAGCTTAGAATTAAACTAGTGTGGCACATCTCTCCTAACCAAAAGGCTCAGCTGTTTAGAGATATTCAACTGTGAGTAATGCCTTCAGCATTCACAAAGGATGAAACGCTGGGTTGCCCATCCTCTTAATGTGCCACGGTGAGTGCTCTCAAGTTGGCCAGATCCAGGCCTTGAGGGAGTAACTCCAAAAAAGCGTAACGCTGTAAAAGATGGCATTTCTCTAGAAACTCTTCCACTTTTGATTGCCAGCAAGAGCTGGGTTTTGACCTGGAAACCCACTTCTCACAGGAGGCTGCCTAAAGCTAGCAGAGGGGTCAGCATGGTGCAGGGCTGGAAAATGAACCAAGCAAGATCCAAAAATTCAGAGAAACTGAAGCAATGCATTTCTGCTGCAGAAATCAAGAGAGAGGCTAGAGGGAGTCCATGCTCCACTACTTAGGAAATAGAGCAAGACCTGGTTGGCTTTGAAACAGTCTCTGTTGTCCTAGAAGGTACATGGAGATAATAAACTGTGACCATGGGGAAGACCTGGCAAATACTTCAGTTGGCCACCACATGTTAACACAGATGATGAAGGAAGGTCTCTTCAGACCTAAACTTGCCTTTCTAAAAGTGCTGCAGTTTGGGAAAAAGACCTTCAGTGTATCCAAGCACAGAGCAGAACACAAGGAAAGGTATATAGGGTCGAAAGTAGCAAGGGGAGCAACGGATGTGAGTTGTCCTTTCCGAGAATTTTGTTTGGCATTATAACCCTAGCGGTAATTTCTGTGTCTCCATTAAAGATTACCACGACTTGCTTTAACCATAATGACCTATCTTATGTTTTATATTGCCAGGCATCAAGTCATATCAGAGCTCCTGTCACATAACACTGATAACGGTTTTAATATGTGTGATAGATTTTATGGAATGGCTGGCACATCTCCATTTCAGTGACAAGAAATCTGCTCGGGGCATGCTTTCATATTTGGGGATTTTATATATATTTTATTATTTTCCTACTTTTTGCTGCTGGCTAAAAGGGAGAATGAGTGTCACAGCGCTAGTGGAGGGTTTCTTGCAAAGAGGAAGGCTCTGGAGGGTTTCCTAGTGTTATTCAGACTCTGGGTTTTCCTGCATGCCCCTGTTATGCTGTCCATAACTGGATCACATAACCAAGTACCCTCTGTGCACAGCTCACATGCACTGCGTCTGCTGTTTGCAATCTGCATTGTCCAAAGAAGTGGAGCTGTCATGGTGGTTCATCTATCAGCATCTCCTCTTTGACACACCCGAGGACTACTTCATTAATTACTCTAAAAATCAGGACAGAAACTGGCATCAGAAAAAAACCTCAGAGGAGTATTTTGCATTTCTTACCAATCTAGAGATTAAAGAAAGTGATTATAAAATCTGATTGTACCAGAACACCTCCCTTTAGGGGGAGCTGGGTAGTATAGAATCCCATTAGTTCTAGCAGAAGGAATGAATAATGTTTGCTATTGGATTAAAAATAAATTAAATTATTGTTATTTGACCTGGAAAAGTCTTTTAGCGTGGTGTCTTGTTAACACCTTGGTGGATACTTGGGTATTTTCAGTTACCAGAGGGTTTAAGCAACTGTGCAACTGATAATAATCAACCTGTTTTGTAAACACAAGAGATGTGGTGGGGTTCATGGCAAATTGTTAAAAGGTTGTAAATGCAGCTGCTGAAAGATGTAAGTTATTTGGGTTTTTATCTTCCATTTTTTCCTTGAAAAAAACGCCCCCTTGTTCATAATAGGCTGACTGGGGCCAGCTCCAGACACAGACCATCTAAGCAGCTGTGAAGGACAGCAGAGTGCCAAGAGACAGCAAAATAATCATAGAATCATAGAGTGGTTTGGGTGGGAAGGGACCTTTAAAGGTCATTTAGTCCAACATCCCCTGCAATGAGCAGGGACTTCTTCAGCTAGATCAGGTTGCTCAGACCCCTATCAATCATGACTCCACTACTTATTTTGACCACGCCGAAGCTCTAGAAGGATAGGCTGGCAAATACTTAGGCTGTAAAATGAAAGATATAGAGTAATTGGGCCATGCATGGCTGCTGCTTAACCTGGCTAACAGGGAGCAGGAGCAGAAACTTCAGCTTTTTTTCCCTCGCTGCATCAGTCCTACTGGCTTCCCCTGGGCAAGAGCACAAGACTTCAGCTTCTCATCCTTAAGTCAGGAGGGGATAAAGTTTAATTTTGCCTACAATGCTGAGATGCTTTTAGTGGCACTTACAGCGATCAGACATTAGAGATGGCTAGTTTGCATTTTTATTCTATCAGAGGATATGTTTACACACACAAGGGCAGACAGATCCGACCTCCCTCTTCATGTGCCTGATCCAAGCCAGCTCTGGTCCTGGAGCTCTGCAGCTGCAAGCAGCTGCAGCATTCTGCTTCTTGGCAAACACAGCCACCCAACAGTGGGAGGGGAGCTGATCCACGACCACCTAGCGGGTAGCATTCAGTCCTGCTCATGTCTGGCCCCATCACCCACGGAGCCGGGATCTCAAAACTCACTCCATGGGTATGAGTTTAACACAGGGCAATACATAACTTGAGCTAGTCAAATTCTAGCAAGTCCCAGTTAGCAGCGAAGAAACTTTATTTTCCTTGGAAAACTTTCTGCCTTGCACATCTTTGTTACATTGCTCAATTTACCCACTGGTGGCCATATTGCTAACATTAACATTTTGGAACAGGGACCTCCTTTTTCTTGCACCTCCGCACAGCTTGTGGTATATTGGGAACCTTGGGATCTACTGCACTACAGTGGAAGCCAAAGAATAGCTTAGTTGATTAATGTGACTACTATAGGTTATTTCACATGAGCTATTTCCATGTTATTATTTGCAAAACCCTGTTTACTGCTTGATATACTTGACCTAAATTCTACAACACTCCAGTGCAAGAGACAGAGACTGTGTTGGCTTCAGACAAATTAAGGATATGTGTTCTCTTTCATTAAATATAAACAATACGGACAGTAAAGTACTTCTATCTTATTTAATTTAAGTTTGTTTTAGCTTACTAGCCTTTAAAAATTTTATATTTCTAGAGGGTACAGATTTTTTTCAATTAAAAATGCATAAGACAATTATAGAACTTTACTGGGGGATGCCAGAGGCAGCAACAATTAGGCAGGAAACTGGGGTTTCAGCACTTCGAAATTTACGGGATACGTAAGCTTGGGTTTCAGGTAGTTTCATTAGTTGTGCAGTAAAATGATTAATGGCAGAACAAACAGCCATGTGGGAGACTGACAGGACCGAGTACAGAGGTCCAGTAACAGTAAAAAAGACTGGTATGGAGACTTACACAAGGAGAAGCTGCAGTTCAAAATCTCTGTCATTTGGTCCTCCAAACCCATCACCTGGTGAGCAGGCGGAGATGGAGTGCAGGAAGCAGATCCTAGCTCTCCTTAGAGTGATGGCTTTTGTGGCCAGGGAATATTTCTATCTATTTACTTTGCAGAGTGACTCAGCCCGCAGCTGAGACGAATTGGACGGACCACTCCTCTGAGCTTCTGTTTCAAAGGATTTTGGTTTATCTAACTGAGGCTCCTAGCAGCCTTTACTTGTCTTTTGTATGGCAGACATCCTTTGGAGTAAACTGGACCAGAATGGGGTGGGAGAAGGGGTGCCCTGGACTACTGTGTACAAGCTTGGGGGTACCAGGGAAGACACCCCAGGGCCTGGTGGAGTGAAGAGCCAACAGAAGCCCAACTCCCCCAGGTTGGGGTAGTCAATTCAAGAAGAAATTTCTTTCTGCAAAGATGTATGTTAGCCAGGGATGTACTAGCTACCTTCAACTGCTAGCAGCCACTTACTATCTTTCAAACCAGAGAAGTGGTTGTTGTCCCCCAAATTTTGGAGGTGACATGAAGACATATGAGCCAAGAAGGTCTGTGGAAAGACAGAAACGCCAATTGTTCGAGACACTCTGTGTTACATCACTTAATATTACATGTCTTGTCATATTGTTTCTTATTGCTGATGACACACGTGAAATCAATAACTAACAATATGCTTCAAGTACAAAATATTCATTGAGTGAGGCACACAGCTTTTGGAGATGCAAACCACGTCAGAAGTACCCAGTGGTTGTTGTATATTCATGAAAACCAAAGCATGGAAAAAGTTTGCATGCCACACTCAGACCTAACATTCACTAAAACATTTGTGAATCAGTTGTATTATTTTACCTACTGTATGAATAAGCAGCTTCCTCTAATTCTTCTGAAATTGGACGATTGGTATAGAAATGAGTAAGTGCCAATCAAATGGAGAAATTGATGACTGAGATCAAGCTTTAGGTCACACGCATTAGAAACTTATTCATAGTTTTAGAAAATGGTGTAACATTTGCAAATTCAGACATAAACAAAATTCAACACTGTAAGGTAACTAAAAGGAGAGCCATCCTGCTGACAATCAGCAAAGTGGAGGTATTCATGTTTTTAAGACCACTCCCTAATGCTCTGTCTTCAAGTCAATGAGAATTCTTCTCATAAACACGTTCCTCTTTGTGCAAATTCCCATTAATCTGTTGGACACACAGGCAGGCAATTCACTCCAACAGCTGGAAAACTAAGAGCATTCCCTTCAGATTTGTTATGATATTGACTCCAGAGTTTGGCACTTCTTCTGGAAGCGCCAACTAACTTCTGCATGCAGAAGAAATGACCCAGGAATCAAAAGAATTCAGTGTGAACCCTACTGAAATTCTTTATCAATAAAGCACCCTATCTATGTTAGGGCTGAGAGGGATTTGCATGGTTTTATTTGGATTTGTCCTCAAATGGCAGTCATGTCTTAGGTGTCATTAATGAAGTGCAGATATTTCCATTTGAATCTTTTGTTCTGTGTATAGTGTACAGAATGCACAAGGAAATCTATAATACCCATCCCACACCCTTTTATACATCTTTCAGCAAGACATCAAACATTGAAGAGCAGTAATACTGCACTAACTATAAAATATATATATATATGTTTTTAAACATAAGACCAAAGTCTAGGAAAAAATAAATATCTTAGAAAGGCTTTGTGTGACAGGGACAGGCCTGGTAACAAATTCATGACATAACATTCACTTTTTTGGTGGATTTTATCATACACCTAATTTTCTTGTCATTCACAGTGATCCCCTGGACAGGAATTGCTTTGATGCTGATGAGGATGATATTTAACACTCAATCACGTTTAGGTTACTCTGAAACTTAGATTCTCTCAC
This sequence comes from Chionis minor, assembly GCA_013398295.1. Taxonomy (NCBI): domain Eukaryota; kingdom Metazoa; phylum Chordata; class Aves; order Charadriiformes; family Chionidae; genus Chionis; species Chionis minor. The sequence continues at coordinate 210,781 of VZSF01002480.1, forward strand.
ATGATGAAAAATAGCTTTTTCTGTAGAACAGTAAATGCTGTTGCGTAATTTTTTCTTTTTTTTTTCTCTTTAGGAACTTCTGTGTAAGAAGAAAAGAAGGTAGGTAGACTAGAAACAGCAAAGTTTCTATGTAAATGCAAAGTCTAAATGTCTAAGTAATAGATATTTTTCCTAGTGAATGACACTATCATTTTATCTTTATGGCTCAAACACCCTTTTAGCCAGTCTTGTCTTCACATCTTTGAAATCTGTCCCACTTACTGTCCAACACAGATCAGAACACTGCTATAGTCCATCTGTTCTGAGACTGCTCTTCCACTGGGATAAGACCTGCTGTTAGGATTTTGAGGCTTCAGACATAGAAATAAGCCCTCCTTCCTTCTCTAAATATAACACTGTTTTTCTGTAATCACTTCATTATTCTGTGTGTCAAAGATAAGAACCATGAGCCAAATTTTGGTTATCCTGCTGCCAACTACTACTTAAAATTTCCTCGATGGCCTATGCCATGCTAATCGTGAGCTTAGCGTGGATGTTAGACACAGAGAGGTAATGTGCAAAAGTTGCCAAGTTTCATTCCGAGTGCTAAAAGAGGCAGGCTGTGACTGCTGAATGCAGATTCAAAAGCAATCAAACTAGGTGAGTCTTGGGAAAAGGAAAATGGGGCTGCTCACTAGATGAAAACCCAAATAACGTGATCCGTAACCAGTCTGGAGGGCGGATGCAAGGTGATTGCCTTCACTTTCATTTCCTTTTCATTTCCTGGAGAAAAAAAATCATATGTTCTGCAGATACTGGTAGGACTTGTAAGACTGAAATACAGATTTCACTTATTTGCAATGCACAAACAAAGCACTAAATCTAACTTTGTTACTCCTGTCTTCCTGCTTGTTCCTCTAATGAAGAACTGGGGGTAGCTTTGTTACCATTAAACATGCTTCCAGCCCAGCTGTGAGCAATACATCTGTCTATACCACAACACACTGTGGTAAATATTAAAACAGCTGAGTGATAATTTAATAGGGAAGACCAAAGCTAAGGTTTCAAGGATCATTTGCGCAATTCTTAATCATATCAAGAGCATCAGTAAAATAGAATCACAAGTGATTCCTTTAGAAGCGATGTTCAATTACTAATTGCAGTCTCTTTAACCAGGTCCATGTTTTCAAAAAAGAACTTTAAACAATTGCTGAAACATTACATAAATGGAATAGTTGTAAGACTGATCATTAAAAAAGAGTCTGGATGAATAAAAAACTTTACAGATAAGCTCAGTACTCACTTTTCCCAAATATCCAATACACAAACGTAAACCACCTAATGCTAGCTTCAGGAAAGAAAAGATTTGAGACACTCCAGTACTGCAAGGATGGCTTTCACAAGATCTTGGGAATAGCAAAGGATCTATCATCTGCAGAAAAAATTAAAAACTTTTAAAAAATAACTGGTAATTAAATTGAAGCTATGGAAACTTTCCCTGTGGGCTATTATCAACTTAATATCCTACTGTTTTATCACCACGCCCTAAAAGTGGAGCATGGCTTCAGTAAAATCCTAGTTCGATACAACTAATGAATGTGTGTTCAGTCATATTGTATGTGGTCCATAACTGTAGATCATATTTCACCTAATATACAGTGTCCCTAGACTTAGTGAAAAGCAACTGATGTATAACGAATTTAATCTTACATAAATAATTCATCTTTGAAAACTTTTTATTAAAATATTCTTATTGTTACTAATTTCTCTGAGACGCATCTTCAGCAATAAACAGGATCAAAGAAAGTGGTGGAAAAAAATGCCCTGGAGACAGTTTAGGGATAATGATGCCCATAAGAAAGTTATTTCTCATCCTCTCTGTGTAAGAGACAAAGATCAGCTGATAATCTAAGGTGTGCAGGTTTGCATCCCTTTTCAGTCTTCTAATGTCTATTATTTGAATTTTGTGAAAAAGGACACATAGCTGTTCAAAGGAAGCAGTCTTTCAAAAAGGAGACTTGCTACATGATGACGGCCGAAGACAGAACTAAAATTAAAGCCGAGTCTGAAGAATTGGACATTGTATCATCCTTACATTATCCTGTAATGTCACAAAGCATAGGATGCTGGAGACAGTGAGGTCATCACATCAGACAAACCAAAAACTTCACACTTCATGCACCTTGGCCTCCACTGTGAAATATGGATGTACAAAACAGAACAACAGCAATATTCTCAATTAAATGCTATTTCTATTTTTATGCCACTTCCATGATCTTATTACTGGATAACTAGAAAAGTATTTTCTAATTATGTAAATCCTATAGCACAGTTTGGATATGCTTTGCTTGTTTGTTTATCTTGGGCAGGATATATAATCTATAATGTAGGTTAAAGTTTTAAGAGTTTAAAAGCAGCTAATAAGCTCCCTCTGTGTTTATTTATTCTAGTCTTAAAGGCTGCATAAAATAAAATTTAGAGGAAGAAGAGAGAGCTTTTTACAAGCAAAGAAAAGAGTGCTTTACAATCATATTATTGCAGATCTTAAAACTTGGAGGCTACCTACCCTGCTGTATTATTTACAATGGTATTAGATGTCATTTTGGCCAGTGCTAAGATACCAATATAAGAAAAGTGTCTGTGAAAGAGATAAAAACCACAGGGCATAAATTAAAATTTTCAGTGAAACCCCACCTCTTGCTTCAGTGATGACTAGAAAAATGAATGCATTTTTGGTTTTGCTGATCCATTGCTGAGTCACAGTCCTAAAATAAAAATAATTTCCTTTCTGTTTGTTCTAGAAACTTCAAAATTGCCTCTTAGCCACCAATCAGAAATGATAGAGTCACCTCGGCCATTCAAGAGATCTTCAGAGTGATTGCAATAATCAGTCAAACTTTATAATGAAGTACATCTGTAATGAGCATTTACACAGTTGCACTGCAGTATCTCCCACTGGGACATAATATTCCCCCTCACTGTAAATTTTGCAGTAGCCAAGCGACATCAGTGTTCATCATGTTGTGCTGCTTGCCTACAGTTCTCCACTTTACCAATCCTCAGTAGATCAGGCTGTCTAAAGATGTATGGAGCTGAAGGCAGGGTGTGAGCCCAAAGCTCAGGAGATCAGTGGCTCTACCATTGATGCCACAAAGTGGCCTTCAACAACTTGTTTACTTACAAGGTTTACGCCTTTGCTCTTCCCTTAACTTTTGTGGCCTAAATGGATTGTTGCTTCCACACAGTATGTACACCAAGCCTCATGTTAGGAGGCCTTTTTGATCCTGCTGTATATTAGAAAGATTCCTTATGCTGCGGTTCTAGATTAGCTATATCTCTAACCTCTTTTCTAGTACCTCTGAGCATGCTCACATCAGGTCTTGGCCTTCTAAACTCTAACTTGAGGTTAATAACCTCTGTATTGGCTTGTTTCACTCTCCTGATCCAACTGCTCTACTTCACTTTACTTTTTTCCCTTCAGAAGAGTGAAGCCAATGGGATTTATAGTTGCCAGATTCCTTTGTGTGTGTGTGTGTGTGTGTGTATACATAAATATTTATAACATGTAATGATAATAAAATACTTAATTTATAATAATAGTAGTTACATTTTCAGCTGGAAGAATAAGCTTTAAAAGGAAAAAAACCCAACTTTTTAGTGAGTTGACACAAACATTTCTTTTCCTGAGTTTCCTGCCTTTCTGTAAGATCACCATGTGTCACCCACAGTGGTGTGTGTGGGTGCTCACAAACAGTCTGTGTACCCAAAACCTCAATGGGTGTTTGCCTGACAATAATCATGTGAAAGGGGAAGACAACCACCAGCTGGATTAAAGAGTAACCAGGGAATTACAAAGCCTTTTGAAACAAAGGAGTAATCTTGAAAAAAAATTTAAAAGAAGCATGAAAATTAAATCCATAACAGAAGACACTTTGTCATGGGGACAGGGCAGAAGACAAACTAGGTTTAACACTGCCAGAAGTTGTCTCACTGACATCACAGCCTCCTGTGAGAGACAACTTGTAGACGCCCCAAAACAAAGACTGGGGGAAGCAGAGGTGAAGGCCTTCTGAACCTTTCTGAATGTCTCAAACCACTCACAAGTACCATGAAATGAAACTATAGCTGGGAGGTGGAAAAGATGGAGCTTGCATGATGCAGGCCTTGCATAGGCCTTGCACAGAGCTTGGGGCTGGCGCCTGGTTGTCTCTTGTGTAGCACAGGAGGCAGGAAGCCTTTTGAACGCCAAATAGGTCCGCTCAACTTGTGACCTCATTGTCTGCTAAATGCACCCGTGCCCCCACACAAATCATGCTTCCTACCACGTGGAAAGGTGGGAAATCTGAGACAAAACTGTCCTCGTAAAGTGGGGCAGGTCATCTAGTAAGGCAAACATGAAAGGGGAAGATACACGCCCCTTGTGGGCAGTGGAAGAATTTATTTGGAGGACACACAGAAGAACGCTCCTACGAACCAGAGGCCCCCCATCTCCCATTGGCTGGACCAATGCTGGAACCAGGACCAGTGATGTCTCTCTTTCTTTCTTTCTTTCTCTTTCCTCTTAAAGTTAGCAAATAATGCAAGGCCTAACATACTGTTTGCCATAATTCATGGCGTATCTATTGTCAAGTGCTGCCTACCATAATCTGTGGTATGCCTGTTAAGTAATGCAAGGTGTACCTCACTGCTTGCCATAATTTGTTCCATACTGGACCAATTGTCGCGGACCTAGTTAAGCTAATAAGTGTTTGTGTGCGGACCTTGAGAGTTATCTCACCTTAGTCCACACCGCTGGGGATTTACAAATTTTCCGAGAGGGTCTGAGTGGGGCGTGATACCTCCATCTGAGGCCCAACAGAGCACCTTTCTTGCTGGACACCGTAAAGAGCCTGCACCCAACCTCACAGTGCAGGTGCAACAAGTACCCACACCTGTGTTGTGTGGGTGTCAGTGTGTGTGTGGTTTTCTCATCGGTGGGTAGATCAGGAGATTGTCAGGGCAGTACAGTTGGCCAAGCAGCTGGAGCACCCTTGAGTGAACAGTAAGCAAGGAGGGGGACACGTTCTCCAGGAAGAGGGAGGTGGTTGTGCTGTGTGGTGCTGTGTGTGTGATTGAGTGTGAGTGTGTGTCTGCGTATATGATTGGGACTTTATAGAAATAGTTGTAGAAAGGTGTGTAGAAATTTCTAAGTGTATATTAACATTTCCTAAGTCTCCAGTATTGTGGCTTATCCATAGACTGCTGATATAGATCCTGAACATATTATTTAGTGCTTTGATGGTTAATTAAAAATCGTTAATCAGTCAATACACCACTTCAATCTTGGTTTGATTTATTTTATCTGAATTGAGCAGTTGTGCCTTGTGATAGTGATGATCTAGACAAGACTATCCTCTTCAGGCACCCACCAAGCCTACCCCTTGTTTTTGTCTGTGGTGTTTCCTTCACCAGAAAACAATCTTTTAAAATCCCACATCACTTCTTTCATCTTCTTTGTCTGCTGAATCAACTATTTCTGAATGTCTTAGTTTTGAAGGCTTCCTAGACACCAGACAAACCCAACCAGCACCCTCCCAAGGACACTAGATTGCTCTGGAGGGGTAGATGAGAGCCATCTCAACCTATTCTTTTCCTATTTGTATCTGGGCAGCACATTTTTGGGTAACCCAACATATTTATACTGTAAAAATGATAACCAAAATAACCAGGCCAATATAGATTACTCATAAATTATTACTGGAAAGTCCCATATCTGTCAGATGCTGTTGGTGAGCAAGTTCCAGGAAAAGGCAACTGTCCCCTGAGTTACTGGATTCTCACAGAGAAGGTGTTTTTACTTATTTATTGTGCACACAGGTTGAAATCTTTTCTTTCAAACTGAAAAAGCAAAAGAACCAATTGCATGCCTCCCAGACCTTTTTAGCATGTATCACTACCCACTTCCCTTCCTTCCTTCTCTTTATTTATCCATATCCTCTCAGGCTGACAGCCTTTAAACCATGTATATGGTGGAGATGTTCAATCCAAAGCCTATTCCCAAGTAAAATCCTTGAGACACCTATTGTGTGGATTTAGGGGCTTCTGTACCAGCTGCTTTGATCTCCCAATCTGTTTGTAGTGCTCTGAATTGCCAACATAGACCCAGGACTGACTCAGTTTTGCAGCGATGCCCCCAAACTCTAACAATCTAATGTTCTATAGTAGTTTCTGACACCTGTACTATTACATGGCTTTAGTAGTATATGATGCTCTTGTTAAAACTCTGGTTCCTGGAAATGCCTGATTCTTAGAGGCGTTTAGGCTTTCGCCCTACAAAGGACAACTTTGCTAGAGCTTGTGATTAAAGAGAAAAGCTTAAAACTGTGACACAAAAGCATCCTACCAACTCTTAGCTAGCATGCAAATATAATAATCTAAAAGTCTAATATTTCAAAAGTCTGTTGTTTTGATTCTGAGGGTAAATGTATGGTTTTGATTGCTTGTGATCAGGACTGCAAACTAAGTACAGTGAAAGCCGCAATACATAAAGAACTCCCAATGGGCAAAGTAAACACATTTAATTATAGAAAACATTTTTTTACTATTTTTTCCCCCTAACTTTTAATAATCACAGGTAAATAAAGCAGCAGGTACATCTTTGTATCTACATAGAATTTCTCAGACAGTTTTCTTCATTTTACAGTGAACTTTGGGGAGGGGGGGCTGAGGGGAAAGGGTGGAGATGAGTTCTAGCTCTCATCCTGGAACTGGCTGAATGAGGAAAGAAATCCTTTGATGCCCTGAGGAACAAACTCACTGCCAAGTGCTCCTGGTGCACTGGCAGATAGGCACGAAGACACACTCTTGTAAATCTTCACAAATAGCAAATCAAAATATTGTGCTTCCGAGGGAGAGCAGAGTACAAAAGGCAAAGTATTATCGGTGCCACACCTGGTGAATACGACTCATTTTGTGCAAAGACTGGGCTTACGTACAGCACAAGAACAAGCTCTGCAGAACCCCTTGGCGTGGTCTCCACTCCCCCTAGCTCCTATTTCCCAGGGACCAGATCGAGGGATTTCAGGCATACACCAATGGATGCACGGTGTTGCAACAGCTGAGACAGAGCCCCGAGAACAGCAATAACCTGGTGAGCCATAAGCTCGTGCCTTGCCCTTCCGATACCAATATGCAAGAAGGTCACCCTGTCCATGCTTCAGAGCTGGACGTGAGTTTGGAGAGAAGAGGAGGCTCCCTACAATATTGCTGCCGTGCATACCGCACACCCACAGAAGGACCAAGGACAGTTTGGCTCTGTGTGCTAGTTTGGAGCATTGCTAATATTCCCCTATCGTATCAGCATCTTCTTAAGCCTGTGCCTATTAGTTTTTTGGCTTAATCATCTCTTCAGCATTGTTTAATCTTCTTGAAGACTTGATCTCCAGAAATAAACAGCTTGCAATAGAAAAATGTCTGTCATGGCTTTATATTCATATATTCATATCCTTCTTGCCACATTTTATTAATGTGTTTATTTTAATAGATAAGATCCAGCTTATGAAGCCAAATTATAACACACACTAGCATGTTCAAAATTCAAATATTGATGTGTCCTGATCTTATCATGCAGAAATTTGATTGAATATTCTTGGTTAAATGCTTTCTCTCATTTAAAGAAACAACTGAATTTGAGAAACACTGAAAACTCAAAATAATTTGAAGTAGTCAGTGAACTGTAATAAATATCAGTTTACAGTCAATCTGGCATTTATTCTCTGGCTTCTATTATGCCTACCACCTTTTGTCTCAAAGTGGTAAAATTATTAACAGCAAATAACTATTTTACATTTTGGTTCCACTGGTAAATAAATATATGGTAATATCTTGTACTGCATTTTATACCAGTGTTGCAGCGTAATATTAAAATGTAGTCCTAGTCTGAACAGAGTCTGCCTTTGGAGGATCCTAATTTTCCCGTCTCTTAGTAATTTTCATCCTAGACTTTTACAGTTTAAAGCCAAAGAAAAAAGTACTGTTTTCCCTCAACTGACAGTTTTGAAGACTAAACCAGGAAATATAGATTCATGGTGAATTCCTCAAGCTGAAAGCTGGAGAATTGCTTTAACTCAGCAATAAAAGGTCTACAATTGTATCTGATAACTATCAGATGGTTAATTATGAAGAAAAAAATGAAGAATCTGGCAGACTTCTATTGGCTGTGCAGCAGTAACAGCAAATCCGAGCTGCCGCTAAGATCACACCTATGTAACATAACCATTTTGATTTCACTACCACATTTCATGAACTCACTGATTCTCATGATGCTGTGGGAGAGTGGGAGCTACTGATGTTTCTATTTTGCAGGTGGCCAAATACCAAGAAGCCAAGTAACCTGGCCAAGGTCAAAAGACAAGCAGGTAGCACCTGCTAAACCCACCACTCTTGTCCTAAACACACACTCTATGCATTGGACTGCTGGTCATCTTCTGTATCCTTTAATGTATATATGTACCAAGAACTGGACAAAATAATCAGGTACTACAGGAACATGAACAAGGTGATGGCCTTTACTGTTATAAACTAAGGTCATGGCTACGTCTCTCTTGATGTGTAGTTTTTATGACAACATGATGGTATTGAGAAGGAACAATAGTACATATTTTTTTTGTGAACAGTGTCATTAACGTCAGACAAATACAACTGTCAAGACATCTTGAACTATTTGTACAATAGTTCTGATGAAACCCAAACTGTTTAGTACCTTTAACTTTGCTTATTCACTCTTCTGCCCTATGTAGAATTATAGAATCATAGAGTATCTCAAATTGGAAGGGACCCATAAGGATCAACAAGTCCAACTCCCTGCCCCTTGCAGGACTACCTAAAACCAAACTGTATGACTAAAAGCATCATCGAGGTGCTCCTTGAAGTCTTTGAGAATTGGTGCCGTGACCACTTCCTTGGAAGCCTGTTCCAGTGATCGACCACCCTCTCAGAACCTTTTCCTAATGTTCAATCTGAACTTCCCCTGACACAGCTTCATTTGATTTCCTCGTGTCTTGTTGCTGGTGACCAGAGAGAGGAGATCAGCACCCGCTCCTCCACTGCCCCCGTTGAGGAAGCTGTAGACCAGGAGGAGGTCACCCCTCAGCAGTCTCTTCTCCAAGCTGAACAAACCAAGTGACCTCAGTCACTCTTCATAAGTCTTGTCCCGGAGGCCATTCATCCTCTTGGCTGCAATCCTATGGACATGGTCAAGTAGTCTGACGTCCTTCTTATACTGAGACACTCAAAACTGCACACAGTACTTGAGGTGAGGCTGCACCAATGCAGTGTAGAGTGGGACAATCCCCTCCCTTGACTGGCTTGCTATGCTGTGCTAGGTGTATCCCGTGGGTAGGACACCGTTGGCCCTTTTGGCTGACATGGCACACTGTTGACTCATATACAACTTGCCATCAACCCAAACCCTCAGATCTCTTTCCACAGGGCTCCTCTCCAGCCTGTTGTCCCCCAATTTGTATGTATAACCAGGATGACCCTGTCCCAGGTGGAGAATCTGGAACTTGCTCTTGTTGAATTTCATACGGTTGGTGATTATCCAGCTTTCTAGTCTATCCAGATCTCTCTGTAAGGCCTCTACCCTTCAGAGAGTCCACAGCTCCTCTTAATTTACTATCATCAGCAAACTTACTTAATGTAGATTCAATTCCTGCATCCAGATCATTTATTAAAGCATTAAATATCACTGGCTCTAAAATTGAGCTCTGGAGAACCCCATGGGTGACTGGCCACCAGCCTGATGTAACCCCATTTACTATAATTATTTGAGGCCAACCAGTCGGCAATTGCTCACCCATATAGCTCCTTGCTTTTTCTTGGTCCTATATGTTGCTTCCTACTGTTTGCTGCTAAGCAGATATTTAGTGTGCATTCCCTTGCTTTTCACAAATCTCTGAAAATAAAATCACTCTCAAGAAATTTGGATGAACAGACAGCTATCATGCAAATAGCCTTTTTTGTTAACTTTGTGTTCTTCCTAATGTATTTCTGTCCACGAATGCTCTCTTCTACTGGGAGAACTACTTTTCCTGCTCTGTTACTCCACTGATCTTCTGCCTGTCCAGGTCTGTTCAGCACTTAATCCTCCAAGAGCTGCCCAGGGGAATTAATAACATTCAGCCTGCCCCAAAAATATCCTGATGCTCTTTATGCCCCTGGGATATGTCATACAAAAGACGCAAAGCTACATAAACCCTCAGCAATCCTTTCCTGGCAGAAGGATAGAGCAGATAACTTAGTACAGCAATAGGACACAGCGAGAGGTCATTGCAACGCAAGTGACATCTTCTGAGAGGTGACTTCAGCCATCTGAAGGACACGCTGATAGTCAACATATGTCCTGCTCCTGAAAAGGCAAAGTGCTATTGGGCATTCACAGCATATTTCTAAAAGATGTTTAAATTATTTTATTCCAGTATTTTGGCAATATGTTATTCATTTCTTAATAACAGCTTAAGAACGTATAAACTAGCAAGGAAATCAACTGGCTTTTGCTGTTTATTTTACATATTAATTCATCAGATTTTTTTTTTCCCTTACTTTATTTTTTTACAAATCAGTGACTCTCCCAGGGTTTTTCTTGCCCTCCACAGATCAGATTGCTGTTTCAGCAATGCTACTTGATCCACATACTGCTTTCAACACTAACATACTTTAAAAAGTGAATCAGACTTCTGATTGAAATTTTTACTATAAAAATATAAATTAAAAAAAAAAGTGTCTTTGAAAGAAAAGCAAGACTTTAGGGACTAATAAAAAGAGTGGCTTCTGTAAGTCACTGGGTGATTGATTAAAACGAGGGAGGAGGGGAAATGGAGTGTTAGTCAATTATAGGCTGACTGTGAGCCTCCAACATGAAGTCTTGTGAGAAGGTAATCACAGTCCTACAAAACACTGGGCAAGGCAGTTCTAGAGAAAAGAGCAATACTAACACCACTGGCACGACCTCATAAAAAAGATACATGAATACCATGGTTTTCATCTCTTTTCAAACAAGAGGCTTTCAGGCTGGAAAGTTGCAGAGAAAATAAAAGTTGAAAGACAGACACAATATAATCTGACCGTGAATCATTTAGTCTGGAAATTAGATTTCTAGCTGTAAAAACAGAATGAACCTTTCACCTGGGGACCTGGGAGCAAGAAATCAAACACGTAACAGGATGGAGTTAGCTAAAGAATGATATGGATATTGTGTTTATGTCCATACTAATAAATTAAATCAAGGCAGGCACTGATCCTGAAAGCCAAGTGGCACAAACTGGCTACTGTCCATGCTTAGGCTTAGTCCCTTCCTGATCAGCTTCATGTTGGAAAAGACTAGTTGGAATGGTCCAAATAGAGACAGGGAGAGAGCTAACAGTTGCCCTTTAGAGAGGTATTTTACTAGAGTCCATGATTTAGTTTTCCTCCTTGGCTTCTGTCCTTTGTTAAAATATATCTCTAACCACAATTTCCCATACCCCAAAAGGGAAATGTTACTTCATTTTTCCTCTTCTAAACTTGGATTTGCACCACTAGTGATGTTTCGCATGCTTTAACAGAAGCATCAGATCCTTTGTAAAGATCCTGAGAGTAGCGACTGCGTTTCTGATGATGACAGGTCTGTTCTGGTTGGTACTTCAAACTGTGGGTGTCAGTGGGAATATGTGGGCAGTGCATGATGTGGAAGGTAAAAGTTGACCAGACATAAAGGATGGAGTGAAACTGCACACAGAACCACCAGCTCTGCTCCGGAGCCTGACCTCCCCCGGCTCACGCAAAGACAAACTTACTTTTCAAAGCTGAATTCCTTGGAAAATTCCTGCTTCTCTTTAAGAGGAGAGTGCTGTAGGGAGGCAATGGGAACAGATGAAAGGAATGCAGCAGCTCAAATCACTGTGCTGTACTGCAGCTTAAAGGGGCTCTTAAATTTTGCCATCCTGGCCTATTACCTTTTAAAATATCACTCAAAATAATGAGTGTAGCAGAATCCTGTTTCAGGTTGAGGGCCTTCTGGTGCCCGGTGCTGCACAAACACACTGAGACACTCAGTCTGTGTCTGCACCGCCATATGGTGAAAGCAAACTGGAAAGGTTTCTCACTGCAGCGCAGTAAGTTATACTCAACACATAATACAAATTATGTTTGTCACTTGAAAGGGAAAAAGAGAGTAACAGTTTCAGTTCTGTCTTTGTCACTCAAAAATATTGACAGCTTTAATGCTTTGTATTATCTTTAAGCAGTCATGCTGAAATTAAATGCCAAAATAAGCGATGTATTTGCCAGTTGATGTGGAGTTCTTAAACGTGCTAGTTGCTTTGTGGGAGGAGAGAGGATTTCGTCCTCAGGGAAAGGAGATTTTCTGTGCAACAGAAGTGGCTCTGTAGCACATCCTTCTCTGCCTAAACAATGTGACTCATCTGCTCTCAGTCTGGAGCTCTGCAAATTATGGTATTGTAAAAACATGCAAAGTTCACACCAAGTTCACAGAGCTACAAAAATAAGCTGTTTCCCCAGCAATGGATGATCCAGCAAGTACAGCTCTGTGCTGGAATCCAGCAGTCCTGAATCTTGCTCTTGAGTATGCTACTGAATTTTTGAGTGTCTTAGGAGAAATGCATCCCCTCTTAAATCTCTCTTCTTTCCCTGCTCTTGTCTCGTTAAATTCCCCTTGCGCAGTGTCTCAAAGGTGAAGTCTGTGCTAGCTATCAATACTGATAATCATTTTTCCAAACTCATCATCTCTTTAAATGCTGTCTTCTCTTTGGCCATGAGGGATCCTAACTTGGACTGCTCAGATCCATTCTAGATGCTGTCATAAGATCATTTTTCCAGCTCATCAGTTTGACCATATCATCCTCTCTCCATGTTCCCAGCATGGGCTTTCACTTCCCTGCTGTATCTAATAGAGGCTTGTCTTTACTGTCAACGCTCTCTGCATGCTGTCCTCGGTCATTATCTCCAATTCAGTGACAGAGGGAGATACTCCTTCTTGGTGGCCAATGCTAAACATTCAGATAACCCTTTTATGCCTTTTTGCGCGCTGCATTTAATGATGGGGAGAAAGTTTCCTTGACACCTGCAAACTAACACACTTTTCTCTGTTAAACTCTCTAAAACAATGTGCTCCCCCCACTATGTATTAAAAAAAAATAAATAATCCCAGTTTTGCTTGCTTGTATGCTGGTTTTACTGCTTAGCCAACAGCAGCTCCTTGTTTCCTTTTGTTCCCCTGTTTACTTGTTTGCCTCCTTTTGTTTTCCCAGGCTTTTCACCTCCATTGTAAGGTGTTTGGAAAGCGAGACAGCCTTCTGATCTGTGCTGGTAGTGTGCTCTTCTGATTCACATGTCAGGCTCCCTGGGTGCTATGGCAATACGAGCAGTAAAGCACTGAATGACAACTTGGTTTAAGCATCACAGGAGAAGAACAAGGGGAGAATGAGAGCCAAGAAATGCAGGAATAGTCTCCAGGTGTGTTTTCCTTTTTTAAGCCCATTCAGGATGGAAGTGAATTAACTAAAGGACAAAGCAACAGTAGGTCATGAGAGTTTAGCATAAGAGCCTGAACCTTTCTCTGGACTCTGACACCTCCTCATGGCCAATTTCTGAGGAATTCCAACCTTTGCCAGTGCTTCCAGATGTGTTCGCACAGCTGGTACGATGCAGTGGGGAATTAGGCCCATACTGTGACTTATTACCAATCACTTCGCTATGCTGAAGGTTTTTAAGCACATTACACTTCATTTCAGGATGTCTAGTCCAAAGCTTGATATTTACAAAGTACCAAGCGCTGCTGCCAAATAAACAGAAAACATGTAAATCTTAGTGGAAACAAGAAGAATGATTATGTGGTGAAGGCACTGGACTGGGTTCAGGAATTAATCCAAATAATCCTGAGGTATTGGGTTCTTTTTCTCCTTTGCCACAGACCTTCTGTGACCACGAGCAAATTACTCACTATCTGGCTGCGAGAATGTCAGAAATGTTCCTGCAGATCTTCAGGGAGCCTGACTAGTTGTTCCAGTGGCCACTGCCTGCTCTACATGCTGTGAATCACACCGGTTTTATAGGGACAGTCACTTTTGCCTGTCTGCCCAGTTCAGCAACTGACCATACACAGAAGTGCATATTGCTGAAATAACAATGCTGTTCTAGCACCTGGTGGAAAATATTCAGTGGGAAGTGTAGAAATGGATTCTGAATGAAGACCTTAGCCTACTTCTGAGTGACTTCTGCCTGGTAGTACTCCTTATTGATGCACTGCTCTTGCTGATGGAGTATCTATATCCTTAGGTAAGTTTTTCTGTCCCACAAAACTTGTAGGACTAAGCCCTGACTTTTCAACAGACCAAACATTTTCTAAAAATGTACCAGAAAGGAATCATAAGGGATGAAGTACTTCAATTACTACTAGTGCAACAGAATCACTGGAAGTTTCGCAAATTACTAGGTGTTAGAATGTGTGAGTATGCAACTGATTCCCTCTAACGGCTTTGATAAGATTCACGTAGCCCAAGAGAACTGTGCTATCAACCTTCTGGTCAGTACTTCCTGGTGACATCAATACTCTTTTGAATCAAAATTAAATTATGCACTTATTGAAAGTTAATATCCCTGAAATTAATTTCAAAAGTCAATTTAGTATACATGATATTTCAAACAGCCATAGTAGTGTCATTGCTAAAAAAACCCACCCACAAATCTATGACTGCAATGTTCTTTTCAGCTGCTGGTTAGTAAAAACTTGATTAGGAGGATTCAGCTGGTATGCCCAGAATGATAAACTCAGGAGAGGTATAATCAGTTTATTAAAGCTTGTATTTGCTTGCAATTTTCTGATAAATTGGCAAAATGAAAACCTGTAACATACTTCTGCACTTTTTTCCAAAATAAAACTAAGAGCTGCCATAGACAGAGACAGTCTCTTATCTGTAGTGTATCATTTAAGCACAACCACCTTCATTGTTTACAATAATTTAATTTCTTAAATCTATCATTTTCTCCAGGGTTACCGTACAGCCTTCCTAATGCAGAGTTCTCCTCCTTTGATCAGTAAGAGAAGAGGAGTGATAGAGATACTGCCAGGGAACAGTAACTGCCTACCCATCACTTTGTAGATTCATTCTCTCCAAATATTGTTTGAAACTATTTTTGAAGTGGAGTCAGAAAGACTGCAAAGTCCTAGACCTTGTTGCTGTTATGAAACGAACAGCACAAACAAGAAGCTGTCTTTCACCAGCATTAGTAAATGAGAAATCAACACCTACATACCAGTTGCACCTTTGAAAAATCTCTCCAGATGTCTCTATTTCATTGATTCAACTGTGAAACCAGTTCTGGGGCAGGGTAGAAGAGCTGAGTTTCGCAATATATTTATTTGCCAAAGCTGAAAGGGTCTGCAGCAATAAGCCTCTAGTTGAGTAGAAACTAGTAACATGCAGAGTCCTCAGAAGGGGTAAGGACTGATGCCTCGGCAGGGCACAGTATCTGGATAAGTAACTGAAATCCTCTGTACGAGGTTCCAATTCCCATCCTCCAATGCCTAGTGCTTTCCCATGACACAAAGGATATTGGTGTGTGCTTTCCTGCCTAGGAATTCCAGCTTGGAGAAGCATTAGGAAGTTAGGAGGGCTTATTGTTGTCCTCACTACTGGTATTTCACAATGTACTGGAGGAGGAACAAGAGAAGAAGACCTTGCTTTAACATACAGTGCTTGTCTCATGCCTCATAACAGACTTGCTGCAACCAGGTACAGCTACTTCTACCAGCTTTCCATTCCTCAGGAGCTCTATGAGGGTAAGTGTCCTCCAGACACCTTTGAGCATTGCAAACACCCTCAGGAGCACACAGAACCCAGCCCTACAGTCCCATATTACATACAAATGGAGGATTGTCTATGCTCTCCTCATTAAAAAGCATGTGTGCTAATGTTCTTCCAAGGATGCACTGTTGCTCTGTGCCACATATCACTTATATAAGTATTATAAAGGGATTCTAAATTTACTTTGTATTTACTGGAATGAATGGAAATTGCTCACGAAGTGTAAGTCTATCATTATCTCATTTGCTTTTTCTTTGTATGACCTTACAAACCAAACTTATCAAGCCAAGGGTAGCAAATTGTTGTTAAGGACAATTTGGACAGTATGAAGAGGGTTTCAATACTTCTTATCAGCATTTTGTCACTACCTAGACAAAACATACACTCCTTCAGTGATCTTTACAGGACAGGACATAAGCTTGAAAGACCATGGACAAAATTAATGGATTTATACTTGAATATAGAGTTAAAGTTATGCTTAACCTAGTAACAGTTTAAATAGGACTGGCGAGTTCAACCTGTGATTAAATTAGAAAATCTCACTTTTTTCCCCCTTTTTTTCCCCGTTTTAGATATGATTGTTATTATGAGGCACACGAGTGAAGAGTGCTGCTCAACTGCTCAGTCTATCACTGGTGAGCGGTGCGTTTCCAAACATAATTACACATCCCTGTACTGCTATTCCTCACATTAAATCAAGCTTCAAAGCTTCTCCTTCAAGAGACTGCTAATTCCCCTCTCTTCTCAAGTCCTCTCAACTGCTCCCTCATGATACGTGCTCTTTCACAGTTTCTTCCTCTGCAGGCAGCTCGCTTTTCTTCCTTCTTCCTCTCTGTACCATGGCACCTCTCATTCATGCTTAGCTTAGAGCTCTCGCTATGCAACTTTCCCACAGTCCCTCCTAAACCTGTTTTGCAATAAGTATTTCTTTCTCAAGAAAAAAGTCCTGTCCTGTCCAAGTGTCTGTCTAATTTGCATAAGATGTGATTCTCTATTCACTCTCACTCTGTCCAAGCACTCCGTTTTTCCATCTTGTAAATTTTTTTATCTGGGTTCTGCCGTAAAGTCTTCCAGCCTGAGACCTGAGTGAAATGACAAGTGTCATGAACAGAGCCAGGATTTCATCCTTTATGTGTCAGCCTGCTAGAAAAAGATTCCTTCTATGTCTACATAACCTACTGAAGAGCAAACGCTGTCTGTGTTCTGCTCAGCACCGACTGTGCACAGCCCCCAGTAAATCATCAGCACTCATATATATGGCTAGCCAACAGCTTTCGGTGAAGAGCACTGCTTTTTCCCTCAGACAAAATATCATGAAA
Organism: Chionis minor; assembly: GCA_013398295.1. Classification (NCBI taxonomy): domain Eukaryota; kingdom Metazoa; phylum Chordata; class Aves; order Charadriiformes; family Chionidae; genus Chionis; species Chionis minor. Next base: position 227,921 of record VZSF01002480.1, read on the forward strand.
ACTCAGTGATCAAACTGAATATTAAGTGGACAGTTCAAAAAAAGTCATCTTTAAACTCTTATTAAGAAAGTGTGGGCACAAAAGGATAATGAAGGGAAACAGAGCTCTAATATTGGGAATTTTTTCACTCTACTAAACCTAGGGGGAATTTCTTTCTAAAGAAAAGAAGAATTCTGTTTCCATAGTAACTCAGTGCTAGGGCCCCCTTACAGTCCAAATTTAGCAGAATTATATGTGCGGGTTTATTCAGCATACTACTGTGCACTTGAGGCTATGATGAAACCACTAACCTCATTGCATTTGGGATGTCAGGTTGAATTTGAACCAGGACTGACAATATTTCGAGCAAGTCCAGGTATAACCCTAAAAAGTAACACCATGCCTTAAAGACAAGGGAAAAAATATAGGTGATAACAGGGCATAAGCTACCAGCTTGACAATGACTTGAAATATCAAAAAATGTTACGAAATGGCTTAGCATTTACAAATGAATTATTTTTATCTCAGTTCTGACATTAACTTACTTAGTCCTATGAAACAAAGTACTTCAGGGGTGGTTCTTTCCCCTGTACTGTATAGATTTGCAGTACGAAGGAGCTGTTCTGCCTGTACTCAGAAGAGAGGTCATGCAACCTGTCTGCAGTGAGATATTTTACTGCAACTTTTTAAGCAGTTATATGTGATACATAAGGACAACACAGTTGAGTGTAGAGAAATCTCTGCACCTTACCTGGCAGTGCTTTACTTGTGTTTTTGAAATGGTTAAAAACCAAACAGCCCAATAAATAAAAGCACCCCCTGTTTAACCAATGCGTTTGCTGTCCTTAAAAACAAATGGAGGAGGCTATGGTAGCTCTCAAATGTGCCAGTTCTGGAACCAGTCAATAGGTGCTCAGCAGAGGCAAAGTGAAGTTTAGGTGGCAAGGAAATGAAGGTAAGGTACCTTAATGAGGGTGAGGCTCATTAGAAAGGTGGAAAGTGCTCGTGCAGAGTTTTAACATCAAGTCCTCAAAGCACTGATTGAGCTTGGTAATGACCATATGAGCTGTAAGCTCAACATGTTTGACTGGAACAGATAAGTGGAGTCTTTCCCTGCTCTCAGCAGTACTCAATAGTGTTTTGACCACATTACACACAGAGTATGGCCAGCTCTGTGGTGCTAACGGCAATGAAGTATTGAAAAAAAAAAATGTTGCCAATTTTCCCACTGTGTCAAATATTTGAAAAACCATCCGAGACATCTAAGTGCGGTGTGTGTCAAATACCTCTTCACACTAGAAGGAAGAAGTACTTTAAAACAGACATCTTCCTTGGGTTGTTGGGTTTTTACACCATCTAGCCAATTTCAAGATCAAATCTGTAAACTTTTAGCTTTATTTGATCACAGTATCATTTTTCTAAACACTTTGTCCTATGTTATCACGCTTTGTCCCTGCTTCAAAGCTGATGAAGGAGAAAATGACCATCATAACCTTGAACATCAAATGAGCAAAAGCCTGCCTTTTGAGCTAAAGCAAAAAATTACCTTACTTATTAGTAAGTAGCTGACTTCTGGATCCATATAAGTAGGATGCAATTACATACATTAAGCCAATGTATTAATACAGACTGCAGCTAATTCAAAGTTACAGAAAGAGCAAAATGCCTTGTGTGTGTGTGTGTCTGTAGTATGCCAATAAAGTGAGACCACCTACTTTTACTAGCAAGCTTTATCTTTGCTTCAGTATCAACATTTCAGTTGCCTTTTGCAGGAAATAAATGGAAAGTAAATGCATTTCACCTGATCATCTTTCTTGAAAAAGACAACTAAACAACAAATTAAAGCTCCTTTTAACACTTTCACCTTCGTCAGAAAGACAAATTAAGGTACTTAAGCATCGGTCTCTTGGGAATCTGCTGAAGCTGCAGAGAAAACTAATTGGCTGGCTGTAATTTGCATATAACTATTAAATATTAATAAGGTTAATGTCTTGTGAGGTTTAACCAGGAATGACTATATAGCAACTATATAAATGCTTTGTCCAGAAACAAGGTGCAATGTAAAATGCGGTGTCCAGGCAAGCACTGTTGCAACATCTTGTAGTTCTTGTCTATCAGATCCAGCAAAGGTCATAGTGGGAAACGGGGAAAAAATGATATAAACTCCCTCTTTATCTTTCAGGTCATTGAACCACTCAGGGCAATGTGAGCATTGTTGGCACTGTAGCCTGGTGGTGATCTTAATAATTTCTCCATGCCCAAACCAGGCCAGGGTGGCCTTTCTGTCTAATTCCCATCACGGTTTGGAAGACAGCAACAGGGGATGCAGTGCAGACCCTGTGTGCCAGCTGCCTGGGTGCCTCGGAGCTTGTCCCACTCCTGGCACAGAACTTAAGAGGCTCCAAGCCTACTTATTCCCTGTCATGCAGAGTCTTTGCTTCTCCTTACAGGGCAGAGTGAAAGAGATGCATCTTGGCACTTGCTGAGAATTTTTAAGGGTCAACAATCCAGTCTCATGTTCAAGGCATTTTGCGGGTTACATACGATATGTACCTTGACCACTCAGTTAGTCCAAAAGTAGCATTTCCACAGCAAAGCCACACTGTTTTACTAGCCCATACATGTTCAAGGTCACTTTCTGTGCCAGGAGTGAAGACATTTCTACAGAAGCACATCAGCCACAGGAGGACTTAGTGCACCAGCAGCATCAGCAGACGAGCATGAATGGGAGACTGCTGCTGTACTCTGGCCTGCGTGCTTGCAACAAACATGTACTTTCCAGCTCACTCTGGCTTAAAAATGTCTAAAAAAGGATTTACATCTAACGTCCAGGCTAATTATGCCATGAAAAGCATCCCTTAAAGGCAATCAATAAAAGGATTGAGTCTGACAACACAGGCTAATCTGTTTTCTGTTTCTCTCCTTCCCACCCAGGGTAACCAGGTGGCAGATGCAGGGATGTTCCAGAAACCTCACAGCACTCCAGATCCCGCTTCCTTGCAGGCGGTCATTCCCATGAAAGCCATGACTTCCAAGCCTCACATGTCAAGTCAGATGCCACCACACTATCAGGCTGCCACCCTGCACCTCTCCAAGAGCACCAGATCCATGCAGGAAAAGGGCCTCTGCATCAGCAACAGCGGCAGGCAGCCGAGCACGAGGTGGCCTGTCATTGCTGAGCAACTTGTGCAAAACAAAACAAGTATCATTAACAATAAGAACTATGTTTTCAAAGGTGTTCAATGAAAGCTTTTAACAGTGCACACCTTTCCTTCTCCAAGTAGTTCTGCCACCTGAACTGATGATATGGTAGCAAGTAAGTGACCCAATAAATTGGACAGCCATCTGCAGAGCCAATTTAAGGAAAACCTTGTATTATTGCCAGGGTAAAAACAGCAATGCAGAGCTTTCTTCATCCTTCCTTCAACTAGGGGAAAACGTAGGGGGTTGCAGTTTTAAAGCCATTGGAATTGTGGTTGAGGGGTGAAAATCTCTTGCTGACAGTGTCCTCATGCCTGAAAATTGGCATAAAGGAACGTGTAACTTTAAAAGGCTTTTTTTAAGGTAGAAGAAAAAAAACACCACATAAAAATTAGTCAGCCACTTGAAGAGCAAAGTCAGAAGATAATTGCTAAAATACACATTGCTTTCCATTGAATCTTGCCCCAGACCGCACACACAAGTCTCATTGCTCCCTACAGCTCCCTGAGGAGGGAAAGTGGAGAGGGAGGTGCTGATCTCTTCTCCCTGGGATCCAGTGACGGGATGCGTGGGAACGGCTCAAAGCTGCGCCAGAGAAGGTTTAGACTGGACATGAGGAAGCATTGCTTTACTGAGAGGGTGGTCAAACACAGGAACAGGCTTCCTAGAGAGGTGGTCAATGCCCCAAGCCTGTCAGTGTTTCAGAGACATTTGGACAATGCCCTTAATCACAGAATCACAGAATCAGAGAGTGTTAGAGGCTGGAAGGGACCTCTGGAGATATCTGGTCCAACTCCCCTGCCAGACCAGGGTCACCTACAGCAGGTTGCACAGGATGGTGTCCAGGCAGGTTTGGAATGTCTCCAGAGTCAGAGACTCCACCACCTCTCTGGGCAGCCTGTGCCAGTGCTCTGCCACCCTCAAAGTGAAGAAGTTCCTCCTCATGTTGAGATGGAACTTTGTATATTGAAGTTTGTACCCATTGCCCCTTGTCCTGTCACTGGGCACCACTGACAAAAGCCTGGCCCCCTCCTCCTGGCACCCCCCCTTTAAGGATTTGTAAACATTGATGAGATCCCCCCTCAGCCTTCTCTTCTCCAGGCTAAAAAGACCCAACTCCCTCAGCCTTTCCTCATAAGAAAGATGCTCCAGCCCCCTAATTATCTTTGTAGCCCTTCACTGTCCCCTCTCCAGCAGTTCCTTGTCCTTAAATAGCAGAGCCCAGAACTGAACACAGTACTCGAGTTGTGGCCTCACCAGGGCAGAGTAAAGGGGGAGGATGACCTCCCTCCACCTGCTTGCTATACTTGATGCACTCCATTGGCCTTCTTGGCCACAAGGGCACACTGCTGCCTCATGGTCATCCTGTTGTCCACTGGGACTCCTAGGTCCCTTTCCACAGAGCTGCTTTCCAGCAGGTCATCCCCTAACCTGTACTGGTGCGTGGGGTTATTCCTCCCCAGGTGCAGGACCCTACAATTGCCTTTGTTGAATTTCATATGGTTTCTCTCTGCCCAACTCTCCAGCCTGTCCAGGTCACGCTGAATGACAGCACGGCCTTCTGGTGCATCAGCCACCCCTCCCCATTTCATGTCATCACCAAACTTGCTGATGGTACATTCCATCCCTTCATCCAGGTCATTGATGAATACATTGAACATAACATGCTTTAAATTATGGTCAGCCCTGAATTAGTCAGGCAGTTGGACTAAGTGATTGTTGTAGGTCCCTTCCAACTGACATTTTAGTCTATTCTATTTTATTCTATTCTATTCTAATTGGCCATTTATCTTGGACATATACCTTGGCCATCTGGATACTCCCCAATAACCCCCCCCCCTTCTCTGAAGATCATCTTTACTTTTTCAAATTCAACTGCTACTGGAACAGTTATGAAAGAGATAATATTCACAGAATTCTTTCAGAAAAGGAGTTACTGAGAATTTGTTCTAACCTTCACATCTGCACTAAGTACTTGCTTTCTCTCTTTGCCCATGGGCACAGCATAGCTGCACACACATGCGTACCCATCATGCAGCTAGAAACCAGAAGCTGGCATGTGCACAAGCCCAGTTAGGCATCTAATTGCAAAGCGTGTTGCAAAACCAAATTGCTACCTGCATGTAAAAATTCCTGGTAAATATGTACCCGCTAGATATGCCATAGGCAACTGCGCGTGAGCAGCTGCATCCAATGAGAGTAGTGCATTTCTGTTTGGGAGTCTCTTGGTAGCAGCAGATACGCACACGCTGAGCATCAAGTGTGCACAGTGACTCTGATGCTTCTAGGAAGGATTGGACCTACTGCTCCGTTGTAGACCATCTGTGTATCTGTGAGCCCATGCTGACAGAAGATAGACAAATGTGTTTTTCAAATAATTTGCTTTTCTAAGATCTTCATGAGTGGCTGCATATATTTAATTGTCCAGATTTTTCTTTTAGAGAATAATTAATGAGTGTATATTCATCTGTAACATCGAGAGAATCAGATATCAATAGATTCTCTGAAAAAGCACATTTCAACAGATGAACCACATTTAACATTGTGCAGATTTACTTTTTGCTTTGTCATACTTGTGAGAGGCCAGCAAAGTCCAAAGAGTGTGGTCAAATGTTATTGGCATTAGTGAGATTAGTTTACCCTGAAGACTTTTAATAATACTGGGGACAATCTTATCTGTAAGATATCACAGCTTCTGTAATAGAGAAAAATCAAGAATTGTCTTTGTAAATCAGCTAGACAGAGTACCAGAACTTCTCTGTGAAACTGAACATACTAAAATAGCTGAATTGAACAGGAAGAGGCCTACATCCAAAGTATTCTTCCTAGCTCATGAACAAAGATTTAGGAATCTGCAAAATTTGTTATCCAGGCTTAATTTACTCTACATTCCTTTCTCTGTTTTAAACTTTACTTCATAACGGCCCTTTAAGGCCAGGTAGTTTGTAGGGCCATTTACTCCTTGCATGTGTTGAAGGCAGGCATATAAGAAAGGGAAAAAAATAGTCAAGCCGTTCTTTGAAGAAAATAAAATTACTCAAGAAGATGGTTGATATTTCCAATAAGAAAGGCATTGGAAATCATAAAAGACCCTGTCTCAAGAGCTTTGTTCTGATGGGGCAAAGCATTCCTACATTATGGCTGGCTCAAAGATGTCGGGATTTTATTCATCGGCAAGTTTGCCAATAACTCCAAGATGTGTGGTGTGGTCGACACACTGGAGGGAAGGGATGCCATCCAGAGGGACCTGGACAGCCTTGAGAAGCGGGCCTGTGCCAACCTCATGAAGTTCAACAAGGCCAAGTGCAACATCCTGCATGTGGGTTGGGGCAATCCCATGCACAAATACAGGCTGGGTGGAGAATGGATTGAGAACAGCCCTGAGGAGAGGGACTTGGGGGTGTTAGTGGATGAGAAGCTCAACATGAGCTGACAGTGTGCGCTTACAGCCCAGAAAGCCAACTGCATCCTGGGCTGCATCCAAAGCAGCGTAGCCAGCAGGGCGAGGAAGGGGATTCTGCTCCTCTACTCTGCTCTCATGAGACCCGGTCTGGAGTATTGCCTCCAGCTCTGGAGCCCCCAACATAAGAAGAACATGGAGCTGTTGGAGCAAGTCCAGAGGAGGCCACAAAGATGTTCAGAGGGCTGGAGCACCTCTGCTATGAAGACAGGCTGAGAGAGTTGGGGTTGTTCAGCCTGGAGAAGAGAAGGCTCCAGGGAGACCTTATAGTGACCTTCCAGTACTTAAAAGGGGCCTACAGGAAAGATGGGGAGGGACTCTATCAGGCAGTATAGCGATAGGAAGAGTGGTAACAGTTTTACACTGGAAAATTAGATATTAGGAAGAAATTCTTTACCCTGACGGTGGTGAGACATTGTCACACGTTGCCCAGAGATGTTCAAGGCCAGGTTGGATGGGGCTATAAGCAACGTTGTCTGCCCATGGGAGGGAGATTGGGAGTAGATGATCTTTAAGGTCCCTTCCAACTCTAACAATTCTATGATTCTATGATTGTACTTGCTTAAGACTGAATGACTGAATAAAAGCTGGAGAGGCTCAGCCTGTGCGGAGAGAAGTCACTTGTACAGAGATGTAGCTTTGAGAAGTGGGAAAAGATGTGCCACTGTTAAGGATGGACAAAGACCTTCCATGCTGAGCCATCCCTTTCCCTGAAGATCCCCTCCATATGTATAATCACTACACCCCTCACAGCTATCAGATCTGAGGACCTCTCTCACCATAGTGCAAAGAAGGAAAAGGACAGAACAGGTAAGAAGGCACCCATTACCCCCTAGTTGTCATGTAGATGTAGCACAGCAAGTGAAGAACACAACACCAGTGCTGGAGTGGCTGTAAATCCATGACAACACATTGGATGCATCTAGAAAGGAAACTTACAAAGCCATGAGTAAAAATTGTCGGCAAAGATTGTCAGATGGATTGGTACTTTGTGAACTATGACTACAAGGTTTGCCTTGTTTCATGGGACACTATAAAAGCTGAAGCAGACCAAGTTCATAGAAACATTGTATGGCAAGATAAAGGAAACCCACCAACAAAAGCACTATAGATACTTTATTAGGCAAAAGAGAAGGAGGATGTGGTTTGATTTTGCAAAAATGAGGCCCAGTTTTGCACATATTTGGTCGAGAAAATTCAAGAAGGATATAGCTATTGATGTTATTAATAATAAAAGAGGCTGGGTCCAGTCCAAGTCCTGGGACCAAAAAAGCAATACATGCTGTGAATTGTGATGGCCTAGTTAAGGAATTATGTATATAATGCTTAGCACAGTGATGTTATGATGTATATATTGCTTCACAAGTGTATTGAAGAACATTGGTCACATTGTGGTTACAATGCCAAAGCTGTTCACATAAAGTGAAATAAGTCATCTGATAATGCCATACTACCACCCTTATTGAAGGATTTGTTCAGGAGATGACCATGACAGAATACAAACCATCATGGAAGAGTTGTATGTGCGAAGGGACACTGAGACAGTAAAATAGAGGAAAGAATTTGCTTGGGAATTGGTTTCATAGGAATGACGAAAAAGGTCAGAGAAATAGATGGAAGGAAGAAGGACAGTCCAGGAAAGACTAACTAGGTGTGGAGACCAGTGACCGTAGGTCTTTGGGGGAATGACAATAGGATTCTCCTGGGGCAAGCAAGGCAAAGGGCAAGCAAAAGCAAATCCTGGGTCAGAAAGAGAACTTAAGTGTAGTCTCCCTAACTACTGACAGGGAAGTAATCAGGCAGGACACAACATCAAGAAGAAGAAATGTAGAGCCCCAAGCTTGAGAGAAAAAGCAATGCGTGGTCAAGGGAGATCATAGCAAGAATTAGAGTGGCTCAAAAATGACTATGAAACCCAGAATCTAGAAAAGGACCTAATGAATCTTACCATAGGATACCTGCTTAAGCAGAACAGGTTATATCTTCCCAGTCCACTGCTAACATTACCTGGTTATACTCCTGAGAAATTAGCAAGTACAGCTTTCCACAGTAAGCAGAGAAATTAAATTACTTCCCAAGGCAAGTGCCTGACAATAGACCAGGGATTCAAGAAACTCCTGGCTCTGAGTCCTGTGATCAGTTCAACTAATTACTCACTTTCTTATGCAATCACTGCAGAGAAGAAAAAGAAAAAGTCTCAGCATCCAGTTAAATTTTTCATCAAACACTACATCTGCTTAAGAAACAATTAAGTGCAATAGAAGAAGGCACGAATCTCTTGGAATTACAGGAGGAAAAGAGATCAATATTTGGCATCACCAATTCTGTAGATATTACATCAAGCAAAATGATTTTGAAATGGAACTGATAGCAACATTTTTTGCTTGTCTGGTCAGCACCCAACTCGCAATTCTTTGTACACTTGAGTAATAAAGTGAAGAGCATCGCACACTACATAAAGACATCCAAAGCATCTTTCAATAGACTTGAGTGCTAATCTTTTACTCCAGAGAAGAATGTTCTTACATTAAAACTACTACTCTTCTAGTTCGTTTGGAAACTGAGGTGTCTTCATGGTTACTAAATTACTGTGGGACAGACTTACTCAGACATCTTGTCAGAGCCTAATGGCTGAAGAGAAAAAGTTGAGGGAAGAGCTAAGAATGGAAAATACTCCTTGGTATTCTATAGTTTTATGCCATTATGGTGAGGAATCTAATGTTCTTCTATACCAGGACAAAACTATTAGAGACTAAGTCACTATTTCCTCTCTGTTCCTACATATCACACTGCAAAGTGGGGAGTTGTTGTTGCTATGACTTATTTGATTACTTCCCAAGCAGAACTGGAAAGCAGGAATGTTCAGCACAGCCTTAGTCCATGAACAGCAGCTCATGCTGCTGATTGGTCTTCTCTTCTCTATTTCCATACCATAAAGGCACACTTACATTTAAAGTCAAATCAAATAATGCTAGTCTTACAACATCTGATCACTAATACAACAAAAGCAGACTAACAAAATCTGCGTGGATACTAACAACAGATTGCAAAATCTAGCCTTAAAATGTTCAGAAGACTAAAGCAGGTCAGTTTGTAAAGGAGAGGAAAAAAAATTGTCAGCCTTGTATACATCCAATATACATCACAGACATCAACCTTTCCAGACTCTTTTAACAGACCACTATGAAGCAAAAATAAACCTAAAAAAGAGATGACACATGAGTACATGTAAGTGTTAATTGTGCAGGCAATGATTCTTTCTTAACCCTCAAAAATATAGATACTTAAAAAAAATGTTAAAATATTCTAATTTTTACAAATTTAGTGTAGCATGGGGTTTTTTGGAGGAAAAATTACTGTAGCTCCTTTAAGGGATCTAAAAGAGAAATTATTATATAGACTGTATTTATGGCACAGTAAAAACTCCAGTTTTAACCAAAGCTCAAAATAACAGAAACACAAGTAGAAGAAACTTGTGTTTTGTTTACTGAAGAAATCGAATGTGCTCAAATGAAGGCTGGAGCTGGATGTACATGCCCCTTCCTGTTAGATTCCCTGCAGTGCTGGCATCATCTCCCACATCACCCCCGCAATGTTCCTGTGCCCTAAAAGAATACCCTGTGTCTGGACATTGTACAAAGCCTGGGGAATAAATACACTGGACGAATTCATCTCCAAATGGTCACTGATTAAGCGTCTACACAAAACACTGACTGATTTAAAAGTGATCAACAGTCACAGATAGGAACATTCTATTGCCTTGTTTTATTGGTTTTAAGAAATACTCCTGTAATATATTTTTGTGCACAGCTGCTATTGGAAAGGTAAATTGAAGAACTGTTTTGCCCCAAAAGCTACCTGTACCCACCAGTGCTATATCACATAACAAACAAAACAGGTGCTGGAATACAGCTTCAGAAAAGGTGCTTACAGGTAAACAGCAAGTCTGCAAGAATAGAAAGTGCACAAGGGTACTGTGAGAACACGAACCAGGTAGCGTCAGATTTTTTTTTTTCTCTCACCAGATATCAAATTGTAGAAATCAGTTAAAGTTGGAACTCTGTTTGTGTCTACACTTGCAATATTCTCAGGGACATACAAAACAAGTGTCTTCAAGTAACCTATATTTGCCCATATAAGAGTCACTGTACAATCCTGAACCCTCTAAGAAGAAGACGACAGAAAAAAAATCAGAGAGAACACCTAAAAGAACATGAGAAAATATTATTTTGAAGGACATGAAGAAACACTGAAAATCCTCAGGGTGATGCGTTTATTTCTGTTTTAACTCCAAAACCATTACTATAGAATGCATTTTGCCCCACTAACCACAAAGTTTGACAGTGTTGTACCAAACTATGGATATTTAGTCATCATGTTCAGGACTGTAAAATCAGAATCTAAACCCTGTCTCTGGTTTACATATCTTAACACCACTGTGCACACACAGAGATGGAGAAACTTCCAGAGGCTGCAACCAGAGACTGCAATTAGTTTCATTACCACTTGGAGAGTAATTGGAGGTTCGGGGCACAGAGGCTCTTTTGTGTATTCAGCACAATTAGGCTGAGCGAGACGCAATTTGGTGAAGCTCTTTCAGTAGTGCTTGCTTAATGCCCCCTACACAAAAGATTAATTCTTGAAATTGGAAGAATGGCTGGACTCCTGCTTTTGGGGAGTGACTTGAGTGACAAGGAAAGTGCCTGCTGAAGGTGACATTCCCTTGAAAACTGAATGAGTCTCACCCTCTAATACCAGAGAAAAAACATGGTATGCTGCTTATTTTGCTTTCCCAACATCAGAGAGTATTTGATCTTATCGGCTTCCTAGAGACAACACCAGGGATCTTATTGGCCTCAGCTCTCAAAAGAGATAAAAGCATATCCCACTTCTGCACCGTGTCCCATATCACCAAAAAAGCTCAGCATCTTTGAGTGGCTCAGTCTCTCCACAACAGGAAATGTGCTAAGAAGCATTATCAACAGGAAAGAGGATCACAAGCTTTAAAGCATGATTAAACAGGATAACAATTCCTCAAAGATACTAGATTACATGAATATTCATCAGTGATTACGCCCAGTGTAAACTCAGATTCACATAAATTATAATGAAGAGGAGCCTAGCCAGTGACTGCTTTTTCTTGAGACAGAAAATCAACCACCCTCACAAAAACTCAAAGATGAGCAAGAGAATAAAGAGAAGTTAGGAGAAAATTCAGGAAACCCAAGTGAGTTAAAAACGGGATGCGCATGGCAACCCCAGCATGATCCCTGGTCACACTACGTTTTCAAAATTGAACCAAAACATTGCAACCATGATGACCAACACAACAAGGTCATTGCTGACAAAACCAACTTCTTCAGCAATACTTTTCACCAAGATGGTTTATAGAGTTCACTTTTCCTATGTGCTTTCTTTACTACTATGTCCCAAAAATGACTGTGTCTCCTTTCAGATACCTGTCTGTTCTTCCCCAGTCTTTCACAGTTCATTAAACATTGTTGCAACATAAAATCTTATTTGCTGTTCTTTAATTGCTGTGCAATCCCAATATAATTCATTATCCTGCTGAATATAATTTTTATTTTATTTTCAAAATATTCCAAGGTTCTAAAGTAAGAGGAAAGAAAAGCAAGTGATTAATGACTCCCACAAGCTCATGTTACTACTTAGGCGTAATTTAAACTCAGCATCGGAGTCATTAACCCCAGGCTTCTGTTCTTGGTTCAAGCAGTTGCTTGCTCTGTGACTTCAGGGAACTGAAAGCTACCGTTTTCCTTCCTCTGTCTATGAAACAGATATTTCTTTTATCCCTTTATTTTACCCCTTGAGGTTTGAAAGGACCCACTCTTCAGCATCAAATTTTGCCAAAATTACTCATGCTCTGCTTTGACCCCCAAAGCAGTCAACAAACTAACAATGAAGACATCTGGTTGAGATCTAGAATTTGAAGGTCTACTGGACAGGAGCTTGGAGCTACAGCAGATGTGCGTGTGATTGTTGACCCCCGCACATTTAACGTGCACAGTTGTGAGTTGGTGTGAGTACAATCTTAGCACAGACTTTGAGGCAGGACAAGAAAGTGGAGGCAGTGTCACTGAGTTCATTCTAAGTATTTATTGAATAGACTGTATAGACTGCAAAGAACATTCATTGTCTTAGTTACTTTTTAAATTTTGCTGTTCAGTGTTTGAATTTTATTCTTCATATAGATTTTCACTATAATGCTCTTTCAGCATCGTAGAAACAGCTTTAGATTTGCTGATACATTTTAAGAAATGGCATCAAAGTGCACATACAGATCCAAGGGAAAAGGGCACAACAGTTCTGACTTGTAAATTTTTATGTTCTAATGGCCAGAAGAAATGAATTGTCTCCAGTCATATTTGAAGTGCAATCCACTAAGTTGTTGTTATTGCGGATACTGTGGATTTTATATTGACAAAATGCTGTGTAGAAACAGTTCCACTCAGAGACAAAGAGAACTCACGCAGAAATTAAAGACTATGTAGGAATGAATATTGTAACAGCAACATTACTCATTTACATTGCTCCACTGAGCTCCATTGGAAAATTCCTGCAATAAACTTACTGTAGCTGATGTCAATAGGTTTTGAGTATATTGAGATTGTTACACTTGTAGTTTTCTGCTTATAAATAAAACTAGTTCACATTTATAGTAAATGTACAGCTATAATATGTACATTGATTTTGTTTATCTGTCCAACCGCAAATATAGTGCACAATTTTTTTAAGCCCGCCATCACTGCTGGGAGAGTGACCATTTCGATGTGCAGAGATGCTATTACTAAATAATTACATCAAAATGTCCTTTTATTGCATCACAAGATTTTTTGATGACTCTGTGTCACTGCTGCTCAGTTATCACACAGAGATGTTGCACTGTGATAGGTAAAACTGCAAAGCAATGCCAGGCCATCATTATTACCGCCTTGTCATTTCACTAATTTAATTTCATTCAGTAGTGCCTCTATTTCTTCTTACCAGACAACAGAAAGGAGCAATAGCATTTCTTTGTCCCTCTCCTGACTGCAGGAGGGAGTGTCTTCAGAAGATCTGCTCCAGTCTCTAATCATTCCCCCTAACGATTGCAATTTATCACAGAGGCATAAATTTACACACACCACGGTGGGGGGATGTTATGCCTGTGCTCTCTCTTCCTGAATTCAGATGCAAAAGGAGCTGCAAACAGATCCAGGTAGGCTGAGAAAGCTATAGATGAGAGGGTAAAACCCCTCTACATGAGATGAGAATCACAGGTAACCCCGAGGTCCTACTGAATTCCGTAGGACTTCTATATACAAATACAAATGCTTTCACAAACCTTGGGCATGTCCATTGGAGCACAGTGAAATCACTCTAGACAAAGTTGAACTATGAGATTTGCTATGAGGAAGAGGACAAGAAGCCAGTAGCTGCTCCACACACTGTTAGGTCTGGGAAGGCCATGCATTGAGCAGTCCTTCCCTTCTCTTCTCCCCCTACATCAGAGCTGAACTTGTCTATAAGAGATTAATAAATTCAAAGAGTGACAGTAATTCACCACAGTGGGTCAAGCTTTGCTTTCATTTAAACACCTTGTACCTCTGTAATTCTGATGAGCTTCCAAGGACTTCACCTAGAGTAAAATCACATCCAGTACACCTCTTCTAATGGTCTCCTTACACCTCTATTTTCTGCACTTTTGTGTGAGCAGAGCACTGTTATTTGTATGTGAATAACAGCAACAATCAGGAGTGGTTTGCAGTGTCAGTAAGTGCATAGAAAATGAATATGGGCCTTTAATGTCTACCAGATCCTACCTCTTAAGTATAAAATTAGGAAGTCTAAGAAGCTGAGTTCATTGGTGGAATAGCCTTATGAATATTTGTCTCATGATGAGTGTGATTTAGACCAAAAAGAATTACTGAAAATAGTCTCAGAACAAGGTGTTGCAGTCTGAAATCCCAATAGCTTCCCTTGCTACAAAGAGGTAATGAAAGGTAAAAAGCATAAGAGGTAATTGTAAGATGACAAGCCAAGTATGCTTTAAAAGAAGGAGGTCTGCCCCGAAACAAAATTCAGCACAGCTTATAGCAACCAAATTTTCTGTCCACTGACTTAAAAGCTACCCTTGCAAACCCTCTCACAGAGATTCAGTCACAAACAAGCAGTCTAATGGCACTAACTAAGGGAAATGGCAAAAATGTTCCCATCAGGCTTCTCCAACACCAAAAGAGCACAGACCTCACTGAACAGACACACTGGGACTTTGACTTCCCCAGATACCACTGTCCTGGAGTCAAAGATCCCCAAGTCCTGCCAAGATGGAATACTTGCAGCTTGCATCCTAGTGAAAATACCAGGTATAAATCATATTTCTTTTCAAAGTGGTACAACCTCAAAAATCAGTGATGAACACAGTACAAAAACAACCAACCAGTCTCATAAGCTATGACCACAGGAGTAGAAAACAAGACAACGACTTAGACTGTCATGACCCTCTCCTCCCCATCGAAACATTGCAGATATGAGTGGTTTGGAACGAAGTGGTGACCTATAGACAGTAGCAGATGAGGATGCATGAAGAAGCAACTAATTGGAGTACAAATACTTACATTAGGAAGACATCACAATGAGACTGCACAAGAGGAACACCAGTATCCTGATCAAGAGATATAATGGGAGACAATAAGCAGGAGTATGTCAATAGAGGGCAGAATTAGAGGATCACTGCAAGAGAGAATGCAAAGAGATTTTTTTTTCACTCTCACTATTTACAAGAACTCACCCAAAAAACATCAACAAGCCAAACTGTGACATCACCGATGCAGTAAAATGCAAACTATTGATGAGACATGAAGGCAACAAAATTCCAGATCATTTAAATAAATTCTTTTTGAACCTGAATATCAGTCAACATGCAGCAATCTGAGCTACAAATTAAATTATGCAGCTGTTTAGGCTGGAAACAGAATCAAAACCGATCGGTGTCTCTTACAATAGGTTTTCCTTCAACAGTTATGCTAAAATGGGAATGGAAAAAATATCAAGATGATACAGGTGTAGATGTAGGTGATGCTAATACAACAGAAACTGGCAGTAAGAGATACACAGCTGTTACACAGTATGTAGTAATGCGGGAAAGAGCAATATCACACCAGTCGGAATTTAAGTCCTAAGGGTTAAAACCAAGGTCTACAATAATAACTGACTTCTCTGTCTCTTCTATGGTAAGCTTCAGAGCTGCATTTGATGACATTGATTGACATGTGATGAAAAATGCCATTAGCACTCACTCGGAAAGCTCTACCCACTAAGACTGATAAAACCTGATATGATCAAGGCATCTTTAATAAAAACACTCAAAACCAAAACCTGGGGTGCCCCTGAATCTCAGGCTGAATTGCCTTTAGCAAAGGCAATTGCCTTTAACAAAGGTGAGAGCTTGGTAGAATAAAAGACTGGTAGAATAAAAGAGTGAATATAGTTAAATTTTATTAAATGTGGCACTATCAGCAATTGCAACATGTATTTATACAATGGAAAACGCAGTTCTTCAGACAGGCAAAACAAAAAGACATGCTAAAATGGAAGTGTGCCTCCTTCAAAGATTGGTGGTGCAAAAACATAATGATATCTTGGAAAGTTAAACAGAACTTATGGAAATGGGTTTTGTATTGGCTGTTGTGAAGATGTTGTCTGTGTCCTGCTAGAGAAACAAGTGATCGGCTGACATCAATGTTCTGATCTAGGAAACTATGCAAGCTGTTCTTCAATGCTAAACTAAGCCTAAGCCATCATTTTATTGTTTCCAAAGGAGCAAGCCAAAGCCAAGGGAAACAGAAGATGACAAAGGCTTACGATAAGGTTTTCATTGTGCCTTTTGATTCCACTTAATCACTGGCAATTTTACCACATTTCCTTAAGTGCAGGTGTAAAATCAAATTTAGCTCCAAATTACTAGGTAGCCAGCACCAGTGATTTTATCGAGCATGAGTCATAGCATGCCTTGAACAGGTTATTATTCTTGTATTAAAAAAGAATCAGCAATCTTAATTCTTTGTTGCCTTACATCAGGCGTAATTATTTGTACCAGGGTAAAGTGAGGGCCAAGTGGCTTTAAATCCAGAATTAAGGTTTAACATCCATTCGCTGCTGGGTAAACATCTATGCAAGGTTCAGTGCAACAGAAAATTAGCTCCAATAACTTCATAGCTGCCAAAGTCAACGGTTTGACTCTTGCCAGAAAACGCAGATATTTCACCCGACAGCAGACCGCACCGGTACCTAGTTCCCCATAGCCCCACTCTGTTTGCTCGGCGGTGCAGGAGTCAGCACTCTGCTGGAGAGTCTCCCACCCACTCCTGCCACTACTGCTTCCTTGCCATGTTGACACTCCATAAGTTGATGTTGGCTGTTCCCATGCTATATTACTCTGTAGAAGTTTGGTAGGGATTGAAAAGCCAAAAGGTTTGAGAAGTTACCCCCAGCTCTTGCCTTCTTGAAAACAAAAGCTAGGAGACATTGGAAGCAGAAGGATGTTGAAGAGGCAGCTGGACCGTGGTGTGTATTTTGTGCACTGGCTGTCTGTTCCCTGTGGCAAGAGAGGGAAGGATAGAAACCTATAAATTTAAGCCCAAATAACAAGATGAAGGTCTTTCTGTTTGCTTACTTTAATAGCTAAGATTAAGAGTCTGAGTAGCTGAAGGCATGGATGCAATACTAACAGGTGTTTCTTTTCATCCTTCCACTTCTTGATACTTAATACACATACACACAGCCAGGGCCTGACCTTCCTTGTGAAGTCCTGACATCATACCGTGGCCATGTAACCACAGTTTCTGCCATACCACAGGTAGAAAGTCTGAAAGGTAGTTGGTCTGACTGTTTCATTGCTTTGGGATAAGCAATTTGTCTCTCCAGGCAAGGCTGACATGGTGTCTTATAAGCGGGGTTTCTGTTTAATGTTCTCACTCAACAGCAGGCCCTTGGTGGCCTGACATTAAATTAAGAAGAAGCAGGAACAGGACTGAAAAATCATCCGGTCTGCGGTCAACATCCAGCATTTAAGACTGGATGGAGCCAACTCCTACAAGTGCTCGTGCAGCCAGTACACAACTAATAGAGCCTTGGGGAGGGGAAAAAGAGAAATATGAAACAGCACAGGTGGAAAAACTGCGTGGACATCCTCATCCAGTTCACCCAGTAGGATAGGAAACTAAGGAACAGGTTCAATTAAACTGCCAGATAGCTGGGCTTTTCTCATCACCATGTTAAAGGTAAAAGATAACACATCTACAAAATTCCATCTGTGAGTCTGAGTTTCATCTTCTGCATTTCTTCATTAAGTAATGGACAACAAATCCTCTGAGTAAGTTGTCACTGCTAACACTGAAACAAGCTGCAGATCCAGCTTAAACTCCGATGCCCTTCCCCAGCTTCTACTACAGTAATACTATATCTTCTGTTCTGCACATCCAAGTTTCAAATACACCCAGCAGTAACCTTAAGCAATATTAGGCTGTAAAGATTGCATTCTACCATCTCTAATGTCATCTGCAGGCTGCCAAGCAACCCATTGCTAGAGGTAAATTCATAATTCTTCAACCTCTCTCTGTCCGTGTTTATGGAAGACATTAATTTCAGCCATTCACCTTCCCTTATTTTATAAACAGCAGTACAATCCCGGCAAAGGGGAAATCTGGTTAGAGCCCAAAAGAAAAAGAGACAGCACAAAAGACCACAAGAGGAGAAAAGGGAAACAATATGCATTTGCAAATAGAGAATTGTCCTATGAACTGATGGTACAAAAGGCTACAGTCATCCTGATTCCTCTTTTAACTCAGTATATAAGGCCTTGGGACTCTTATTGTCAACATACAATCAATTGGACAAATCATGGTACTAGTCAGCTATTAATATCTATTTTAATTCCACAAACTTCAAAACCTTCTTTACAGTTTATCCAACCAAAAAGGATTGCTTAACTTTTTCTAAATAAATAAATTTTAAAAAAAGTCTGTTAAAGGAATTCAGTTTTGTTATTTGATAGCTGTGGGTACACAGGCTTGACCATCCGGTAATCCTAGTGTGAAAAGCAATTCAAATCCTTCTCGGTCTTCTCCACGGCTGAGACATGCCCTACCAGTCAGATGAAGGCTTTCCAGATATGCACGGCTCAGTAACACATTCACAGTTCATACAACAGCAAGTCCCAAATCCTGCCCCAGAGGAAACTAGCCACTTGGTTCAAGATGCTTTGTTCTGGCTGTCAAGCAGAGAAAAATCTCTTCAGCTGACAGATAATTGTTCATGTGCTGGCAGGGAAGGACCCACAGCAGATATTTTTGAAAAATTATTCTAGGGCAGAAAAATTTAAAATAATTGTGTGTTGTACACCACCCCCAGCCCCGATTTTTAAAAGGAAAATAAGTCTCTAGAAAGTGTTTCAGCTTCCCATAAAGACCTGGAATATAGATATTCATGTGAAAAGGCACATATTCCTGACACCTTGCTCATGACTTCACATTTGGAGAGGCCAATGCACACTTGTTACTCTATCTAAAATTCAGAGTAATTCTCTCACCTCTTCTTCATTGAATGGTAGTGTCTGCCTTCATCCTCTATTTTCCGGATAAACCACCAGTATCTTCCACAATCTTTTAGTCTCCTGTGGTCCATTCATATATCCTTTTACCACAGGGCTGGCATTTGCTCCTGACCATGACTACTTGTCTATTGGTTGGGTGATAGTGTCCCAAGGCTGTAGAAAGGTTGCTTGAAATGCAAAAGAATCTGTAACTTCTCTGAAGTTAGATCCCACATCCAGAGTCACTGTGGATGCCACCGCTCTGAGCTCTGTGCAGAGCACGAGTCCAGGCTTAGACAAGATGAGCAAAGACAGTACAAACATAGATAGATTGTCTAATCTGTGACCTTCAGGGATAGCAGTGTTAATAATAAAATGCCTGCAACCACACTTCTGTAGCTTAAAAAACCCTAATGGTTTGAATTAACCCATCATTACTGGGGGAGGAAAGTAGCTTTCTCTGCATGACTGCTGAATATTATCCTTTTCCCAACTGTTGCTTGCAAGGGTAGGTACAAAGGGAAACAAAACAAAGCAGAAAAGCTGTCCCCAGGTTTTGGCTGCAGTTATTTGAATTACTGGAGGAAAATCACTGAAAAGGTTTAATCCTGGGGTACCAGTCTCAGTGTAGGTGGAAGCAAGGAGAACTTTGGCACATATACAGTTTAAAGGGTGGGAGCACGCTGCAGATCCCCACTTGATGACTTCAAGGAGAGAAAAATACCCTTTCAGTTCACCTACTTTCTGACATCCATGCTGTGAACCCAGCAGCAAAATCTGACTTTCATAATGCGTAGAAAACTTAAAAGCAAATGCCTTCTATAAAAAAAAAATCATATACAAGACCAGCATAAGTGGGTGATGTCATTTATGAAGCTGATATCACTTCATTTGCTTTGGTTTATTTCATTCAACAGATGTTGTCTCTGAAGAAGAAAAACAACCAAGCTATTTTTACCATGGAGATAATATCTGACAAAGATGACTTTTTCAATTTTTTGTGTGAGGGTGGGGTTTCAGATGTGATGACAAAAGTCCAGTCTCCAGAATATAGTCTTCTCTACCTTTCCTCTAAAACAAACACAGTCTTGTGACCCACAACTGCTGTGCTAAAATCACATAGACAAATATTTTATTTCTAGGATGCTTTTGTCTCGGAGGGGGGGGGAGGGAAACAACAACAACAAAACACCAAACACAAAAGCAAACAAACTTACTAGCTTTGGTCTGTGAGCAGGATGCTGTCACTTGCAAATCCACTACACAGGTTGTGTGGTTTCTTCTCTAGTAACTTCAAGCCTGTGGCAGCTCAGACCCCAAAAAGGGAAACCAAAAATAATTTTCCTTGAACATTTGGATGAAAGTTGTAGCCATTTAGGAACTGCTTCAAGAACAGCCCAGCTGTACGTGCAGCCAGAGGCAGGGCACTCAGGTAGCGATGTTAGCTGGACTGTCCCCCCATGTACATCACCCTCAGAGCCAGAGTTGTGGAGTGGTCAGTCTGGCACGTAGGCGGTGCCACCTTCACTTCTCCTCTAGTTGCTTGTTGCTGTGTCTTTCTTATTTCTTTGTTTCCTCAGTACACTACAGGACTGACCTCCAAAGCCATGACAGGTCCTCAGTGTAAGTAGTTGTACTTCTAGTAAAGCAGAAATTACCCTGCTGGCTTAATACACGTGTCTACATGCAGATTCCAATAAAAAACATAGCCACTATGGAGTCCAAATGTCTTCCACTTTTTTCTACTGAAATTGGGTTCGCATGGCAAAGTTTTGGTAGCAGGGGTGCTATGGAGGTGGCTTCTTGAGAAGCTGCTAGAAGCTTCCTCAGGTCCAACAGAGCCAATGCCAGCCAGCTCCAAGACGGACCCATCACTGTCCAAGGCTGAGCCCATCAGTGATGGTGGTAGCACCTCTGGGGTAGCATAGCTAAGAAAGGGGAAAAAACTGCAACAGAAAACTGCAGCTGGAGAGAGGAGTGAGAATATGTGAGAGCAACACCTCTACAGACACTAAGGTCGATGAAGAAAGAGGGGGAGGAAGTTCTCCAGGCACTGGCGCAGAGATTCCCCTGCAGCCCATGATGAAGAGCACGATGAGGCAGGCTGTCCATGTGCAGCCTATGGAGGTCCACAGCAGAGCAGATATCCACCTGCGGCCCATGGAGGACCCCACACTGTAGCAGGTGGATGCCCAAAAGAGGCTGTGACCACCTAGAGCCTGCACTGGAGGAGGCTTCTAGCAGGACCTGTGACCCCATGGAGAGAGAAACCCAGGCTGGAGCAAGTTTGCTGGCAGGACTTGTGACTCTGCGGCGGACCCCGCTGGATCAATCTGTCCCCAAAGGACTGCACCCCATGGAAGGGACCCACACTGGAGCAGTTCATGAAGAGCTGCAGTCCATGGGAAGGACCCACATTGGAGAAGTTCATGGAGAACTGCCTCCTGTGGGATGGACCCCACACAGGAGCAGGGGAAAAGTGTGAGGAGACCTCCGCTGGAGGAGGAAGGAGCAGCAGAGACGTGTGATGAACTGACCACAACCTTCATTCCCTGTCCCCCTGCAATGCTTGGGAGGAGGAAGTGGAGAAATGGGGAGTGAAGTTGAGCCCAGGAAGAAGGGAGGGGTCGGGGAAAGGTGTTTTAAGATTTGGTTTTATTTCTCATTATCTTACTCTGATTTTATTGGTAATCAGATTAATTTCCCCGAGTCAAGTCTGTTTTGCCCATGACAGTAATGACAGTAATCTCAATCCAAGAGCCCTTTGCTGTATTTTATCTTCCCTGCCCAGCTGAGGAGGGGAGGGATAGAAAGGCTTTGATGGGCACCTGCCATCCAGCTGGGGTCAAACCCACCACAAGACCTTGTTCATTAAGTCTTCTTCTGATGATTAGCAGTCATCTACATCTCTTCTCAGGTTTGTGGTTTAGTGAATTACTGTGAAACTGGTTCTGAAGCCAAATCAAAGTTGTCAAAGTACAGTATTTTTATTCACATGTATCTTAATACATGCAGATTCCAGGAAGAATCCTAAAATCTCATAATGGTCATATTAAGGACAATCAATTAGGAGCTACGTTACTTAAGATACCTAAAGTGTCAATTCTCACTAAAGCTAGAATGACCTTAGCTGAAAGATCAAGATGATTAGAGAGTATGTTTGTTTTTTCTTTCCAGAAAGCTGAGTATTTAAAAGTACTAAAGCATAATATTGCAGCAATATTAATAAAATAGTGATTAGAATATTGAAAATAATAGTAACAATTGTAGTAGAACAGGAACTAAATCTATTTAGGGTGTTAAAATCTCACATCCAGCCACAGCACAAATGGGGAAAAAGGAGTAACCCTTAGTCAGGAATTCAATTGCCAGTTATTTCATTTCACAACGTCATTTAGGAGGACAAAGTGCCTGAAAAAGCATTAGTTATCTTTACAGAAGTTTCTTGGTAGAAAGGTACCATCTCCTGTTCCTTTTTGAAGGTTGTAATATGTTAAATCACTTGTAAAATGAAAAGACATGGGGATAACCATCTATTTCTTACAAAAGACACAAAGAATCATTTTTACAAAGTGAATCCATACTTTGTTCATCAGCTTGTCCTAATAAACAAAGTACATTTCAGATTTCATCCGTAGTATCAGCAAAACATCACAGGCAGAGGAAAAAAAGTTATATATCCTGTATCTCCTCTTCCCCAGAGATACCGTTTTACAAGATTCTTATTCAGCCACTATTTATGAGCTTCCTTTTCGCCACATGCTACATAGTGTAGACTGATGCTCCATCTTTCCACAAGAACAGAAAAAAACAAATAAAAAAGAAGTAAAGAGCTGCTGTGGGCACAAATACACCATTTCACTGAACCGTGATGCCTGAATTCAGTTTAAGCGCCTCAGCTCTGGGAGTTCACAAAAAGCTCTTACTGAGAGACAGAGGGTGAGAACCTTCACATCACAGATCTTGATTCAGAGAAGGAAACATTTTGTTTACCCTGAGATTTGATGAGAAACCTAATTAATTCAACCTACCTTTAGAGACTTAATTAAGAAATCAAAGTTAAAAAAACCCTGCTGTTATCCAGTCTCTGCTCTAGTGTAAACTGTCCTCTAGAGCTGAATGTCTCCTTCCCACGGGACCTTACGGTAGCTACAGTCCTAACTTAGTCTTCTTGATTTACTTGAAGGTGGTCAGAAGAATCCAGGAAAGTCTAAACCCATCCTGAATTATTTAATGGAAACATTTTACCAAGTCTAAAAACAGAATCAGAAGTTCAATTTGCAGTCCTGTGCTTGTACAGAAAGTGTAGCAATGATAAAATGAGCTCATAATGTGATGAAAATAATATTTTTCTTCAATATATTTGCTCCTAGCAGTCAGACTGAGCTGCTGGGTAAAAAATGTTGCCATTGCTAGCATTGTCCCAGGCTGGAACAGCGCGTTGCCTTTTGTCTTCAAAGGACTGAAAAGTTAAGTTACAACTCATCAAATCTCTTTCACTGGTAATGCAGAAGGGTTTGACAGTTCAAACAGAATTTCAGAATTGAAGTTGAATTTGCAGAATCAAAAGTTAATATGCCTTAAATCGTAAACCAGAGGGAAGAAAAAAGAGAAAAATATTAAAGCTGATGGGGGTGCTCTGAACACCATTTTAGGCTGAATAGTAAGATTTTTTACAAGTCTGGGGAAGCAAAACCTTAATCCATTGGGTTAGGTTTTGTTGATTTTTTTAAATAAAATGTTAAAGTTTTAAGCATATCTGGGAGATAGTGAAAAAGAACAGCAGAGAGTTAAGATAGTAAGCTACAGATTGCATCAGCTTTAAGAAATACAGATAGCTCTATGTCATATGCTGAGTAGTCCAAAATTCTTTAATATAGGCATTTCAGTGCATGTGTAAACTCACTTAAAACAGCAATGTACATGTAAAAGTATTCCTTCTCTTAGGCTCCCTATGCTCTGGATGACACTGTTCAGACAAAAAAGCATTCTTTCTCCTTCTTTACTTGCTCTTATAAAGAAAATCAGAGCTGGAAAGAGGTTTGAAAGAAAACCAAACCTAATTGCATATCTGTTACAAGGTCTGAGTCATAGCAACAATTAGTTGAACGGAGTTGACTTTCAACCTAGCCTACAGCTACCAATTTAAACAATAGACTATTTAAAATGTTGCTTACCTTATAAATGTAGCGTAATTACTTATTCTAAGGAAGATTCAATCTGGCATAAATACTAGGTACATAAGCAAATCATGTATGAATCTTGCTACTAATATTCATCATTCCTAATTCTGTTATGTGTTATTGATGGTTATCACCGTTGATTTACTTATCTAGCTAAACTATCTTGTATGAATTACGATGTAAACCTTAAAAGTAAGCTTCACAATGTAATACAACCTATAAAGTAGAGGAAATCACCGAGATATTTTTATTTTTTAAAAGGAAGAAACTGGGGTCTTCAAAAGGTAGAAAAAAGTATTATGAAAAGTGACTGCACAGAATGGTGTCATGGGGTATCACCGTATTATTCAGTGACTCCAGAGCAGACATGCTCCATCTGCAAAGAAGAAAAAACACTTTCTGTGTTTCTCTGTCCCTAACTCAGACCTCTGAGACTCAACTGCATCAATAAATGTTCTTCTGGCTGCCTTAGGTCTTCCGTGCAACACCAGAGTAATCCCACAAACTTCCATTTATGCCTCTGTGATACCTCCAGGTCCCTCCTTGTTTTCAGGGGGAACTTACCACAGGAAACAATTCTGTTGTCGATGTGCGAAATGGGACAGAGGTGTCTCCTTGCTCTCATTTAGCAGTGTTGGCTCAGCAGGTCTAACAGGAGCGAAAAGCAGTGAAAAATGGGTTTTCACCACTGAAGTGAGCAACTGTGACTCAGAACATATCAAAGCAACAGCTTTCTCGGGTTAGAAGGTATCATTCCCACTGAGTCAACTTTGCTTATAAATCCTCACTGCCCCTGTTTTCTGGATTAGGAATGTGGAATTACACCCAGTTTCCATAACAATTAGGCATGTTTGCATGAATAACCACCATGAATAAACCTCGAAATCACACGCATTTGAAACAGAAAGAACTTGAACAAATCCCCTCTGCTGAGAAGACACAGCCAGCTCTGAATAAAGCATGTAGCTGTGTTAATTTCTCCTCTGTTTGTATTACGGTCACATGTGAAATTAATTATGTGAAGCAGTATATATCTATAACTGGGGATGCAATAATTACAATCCAAATAACAAAAGATAGAAAGCATGTTACAGTAATATTCATGGCTTAAGTCAACAATTTGTTCTATCTAATAGAGCGGGCAAAATAGTATGAAACAGAATTAATGAAAAGTACTGCAAATTACATATTACAGGGACTTCTGGCAATTTTCTAACGGGCACAGGCTAGGAACTGAAACCCAAGAGCAGCAGAGCACTAAAGCAGATTTCATTTATATTTCTGTCTTCTTGGTCCTAGGCTACTCAAAGAGCTGGAAAGAGCCTGGTGTAACTAATAGCCTTGGGCTTTGTAGCATACAACGGCCACCCAGTGCTATTGGAAACCTTTGCACGGCTGTGGGTTGTTTTCCCACAGAGTTTACAGTTGTCTTCTACAAAAGCTTTTGCATGGGAATCTTCCTAAAGATGGGAAAAAAAGCCTCGAGGGCTCTATAACATCTGTGGCATTTTTATGTTCTGTAAAGTAGCTACAGCAAGGATGAGGATCTCACCCAAGTAGTCACTAAAAGCTGTTTTAATCCTACATTAAAATATTGTTAATGTTTATAGAGCATTTCTTTCCTTACCTATAGGAACAGTGCATCTTGAATTCTCTGTGAAGAACTTATTTTAATTTCATGAACATTTCTTCATAAAATTATAATGACCAAGGATTCAGACTTCAGGAATAATTGGCATTTTTCCTGTTGAGTAAAAACTAAGCTGTTATTGCTAGGGGTTCTCAACGTTATTTCTACTGGAGCTTATCTACTGAGTGGGTTAGAAGAGAGAGATCTTTATCTCTCTCCACAGACAATTACTATCAACATTTTCTAGGGTTGATCTCTGTAGTTCATTATTCACCATAACAGTTTAGGGCTTTGCATTCCATCCAGTTTGGTTCTTCTTCCAGACAAATAATAAGCATTTTCTAATACCATCATTTCTTGCAGTAAGTACATTAATGCATTTTCATAGCCCATCTCAACCATCTGTGTGGGTGAATACTGCCTCCAAATAAAACTCTCCAACTGAAAAGGCTCACAGCTGTTGTCTGTATTCACCACTTGGGTTTCCTTTTTATATGGCATATTTTTTCTGGTGAGCTACCATTTGAAAGGTGTTTTTGCTGATAAAAGGTGATAGAAGGTGTCCTGGGATTAGATCACTACAGAAAAAAAGAAATAATTACTGCTGGGCCATGTAAGGATACAGACCTTGCTGACAGAACAAGGTCCAGGAAAGGTAACTTAAGACCTACAGAAACACATAATTCCTCTATGAAAGATTTGTGCTTATTCTAATTCTCAACACTGTTTGACTGATCCTAGTATACTTTTCTGTTGACAGAAATACTACATAAATTACAGCTACCACCATCATTTAAGAACAGAGGCAAGTCACTTGAAAACTACAAGGATTAGTCTAGTCCTACTTCTCTTCTTTGGAAAGATATTTTTTGAATGTAGAAGATTAAATCAAAGTAACCCTAGTGATTTCATGAGAAAGCAGCAAATGAGTTGAAGCATAACCAAAGGTATTATGGCTCCCAGTTCAACATTTCGGCCTCTTCTGATGTAGTTGTGGATGAGTGTGCACGACTAATGCCACACACAAGAGTTTTAAAAGCTTACACTGGATGTGCAACATTTTGGAAGACCTTTGGAAGATTTGGGGAGGGAGGGGCAGGCGGGTGGAAGAAGTACATTTTACAGTACATTTTTTTTATATGGAATGTAAGACCCCTGAACCTGTAGCTATTTTTGCATTTTTGTGTTTTAAATATTTTTTAAAAAAATTAAACTATATTTAAACAAATTTTAAAAATTGTTTAAAAATTAAATATTTTAAAATATTTTCAATTTTCTTTTCTGTTTCAACCATGAACATTTTCCAGATACTTTTAAATAAATGTTTTGAGGAGGGTGTTTTTGCTTTAAGTTCTCACATGGAGCTGTATGATGAAAGAAAGTGGGTTTGGTTGGATTTTTTCCTCTGCATTCCTAAGGTTTTTGATGTTGACTTTTAATTTCTTCTGCATAATTTGTTTATTTATTTTATCATATTCCAAAATGTGGTGTGAAATTTAAACCTGTGGTTAAACCAGTACTGGACAGACTAACTCATAAAAATCAACCACTGTAATAAAGAAGGATCAAAAGGAAAAAATGATGTGACTAACAAAGCTGGTGAACAACGAGGGACAAGATTATCAAGGATGCACTGATGAAGGGATTCTTGCAATGAGTTCTGGGAAGTCAAAAAAGTACTTTGATGGATATGTCCTCCGCTGCCTGCTCCAGATGGCTGCTCCAGTCAGAAGGAAAGGACAAACCAAGCCTTGGAGAAAGCAGGAAAAAACAAGTTTACTCAACTGAAGCTCAACTACTAAGTCAGAAACTCTTTTACTATTGCTTTCATAGACAGTGTGAGAGAAGTAGAGTTCCTTGAAACCTTGGCAAGAAAAAGTTCCACATGGAGAGAAAGTTAGTAATGCAGATCTCCCTGTCTTCTTTACATTTCTGTTTCCAGGATAACTCAGAATAGAAAATCAGGTGTGAAAATGTGTATTAAAATCCTGTGCAAAGTACCAGTCTACTTTCAGACACTATCTGCTGTTATGTCACAACATAACCCCACTTGAAAACATCTAAGAAAACAAGTATTGCACAACAGCCTAAGTAAAATCTGTCAGCAACAGCAAGGAAACACGAAGTGATTTCTAAGCAAATCACTCAGATTGTAACTGTTCAGATGATCAGCACATGAAGGACTGTTTTTCCTAAGGCAAATTCCACTTCTTTTCCAGCTAGAAACACACCTTTCTTGGTCTGTCTTTATTTTAACACACTTCCAGTCAATATTGAATGCAACTTCAGCCTACTTGTACTCTGAAGTTATGTATGCTACAACTTAGATTTAATTTGTGTTCTATTGTATTCCCACTGATACCGTATTTTTCTTACGTAGTTGGGAATGTATTTTCAACCAGCTGTTGGCATAATAGATAAGTACATCTCAGAAGCCCTCTGCCAGAAACTTAAGCAGGAGGAATAGAAAGATAAACTTAGGCCAAATGTAGCAAAGGTTACAAATTCCCTCAGAGAAAAGGAGGCCAGAGAGACTCTGTTCCTTGAGTCCAAACCTTAATTTCATAAGGCCTTTCCTGAGGGATTAAATTTCAGCACTGCACTTATAATTTTTATTTTCTATTTACTATGGTAACATGAAATGCAAAACTGCCACGAATCATCATATTCATTGACTTGTGTCTGGCAGAGTATCAGCTGCTTCAGAAGAAGGGGCAAGAAATCCAAACAACAATAGAATAACTTCTCTAGTTAGTACAATTGAGTCCATATTTTGAAATCATATGTCACTTTTCTGATTTTTTCTCTTTTTAAGTCCTTCTAAACTCTCAGCATCCATGGTATTTTGTCACTGGGTTCCAGTGATGTACTATTGCTTTGGATAACATCTCCTTTCATCAAGCTTAGGAGTGTTGCATTTCAGCCTCACTGAATGCCCCTTTGGTGAGATGTGTAGGAAAACTCTGAGACAGAAAGAAAACTTAGCTTCCTTGCAATGTCTAGCGCTATGGCCTCTTAATTCATGTATTTTCCAAAGGAAGCAGCTTCAACCTTTAAAATCTGTCATCCTGAAAGCCTTTTTGCCTCTACTCACTAGCAACCTTCAGATAAACAAAAGCTGATGAATTTTCAGATAGGTGCTGTAGTTTTGTTCTTGCTCTAGGCTGATAACATTTCAGACCTAACAAGTAATTACAGAAAGGGAAAAAAAACACCAACCAAACAACTACTTCTCTTTATTTTTAATTTAACCAGGAATTGGTAGTACCTGGTAAAGAAAGTGAGGAGAACAAAGTAACTTTTTTCCCCTAGAAGAAGGAATTAAACAGGGCAAAATAAAGTCTTCCCTGATGAACAAGAAGAATTGATCAGCTTAGTTGTTTGAGGGGGAAAATCGCTGAACACAGGAAAAATTCAATGAAAACAACAGGAAATTATGAGGAAGGAGCAACAGTGGTCCTGGAGCCAGACTGGGAGGGAAGGATCGGGATAAGATACAGAGAGGACACTGCTATAGTGGCAGGAAATCACCCTGCAATGCATGTACATCCAAAATCAAGCCCTATCTTGGCCTTTCTGCTGTCATTTTCTTCAATGCAAAGTGCATTGATGTAGCATTGATATAGTATTATTTTGCTATTGCATTGCCTTAAACTCACTACGTAAAGGTAATCTCTCAGAGTGTACAGCAGTCAGCTTCTGAAAGCCACAGAAAGGAAAAGAAGGAAAAAAAACTTTGAAGAAGATCCGGAAGATTTGAAACAGTAAGGTCAGGAATTTTTTTGAGCTGTGTCCCAAGGTACCCACTGAAAGATGTGCACTGCAAGAGAAACAGACAGTATTTCAATGAGAAAATATCACTGGAGGGACTAGAGACACGGGAACTGTGTTGAGAAGTAGTGCTCCATAGATAAGTTTGATGCAAAGCCAGGAACTAGCATCAAATGTCAGAAGTGGAGAGATTGTACATGTGTGAAGAAGAGACAGAGCCATGGCAAATGCAATTTAGGCATAATAAAACTGAAATGAGCAAGAGCAGAGTAAACCAGGGAAACCCAAAATGACTCATTGCTGTTTACAGTTAGCAAGAAGACAAGAGGTACTTCTGCTGGGGGATTTGGGGATGTGGGGGTGGTTGAGGGGGTATTCTGTCCAGTCAGTTGCAAGATTGGTGAGAAGGGGCTTCTTCCATTGGGAGTTAAGAAGCCTGTGTAGTCATTCATTTGGAAAAAAATATTATAATTACTTTCTCTTTTTTTCTCCTCCCAACACAATTTGTTTTGTTGGTTGCGCTTTTCCTTAATCTGTGTAATGCTCGGGGCTTTCCCGTTGTAGCCCTTCATGTGCAATGTTGTAGTCAGCTTCTGCTGCTGACACATCCCACCTACGTACACCCAGTCGCTGCAGCAGTACCTCTAGCCCTTGTTTTCCAGCATTTGAGTTGCTTTTCCTTCTACTCACCCTTTGCCACTCCTTAGATTTTGGTTTATAACCCTGTTCTAGGGATGAAACAGAGCTTAGTAGCTAATACCAGTAAAAATTAGTCTTTTAGACAGCTATTAAGTATTTCCCCATGAGGTATATGCACAAAGCTTAACAGTTCTGCAATGTCTCTGACGGATTGGTGAGGGTTCCATTCAGCTGGGTTGACATAACAGGAAAGAAAATCCAATGGGGGAGACTGAGCATGTCCCGAGGAAACTATAAAATTACTTTGAAAAAGGTATTCAGGGAACACCTGATGCACTGAAGAAGGCACCCAGAAGGGAATGCTCATCTAGGGACACACGCCACTCTTCCTGGCTGACCATTGCAGAAACTTTTCCCTTTCTCTTTTCTCTCCATTTTTTTTCTTCACCATTGGAGCTGATGTATGGCACCAGCTATGGACGACACAAAAAAACCCCTTTTTGAATCTTCGTTTCATCATCCTGTGTGAAACTACATCCTAACAGGGGGCGATCCATCCATTCCTGATTTATTAGCCTGTCAAGAAATCTTTAAAACATTTTTCTGTATTACTGTATGAATTTCCCTAAAAACATAAGACAGCAAACATTCTCCCTTAGTTTAATACTGTTAAAAACAATTACATCGCAACAAGCTACAGGATACAATTAAACTTGATATTGTCTTTAGGTTGAGAACTATTGCATTTTCCATGTGAAAAAGAGTGAAATAAATATTCACTTAACTGTCAAAACTTTTGTGAAAATTGATCCGTCTTAAATATCATGTCAATATTTAAATCTAGCTGGGGGAAAATCTCAGGATCAAGTCACCTGTTTCGGTCAGATGGCCAATGGTAATTAGATCTTCACAAATTCCCTAGTAACTGACTCCTGACAACTTTTGAAAAGTTGGTGATTATGTTAAACAGTGTCTGACACCTAAATTGCCTGCTAATTTTACCACATATTATAGAAACATGGTGAATTTACAGTGGATGTACTGTACAAATATTTGTTAATTAATCCTCATGAAATATCCCTCTCAGGTGCATTAGTGACTCTATTACTTCTATTGACATTTTCTGGTGAATCTGTGGCAGCAGTTCAGGTCTTCCATAGTCACACCTAAACTTCTAGTCCCACGTTTAGTGTTTTTTCTTGCATTTCTAGCCAAGTTTACCCCTGGGACAATACCACAGTTTTGGGTCCTTTTTTGGGTTGATGTTACAGTTAGCTGTTCAGCTGGACAACTGTGGGTGTCTAATTTAGGGTGAGCCAAATTGGTTTCTCAGTTATCTAGATTTACTGGCTGATAGGGACCCAGCTCAGATGAAGCCCCCCTGCCTCAAAGACACCTAAAATACCCAATTTATGTGCTCCATCTTTTTTTTTTTTTTAATGCCTTTGAGGCACCTGCCCACACTGTGAAAGTTGCACAGCTCTCAGAAAAGAACCAGACGCAAGGGTGCAGTCCTTAATTTGTCATCTCATAATTTTAAAGCAACTAAAATGAAATGTAACAATTGAATATCACTGAAATAATGGTCTGATCTACCAGCTGGGCAAGAGGCAAACATGCTGCAAATAAGCTCGGTTGAGTTAGTCACTGCTTATTTTTTGTATATTAATTAAGCAATTTAGAAGCCAGAACCAAGACAAAAACAAAGCAAAACAAATCAGATTATCTCATAGTCCCGAAAGCTCTTGCTCTTGCCTCATCTCCAGGGCATCTTGGCTGACCCTTCACAGCAGCTTGCTCCTCCTCTCCACATTCTTATGTCTTCCTTCTGTTACATGCAACAGGAAAGGAGAGAAAAATCTGCCTGACCAGCATTAAAAATCCCATCTTTGCTGCTTTGAAGGATGGGATTAATTTGACCAGATGGAAATGTCTATGAGGGAGACCTACATCTCAGCTAGTCACCTAAGCTCTCTCTTGTAAATGGAGAGAAACTGGCACTTTCAGGACAGAATTAATCTCATCCCCATGTAGATATCTAAACTAGGTCATATGAATCATGCCTTAGAAGAGACAATTCCTCTCTACTGACGCTAAAGGGAGCCTGAAATCACTAGATATAGATGTTTACATCAGTTATGTCTGAAGTTAGTGAGCTCAATGCCACATGAGTTTTTTAGATTGCTTTCTTGCTTTAGCGGCAAAAAGCCTTATACTCACTTTCTGGTTACACACATGGCTAAAAACCAGCCACATCTTCATGTCCCTGTTTTTAAGAACTCAAGAACTACAAGGGATGTATGAGTGTATCATGTGATTCACTAGAAAAGCAGGTTTTCATAAGAAATTAATAACATCTCAAAAGCACACAGGAAGAAGACTGTAAGAAAGTACTGATGACTACTCCAACACCTTCTCAGCAAGAATTCAGATTCTTGGCTTCAGGGGTCCTCTAGTAGAAATGAAATCATCTTCCAAAGTCTTAACACTTCCCTTTTCTATGTAGTATGATTTGACTTTTAATAAAATGACATTTCATATAATGTCTAGTCGCTGAGCTGCTAGCTGTTACAATAGCCATGATAATCTTGGGATATAAGCAAGATCAAAGGGCATGGTGTACCCAGAAGCACATCTGCTGGTTTTCAGCCACTGGAGGTGGTGCAATAAAAGAAATCATCTTTTCCACACACGCTTTGTTTCACTCACAATTTATTCACTTCTCCATTTTAACTGGGAGACTCCTATTTGGCAAGAAGATCAACCCTTCAAGAGTACCTGACTTTCACTTAGTGCTCAGCTAGAGATAGATATCTAAATAGGGACTTAAACAAGGACTGGGTTTAAAGAGATTAATTCCTAGCAATTTCTATGGTGCTAGTTATAGCTATTTTTTCAAAGGCACTTAGCATGGAGTTGCTGACAAAATATATACTAATTTCTGAAGGAAAGAGACACATATAATGCCAGGTTAATGGAAAACAGATCCTGTCAAGATAACTAACATACTATCTTTTTTCAGATGGGATTACAAATTTAGCTGACAATGGTAACAATATTGATATAATATACTTAGACTTCTGTAAATCATTTGACATGGGGCTGCATGACATTTTATTAAAAACAAAATCAAAATGGCACACATTAAATGGATTAAAAAGTGTCTAACTGGCAAGATTTAGAATGTAATTACAAATGGGACAGCTGATCAGCTGTGTTCAGTGGGATCCTCAGGGGCTGGTCCTGACCTTACACTTTTCAAATAAGAAACATCTTTCTTATGAGGAAAGGCTGAGGGATTTGGGTCCTTTTAGTCTGGAGAAGAGAAGACTGAGGGAGGATCTCATCAATGCTTACAAATACTTAAAGGGAGGGTGACAGGAGGAGGGAGCCAGTCTTTTTTCAGTGTCCCCAGTGATAGGACGAGAGGTAACAAGCACAAACTTGAACATGGGAAGTTCCATCTGAATGCGAGGAAGAACTTCTTTCCTTTGAGGGTGGCAGAGGACTGGAAGAGGCTGCCCAGAGAGGTGGTGGAGTCTCCGATTCTAGAGACATTCCAAACCCATCTGGACACCACCCTGTGCAACCTGCTGCAGGTGGACCTGCTCTGGCAAGGGGGTTGGACCAGATGATCTCTAGACATCCCTTCCAACTCCGGTGATTCTGTGATTCTGCGATTCTGTAAATGTTGATCAATCTGGGAGAAAACTCAGTCACTTACTATGGACCAGATTTAGCAATGAGAGTAGTAGTGCAGTAAATGCTGCAGAAGTCAGGTCACTGCTTACAGATCAATGTATTTTTTAACACTGACAGTAATAAAGTCCTATCAGTGGGAATAAAGAAAGCAACTCTTCCTTATAGGTGCTTTCCAGAGAGGCCTGCTGTTAACCAGACAGCAATCGCACTAGGTACTGGGGCAGAACATGAACTCCCAGTGCAGCAATGTGGCTAAAGGAGCCAGCGTAACCCTGGATGTACACACGATATCTTTAGTGGGAGCCAGGACATTCACCACTTCTTCACAGGGCTGCAACTGCCCTGAGGTTGCGTGCAGCTGTGGCACGCACAGATCAGGAGGCCTGCTGTGAAACTGGAGAGAGCTCAAAGACAAGTCATGAGAGGGATAAGAGCTCTGGCAAACGTGCTTTGCAGTAAAAGATGCCAGGAGCTCAGTTTATTTATTTAATCAAAGAGATGATTTGGTGACGCCTTCACCACGGACTCGAGCTACTCAAGGGGGCAACAGCCCTTTGCAGTGGGCTCCTCGGTCCAGCGGATCAAGATGTAGCAAAAAACTTAGTGACCCAAAAGCTGGAAGCTGAGACTAGATTAATTCGGACTAGAAATATGGCACACACCTCCAACAGACTAATTAACCCCTGGAACAATACCTTTGTAAAGGTTGTGAGAGGTTCTCCCTCATCAGAAATTATTCAACAGAAACAGAATGTTTTTCTAAAAGGTACAGCAGGTGTCAAGAGGTGTATCCTTCCTCCAGCCACTCATGGTAGTTTTATAGTCTGCGCTGGCAAACTAGATTAATGATGATTGTTCTGTCTAACTTGAAAACTTGGCCGTTTGTTTTTGTTTGCAAATGAAAACTGAAGTTTTGAAAACAAATCTGGAGCAGTCTGAAAATCCTGTCCAAAATATCTGCAAATATGCATGGAGTATCTATGATATTTTTCTTTATCTGTCCTGCAACTTGGATGAAAATGCTTTTTCTGAGTTCAATCCTCCTTTTCTAAGGTTTTAACAATCCTCTGTGCTATCAAAGGCAGGCAAGCCTTTCCCATCACTTCTCTGAAGAGATTCCTATTTGAAATGGGAGAGGTTTACCTCTTTGGTGAAAGTGAGACTAAAACAAAAAATGCTTGCACCCAGCTTTCTTTGATTCATTTTTATAGGATTCGGATTTTGATTTACTTGTCTTTCCAGAAGAACCCTGGAAGCTACTCAGTTATCAGGAGAGTTTATACTATTTCAAACACTTAGATCTGTCTTGAGTTACAAAGGGAAAAATCAGCTTCCTCCTTCTCTGAGAAAACAGTGATGGCTCTGCTTTTAATAAGTTTTTTTCATTCTGTTACTTCTGTATTAGTCATTAATCTGTAGCTATCACTCATTATTTTGGCATGGGGACACAGGTGGAATGCAGACTGCCTGAATGTGTTCCAGAGTTCATTTCTTTGGTGTGTGGCCACAACTGAAGAAATGTCAGTTCTTCTTTTGGAATCTTCTTTTGCTTTTTTACTGCCAAAAGACCCTTTCCTTGTCTCCCACTGTCTGTAAGGATATCATGGAAGGAAAGGAGTGGCAGTTTACCCCTCCAAAAAAACGTACAAGCATTTCATACATTCATACATACATGAGAGCCTGGATAGAAGCAAAACATCTGAGCACGTCCAAAATATATATACAACCAGTATCAGTAACATTAAGAGAGGACAGACCTGTGAAGGCTAGCTCTGGAAAATTAAACACTCCACTTGACCACAGACACCAAATAACTTTATTCAGTTTAGCATGAACAAATGGGACAAGAGAAACAAATGAAGTTAGAAGTGAATGTAGATAGAAGCTAACCAAGAGAAATTGTTGGGCTGCCTTTAATTGTGGTGAGCTATTATCAACTCCATCCATCACTGATTAATGGTCTTCTGCACTTCCCACCATCTGGGTGATAGGAGCCACAGTTTCCCAAGGAAAAAAAACTATACTTTTGCCTGGGTCCACTGCACGTTCTTCAATATTTTGTAGGCAGCATTGCTGTCGTGATTGTTGATCTGATTTCTCTGCAGTCTCATAAAAATCACACGAACAGTGGCATCTTAAGTGCACAGGGCAAGCCTATCAGCAGTGATTTAACAGTAGAGGTTTTAACTTTTCATCATTTTTATGTAAACATAAAATTTTCACATATGGACATGATATTATATTCTAGTTACTTGCCCATTTTAAAAACCCAACAAATTTAAATACTTTTACAGTCTTAGACCTTTTCAATTCTCCTCTAACAAAAAGGCCAATTATATATCTCTGATAAGAATAGCTCATCAGATAAGCTCTAATGAGCCCACATTGAAATGGGGACACAAAATAGAATTGAAACATTTTTCTTGGTACTAGTCTTTATCCAGAAATTTCTGAATGAAGAAAATAGACCCTAGCTTCTGTATCTTCCATCCACTATTTTTGTGACTAAGTCTTCTAACTTTAGTTAAGTACCCCTTATCCTCATAGCATAATATTCATATTTGCTTAGTGTTCATAAGGAATTCTTAGTAGTGGATTTAGTTTCTTTTACTGTGCTTGACATTTTAGCATCTCTGTACCTATTCACACATTTATCATGGTCTTTAAGGGAATATTATTCTGGTCTATGGGTTAAATATAGTCACAATCATATTGTATCTAGAAAACCAGAGCTGCTGCTGTGTTATTAATCTATTCTAATTACCGCTTTCATTCTCATGAAACTCATAACTCATTATGGTCATGTAATGTAAATCAACACTTGCAGCTGGTCAGAGTGTTAAAGTATTTACTCAGGTATTTTACATGCATGCAAATCTGGCCAAGTTTGATTTCAGATGTTGAAAACTCAATATCCAGGATTCAAATATTGTATTTCTTACTCAGACATAACTGCTGTTTGAACTGTATGAGACTGGTTTTGGATGTCCTGTTTACCAGAACTCCTATCGACATCACTGGTGTGATTATAAAAACTGGGCCATAAATGAGAACTTTAACTTCCTGAGAAGCATGAGAGTGGGCAGTAATAATCCATTTTAGTAAAAGGTACAGCAAGATACTGAAAGAAAGAAAAGCTGTGGTATTATTAGTGTTGTAATTTGAGAGACCTTTCGATGTAGAAGCTGGTCCAAGAGATCACTAGCCCCTTTTTGTGATGAGTTATCTCTTCCCTAAAATTTCATCTTTATTTAACGAAAGGATGACAGCAATACATACAGCTCAGCTCTTTTTAGGTCTCAAGGCTAGATCCTGCAGTTGTTAAACAAATCCCTTAAAAAGTTCAAGGTCTTGCTTATTTTATAGTCTAGGCAAACATTTTGTAAAGAGATGACAAGGTATATTGCAGAAATGCAACTGGATATTCACAACCTACATAATATTATCCTTTTCCTTGTCTGCAGAACTCTCAGGGTGGAAATTCCACATCGACTATTTTTGCTTTCTAATACTAGCCTACATTTTGCCTTTGTGTCCTACAGTAGTAGAGAAACCATACTTTGACCTGCCACTTGTATTGCACTTATGACTATGCAGTTATAAGTAAAGTACGTCAGACTGTCAGACAATCAGGACTACAAAAAGGAGTAAACTCAAATAAAAACTACCTCTGAGCCTATTCTTAATTACATGAGAAAAAGTGAGAAACCAGTCTTTCCCACTTACTCCTTTCAAAATGCTATATCAAAGCCATTCATGTGACTTCTGAACTGTTCCTCACATAACAGAAAGGTGCTAGAGGATGGTGCATGATAGAACATTTAAATGAGGAAAACATGCATAAGAAACCAAGGACCACATCTGGAAATCATGAGAGCTTGAGTCCAAATCATTTTGACTTCATGCCCCATTTGCAAAGAATACCATAAGACTACAACAGACCATAATTTGGCAATACAGGGCCAAGTCTGAAAGATCCATAAACTCTTTTTCTTTGGAAGACCAGAACAATTCTTGGTACAGGTGGTGAAATATGTGATATACACAACTTAATTATGTAGCTGTATCATTAATATATCCTGGGAGAGGGGAAGAGTTGCAGCTGTGTAGACAGAAGCCAGCATCTCAGATGGCATTTTTGATGCTTTGCAGCTTTTGGCAATGAAACCTTTTGCTCTTTGTTACTCTGATTCTTCTGCCTGTATTGCTTAATCCACAAATTACACTGGGAACTGCTAGGTTAAAATAATTTCTTATATTTTTGAAATGCATTTTTGAAATGAAGGATGGACAGAGAAAGCTAAAGTGATTAAATTATGCTAGTTTATAGTATCTTCCAAGGGCCCTGGCCATACTCCATTCCTACCCCAACAGATCTTCTGCATAATCTGAGATCCTCAAAAAGTTACAATGCATAGGTCAACATTTCAGCCATAAATCACTTCATGATTACCTTTTCACACAAACTGGCATAATCTTTTAGTTGCAGCACAGGACATACAAGGGATCGCATGTAGAAAGCTTCTATCACCACTTTGGTGACCCAAAGTCAGCAGCCAGAACCAGAAAAAAGGCACTTATTTAAGCCAGTGTTCAGTTCTGGAGCTCAGTTCTGTGAGGTGCCAAGTGAACCCATTAACATGAAGACAGCCTGAAACTCCTGCTGAAGTAACTGTGAAGCTCCTGGGAAGCCTTTCGCACTTCAAAGGGTATGGATCTGAATTCATAACAAAAAAAACCCAACCTCACCACCTGATCTTTACATGAAACTTTGACAACCCCAAAGCCAGCACTGACTGCTGCTGAGAATGAGGTGCTTCAAGGTGAGAGAGCCCAGCGCTCACATCAAGTCCCACGCTAAAGTACAAATGAAAGGCACCAGCTCTGCTACCCAAATTCTCAGAAGCTGTGCCTTCAGTAAGACCCTCAAACTGTCAGCCAGAAATAGTGGTCCAGATTCACAGTAAACTCGGTCAGAACTACACACAGAATTCAACAAGGGAAGGGGAAGGCAAAACTCCTACAAACTTTTACGAAAAGCAACACCCCAGTCCATACAAGTTTTTTAAGCTTAGCTCAGACTATGGAGCCTAAATATTTGCAATGTTTCCCATAGTTTTATGAGGAATACTGCTAATACTGAGGGAATTTAAATAGCTGCCAAAGCCAAGAGCAGAAAGTTTGTAACGGCAAACTCTAAAAATCTCTTGCATGTAAATACAGAAAAAACTTTCCATGCACAGTGGACACAATTAAAACTGCAAACATTTGACACTGAGCAGCCCCCTGCCATAGTTAGCCCATGCTCCTGAGACTTACTCATGCTGAAAAAACAATATATTCAACTACTGCATATAGCAGGAGTTCACCTTTTCAGGCGCACTGCAAATTTCCACAAGAGCACTCCTGATCTTGGAGCCACTGCTTTTAGATTTTAATTCCCTGACTTCTGTGCTCATTCTTGGTATCTTCCACTGAGGTGCAAAATTGTGAATGTGAGAGAGCAAGAGAGAGATGAGTCAAAAATGCAGAATTTCAATAATGCTGTGACTAGAAAACAGGCAATAGTAAGCAATACTTTTCTTTTCTTTTTTTTTAATTTTCAAATTTAATTCAAAAAATGTAGGGCCAGAGGAACTCTGACAGAGAAAGATATTTTGCTCATAATTTTTCAGACATCTTTCTCCTTTTTTTAACCACTGACTTTGTTTCTGCTCAGGCAGGAAGAAATGGATATTCACATAGGCAGGTACGTGTTCATGGTCAGTGCTGTCCTTTAATCATCTGTAAAAACAGGCTTTGATTAAGAATGCATGGGGTAGAGCTCTCTCTCTCTTTGGAAGTCTGCATATGCCAACTAAGTTCACATGGGCGGTTTCAGACAGACTGGCAATCAAGAAGCGAGAGTCCTACCTTGAACTTGAAAAATCTTGTTTCTTTAAAGCCATAAAGCGCAGCTGCCATCAGAAACAGACCCAATTGCTTTTCGTTTTCACTTTCCAGGGCAAGCAAATCTATTTCCTGTTACAGCCTGTACTTATAGTTTAATTCTATCTTATGACTTAAAGACAAAAATATTTGAGAACCACTAAGATTTTTCCATCCATTTTAAAGGAGGAAAATACAAAACACGAAGCAGATGTTTTATAATGTATTTCATTTATTTTGGCCACCCATAAAGCTGTGGCTTATGTTAGTGCCAACCAAGCTAAAAGTAACAGAGTTCTGCAGAAACACTACGTAACACATTTTAGAATGACCAGGCATGGGAACCACCTTTCAATAAACTCCTATTATTAAGTAATTTTCAATGTCAGAAAAAGAAAATAGGAATTACTGAAGTTACAAGTGACACTGCCATACTTGGGCCATTCCTG
Source organism: Chionis minor (assembly GCA_013398295.1). Taxonomy (NCBI): domain Eukaryota; kingdom Metazoa; phylum Chordata; class Aves; order Charadriiformes; family Chionidae; genus Chionis; species Chionis minor. The sequence continues at coordinate 268,455 of VZSF01002480.1, forward strand.
GGGGAATTTGCAAAGTTTATGCAGATTTTTTATGTTATTGTACCCCAATGTATGGCTTGGAAAGCAGATGATCAAAGTATACATTGAAAGCGGATGGGTTTAATTAAATTAGAGCACCTGAAGATAACATCTTTAAAACGGTATCACATAAATAACAATATCAAACAATTATTCCAGAGACACAAAAGCTGAAGAAGTTCCAACAAATTAAAACTATCTTATCCAAGAAATCATCAGACTTGGGCTTATATAAACCTTTCACTTTTTTCTGTGTTTATGAATGGAAACAAAGAGATTTCAAAAGTTAAACCCAGGAGACTCCTAACAGTTGCTGTGGTACTTACTGATAAGGTATCTTGTGGAAATTACAATAAAAATAGTTATATTGAAATTTCCCCTGTACCTATTCTTATTTAGACTGTGAAATCATTTCTCAAAAACAGACCCACTTTAACAGAGCACCTTCAGCACAGTACTACAGGCTGGGGGACAAAATGAGCAATAAAGAACAGTTGGTCTCAAAACATTTCTTTATTGACAATTTACTGCATAGAACACAGGGCATATAATGTGGATATAATTTACTAACCTGCAAAAAACATTATAGACAAAGCATAAGAAAAGGAAAATGGATGTTTTTCAGGAAGACAGAAGAGCATTAAAAGTTTTAACCTGTATTTTTTGGCATGTTATCCACATATTCGAACCAAATATATTTTTTAACTTCCTCCTCAGAAGTGGCATAGAAAGTGAATTGCAAAAGTTAAGTAGAAAGTAATAAAATGTGAAAGCTTAGCAATTCAGTACAACAATCAGCAGTGCAGACTTTGACCACATACATAGGAGCAGACTCTTAGAATGTGAGCTTTTAATCAAAATACTACTTTAATCAAATGGCAAAAAATTATTTTGACCTAATAAATAAATATGAAGTTCATTATTATCAAACCAAGTGCAAATACAGAAAACACTTTAATTCAGAGGCATGCTTACAGCAGTTTGAAAGCAAAATCTCCTTTACAATTCTTTCTCCAGGTAAAACAATTCTAACTGTGATTATCCGGCATTTGCCAGTGCTTTTCTTCCCAGACAGACACACTCATTTGAACTTGAAAAAGCCAGAATGCCAGAAGTACCTCCCCAATATGTTGAGTAAGGACTGTAATTCATTTAAATTATGCAACTGGATTCCCACAGCTGGCCCACAGCTTGGCTGAGAGCTCAGTTCAATGCCAATGATCCTGTCTGCTAATATTGTCCTACTTGCAGAGAAGGTAATATATCCAGCAACTTATGTTGAAGTTCTGACACTAATTAACAGAGCAAGCAAATGTTGACATGAGTGACAAACGCTGGTTAATAGTTACTGTGAGACCAGAGCTGCCAGCTGGCATTTTTCTGTAGCATTTTGCGCTAATAATCCCCTGTTTGTTTCTTCGGACAATGCTTTATAATTTGTTTGTATGCATTTTGTTTTAAGTTAGAATCAAATCAGCACAAAACCCAACCCAGATAACAGCAGCGAGACCCCCAATTTTCAGGCAAGTAATCAACAAGAAAGCATGCAAGCAGCATCACTTGGAGGATGCATGGGGGGCTACAGTATAGGAATTCTTATCCTATATAATCTATGCAGACTTGCACAAAACAGCCTTTGGCATCTTGTTTCTGGCCTACCTGGACAGTAGCAAAACATGTTTATCAGATCATACAAGCCCAGAACCTGAACTGCAAGCAGTTAAAAACTGAAGGTCGCTAAGCTGCAAAATTAAAACATGCTTCTACGCTTTAGCTACACAGACAACGATAAAACAAAGCCTCCACAACCACCTGTAATAATATGCCTGTTCAGCTAGCAATTCCAAAGTACTCAGCAACACAAGGTAGACATTTTCTGCAGCTGGTTTTACATGTACATTCCTGCCAAATTGTTCTCTCGTCTCCTCTTACCTTCACATTAGTCCGGAGTGCACAGTAACATGCAAAAAACATTGCAGTAAACAAGGAGCATATGGACCAGTATTCAGCGTCTCTGCTCTGCACAAACGGTACACACACGATCCCGAGCATGTGCTACTAAGGAGCATCCGTTCCCTCTGTCAGTTTGAAAATGCATTGATCTCTGTTTTTCTGACTACAAAAAGACATGTCTTGAAGGCACTGAGTGAAAGCTACATATCTCTTCATCGACTATATATAGAAATATGCCCAGTAATTTCAATTAGCAGAGAATTCAGCAGCTGAAACTTGGACCTCAGTTGCTTTTCCTTCCAGCATTTTAAATTCAGGGGGGAAAAAGGAGGGGGAGCTCACCCAGAGGGGAAAGGTGAGGAATTAAAATGTAAGCAGCGAGTTACTTCTATTTCCCCCTGGCTTTGATGTTTTTCTTTTCAATATTTTACAAACGTTATACACGGAAAAATGAAGAAAGGTTTCTCTTCCAATTCTCAAATTTACTGTAGATTCTGCACTGTTTCTGTCTGCTCCTGTTAAAGATGCAGCATCCCTTTTAACAAAGCCAACGTCATCAATCATGACAGATTCAACATGTTCTACTTACAAATACAGTCTCTGATTAAGGACAATGGCTGGCTGGCTTATTAACGTTTCCTCAAATGCAAGTTCAGTCCCCTGTGCTAATCTATTTTTAAATAAAAAGTCCCACCTACTCCTTCACTTTCATTTAATAAAAATGCAGCGGACTAGTTCTGAAGATCCTGAATTGCATTGTGCTCCTAGCTCAGACACCGGACATCGTTTTCAAACTGTTTTCTTGCTTGCTGAGATTAGAAATACAGAGAAAAATTAAAATGAAAGCAGAAAAATCCTGGAGAAGGCTGTGCCCTCGCATTTGTAACTACATATTCACAATTTAAAATGCTTAAATATCTTCCAGAAGGAGGGAACTCAGAACCTAGCCAGAAGGCAAAGCTTTAATTCACAAGCACAAAAATAAGATGAAATAATTTCTTTCACTCCTGTCAACCACTGGGATGCTACAAATTAACTGATTGTTTACTAGACTGCAGGGACACAAAGTCAAAGACTCAACTCTTTGTTGACAGCATCGAGTACCACTGATATTCATACTGAATTACGAAGCAGTCTTCAGGAATAAAATCAGAAAAGAGCCTCTTTTTTTTTTTTCACTGCAGCAGATACTGTGGGAGGGAAAGAATGGAAAAGGCTTTACTACCTTCCTCTCTATCAGCACAGAGCAATTTGTGTAGGACAAGCATAACTTAATAGAAATATCTGCAGTGACTTTTAGGATTTCTTTAAATAATGCTTTACGTAAACCCCTTGGAAATCTGCAGAAATACTGAAGTCCTATCAAAGTCAGTGGGTATCTTTCTGTGGGCAATGAGGTGGGGAAGCTTAAACAGAAGGACGTGCATTTAAAGAAGAAAAAAGGGGGAGGGGAAAAGACGGCAGGGTTTTTTCCAACATCTTCCTAAAGACAAGCTCTCAGAAACTGTCGTCAACTCCAAGTGAACAGCTATTTTTAGCCTGTCATTGTTTGTGCCTTTTTTTAGGAACGAAAAAGGCAGTCGTGTTTAAAGCTAGATATTGCTCTACAACGTATCCTAAGACAGCTACTTAATTTGATCCCCAGCTCCATCTGTCATACAAATTAAGTAATTAGTAATCACAACCTTCTTTGGCACAAGCGATGACTTCCAGAACAAAAGAGATGAACCCTGTTCTTAAATCTAATTCCACAATTTTTATTAGTAATTAAACTGGGGTCTAGATGCCACAGTTCGTAAAACTGGGGTGTCCCAAAGTTATGACAGTTCAGACTTCAGCTGCAGCAATATCCATCAAATAAGCTAAAACATAGTTACATGTTCCTCAGCAAAAGCATGGGAGAATTAATTGATGTATTTTTCTGACACTCTTCAAGTGAATAGAAAGGGAAAGGAATCATGGTTTATTTTGCAGTACAGTACATTAACAATTAAAATTAAGCATCTTAGTCATTGAAAAATTATCACAGATCTTGGGGAATTCTGATCCACCGGAGAAATGCAATTCAAAAAGCAAAGATGAATAGATGCACAGTCCTGAACAGCGAGGCAAGGCTCAGGCAAGCATGTAGCTGCATATGAAAATCAAATTCCAGGCTCCTTTCTGCCAAAGGAATTACACAAGGTTTCAGTCAGCAAAGTCTTTGAAACAACTTTCTTCTTCACAATCCCAAAAAGCTAAAGTTTTTGGTTCTACGCAAACAAACTCAACATGAGGAAAATAGGAATCTCACTAAAAGAAGGCAGAGCTACGTTACTACATGATACCCAAGCGATCACCTGTATACAACACTTTGAATTCATTTAGGAAAACAAGAAGTGATGCGCATCCAAAGTCTTCACTCAGAAAAACCTCCAGTGACTCCTGAGTGTCTGGGAGGAAAAGTTACCTATGAAATTACAGACCCTGGCCTTCATAGCACCCTAAGAGTGAAAAGGGAAGACTCCCCTCCATGTGGCGGGTGCCTCCTATAATAACTGCAGGGCATATGAGAATTTGCTGGAAAATTGAAACCTCTGTACCAGCCAAGAAGGCATTACTTTGCTAGCAGACCAGCCTAACACATTTAACAGGGGCTACTTCAGGTAACCTACACAAGCAGATCCCTGCAGGGCTTGTTCACCTCTGCCAAAATATTTCTTATTGCAGCAGTCTAATTTTTAAAGGCAGCATTCTTGTCAAGGACATGCAATATTTTATTATGAATAACAGCTACCCAAAATCACCACATATTGGTTATAGTGATGGTCTTTGACATAGAGTTGATAACGAGTGAGGAAAAACCTTGCCTGAATCTGCCAGACATGCCAAAAATAGCAGAACGTTTCAAATGCTCAGGGTCTCTTTAAACAGGAGACCACAGGGAAGAACCCCACAGAAAAAAGAAGTTACTGCATTGGAAAAAAACCCCAAGTACAAAAACAGTAGAGAGACGGTAGTCCAAAAAAGCCACATTACAGACCCTTTTTAAAAAGACAAACAACTTGTGACCTGAATAGTCGTAGATGAGGGAAACCACCGGAGCCACTATCTTGAGCTGTGAAATTTCATCATTACTTTATTACTTTTTACTGCTGTGCCTTCAGACGGGCAAAAGGGAGCGCTCGGAAGGAAACCCTCGTTGTCTGCAGAGGTTCAAAGAGAGCAGAGGGAATGCGCTGCCCTGGAAGACCTTGATCTCAGGAAGCCCTGAGGGCAGTCAGCTTTGGAGGAGTTGGGGGGGACAGCCCTTTGTAGCATCTCTCACTGCACAGTAGAAAAGCAGTAGGAGCTAGTAGTAGTACTAGTAGTAGTAATAGTAATAGTGGTAGTAGTAGAAATGACCTATTGCCATTGTATCCTGAAGCTGTGGTCAAGGACCTCCACTGTGCTACGGCACTATACAAGCACAAAGCTGACGGTACTTGAAAAACCTTACAGGGAAACAATGAACCCATAATGGAGAGTAGTATTTTCATCCTCAGCAGCCTAACCATTTTCAAGGCTTTTTTTCACAGGTATCATCAAAAGGGTGGTATTTTAGAGGAGAGTAACAATAAAACCAATAGGCTAAAAATGCAGTAAAGAAAGCAACGCTTTCTAGTGCAACGCGCCCCACTTCACTTAAGTACCCCGTTTGTGGGTAAATTTTAAAAATTTCTTTTAAGAGGCTTGCTTCAATGAGATAGGATTTTTGATCACCCTCTGATGATCACAAGGAAACCAGAGATTATCTAGAAAAAAACAGAAAATAGAGGGGGAAAGGACTGAAGAAGAGGGTGCGTTGCTCTCTAGGTGGACAGAGGGAGAAATGACATTCCTATCCTCCAAAAGAGGGGAGAGTCTGCAGAGGCTTTGACATAGTGGTGGAGGTTTGCAAAGCCATCTATAGGGTATGGCCATGCAACTCTGATTAGTATCAACATCGATAATCCGCTCTACTGACTTTCAGCAGCCAGGGGTGTAATTCTCCTTTTTTTTTGCAGTGATGCTGGAAGTACTGGCTTGTGCGGTCATGGCACTATGGCTACAGTCATGGTCCATCACACCCTGTCTTTGCACACTGAAGTGACACAATCTATACAGCACCCTAGTCCTACATCGGTTAAATGCCTGTGATTTCAGCACATGAGCTTTAAACTAGAATGATTTCACTCCTTTCCCCATTCCTGAGCCTTTCATTTGACCTGAAAATGTTATTTTCCACAGCTACAGGAAGTTCATTAGACTGAAAATATCCATGCTGAGGGAGCGGGATACGGAGGAAGCACTGATGCGGACCACAGGTCTTGGGGGCTGTGGGGTCTACAGTTTCTAGATGGAAAATGTTGATTCCTGAAGAGTGGATTGAGTCTATGGGTCATCTGGAAACAAATGCAGAAGGAAGAACGTAGAACAAAAGCCACAATTGGCAAGAAGGCTTGCTTAGGCTTTCCACTATAGCAAAGTCTACTAAAATACCACAGACAGAGGAACTAAATCAGCAGCTTGAGCTCAGCAAATCTTATAAAATTTCCAGAAAGAGAAAGAAAAAGGCTGAATAGATTATTTACAAACTCTCATTTCCAGTATTGTAAACATCTCTCTGGCACCCTGGCATTCTGATGCAAAAGTTGCTGTGTCAGATATTCTTCTTCACTTCCAGGCCAGTAAACAGCAGAATTTCCCCTGGGCTGATTTAACTTAAACCACAGTTTTTCCTGAAAACTTTCTGTTTCCTTTTACTTGCACAACCTTGTAATACAATTTTCTGATTTTTGAGCATTTAATACTTTTCTTCCTAATTTCCAAGCTCTCTGCTTTCTCTCCTCTGTGGTTGCATTGAGGAAAGTTTTGATCAGATACATGAGAAAAACATATAATTTACTTAGAAATCATTCCTCCTCAATATTGAATTTATACATACTTTATGAACCAAGCCATTGTTACTATTTCAAAACAGTCATAAACCCATTTATAATAAGCACATTTAAAGAAACTCTATGGGCAAATAATAAGCAAAGAGTAAGCGAACAATGGCCTGATACTGTGAGTCTTCCCTGTGACTGAGAATTTCCCAGGAAAGGCCTCCTCATTGCTCGCCATGACCCTACAACAGAATACACCAAACAAGGAACAGAGGCCCAGAAAGAAAGAATTAGAATAAGCTTCACAAAACATCTTGAGTTACTCAAAGCCCCAGTTACATTCTGCTGCACCTGTAACGTGGATCAAGTTTATTTTGTACCTCATCCTTTCTAACTGATTGAGAAAACATGTCTCCATATAGCCTTCATTGAGAGACCCAGCCTTGTAGTTTAAACTGTGAAGACTTTTTCAGCTCTGAAGAACCCTAGTTGAATTTCCTGAATTTCACTCAAATTGATGACTAACTTGTCTTCACAATGTGCATTTCATTTTGTGACTCTGAGAAGATGGCTGCCTTTCTTCTTGACCTGCAGTCTCATGATGTCATAACACCTTTGAAAAGGTATTTCTATCCACAGTCAAGTTAAAGGCCATGGCAACCTCGAATGCTAGCAGATTATCTTGTTCATCTTCCTTACTGAGGGACAATTAACCATACATAGACAGTTCTTGGCAAATGTTTGTCTAACATGCCCTTCAAAATCTTTTATGAAGGGAATAGAGTCTTTGCTTTAGATGGTCCTTTATTCTTATTACGGAAATGTTTCTGTGAAGGTCAAGAAGGTGATCAATAGGAAGACAGCATATTTTATGCAAATGAGATTAATTTAGCAAAAATGCTCTTTTTGGATTTTTTTTTTTTTAATTTTCCAAGGATGGATAAATTATCAGAAAATATGTGACGCCCCAAACTCTATAGTTTTGAAGTGCTGGAAGAGCAAATGTACGCTGAAAGTTGCCATCTGTGCTTGGCGCTTTTTATACTTTCACCTTTGTAGGGTAAGATTGTCACCTTGATAGCAGTGTACATAAATTCTCATTTATTCTGCATTGTTTATACATATACACACATTCACATGTATACAGGGATACACTTGTATGCAAAGTGCATGTTTGTGAGACAGAATACCAAGAGCAAAATAAGAAAGGGAGTACCTTCACTGTTGTTTCCTATATAAGCTAATATACAAGGTGGTTGGGCCTTTCAGATCTACACTGCCTGTGATTCAGCCCAGATGACAGATGTAGAGCTCAAGACAAGGTAAAAAGCTGAGACCATTAGAAGTCTACACTTGTTTTCCCCCTTAAAGAAATAATTTACCATGATTGTTTGAAAAACTTGGGGAAAATGAAACTTGGGGAAAATGATGTCTATCTTTTCATGATTTGCCATCACTCCCCAATTATGAATTAACATTTTACTTTTATAATTTATGAACTATGATTTATGAACTAAGCTAATTCACTTAAGCATAAAATCCACATTTCCATGGTAACTGCATGAATGAAGAAGGAATGAACTTCCAAAGTTCAACTGCATTTATTACAGTACTTAAAAATAAACCTCCAGCAATTTTCATCCAGGAAATTACTGTAGTCATTTTGTATTAAAAAAAAAATTTAAAATATTAAATCTCTTATTGTAAATTTGTATAAGAACAACTTGATTTTGTATTGTACTTGAAAAAGACCTGTATGTGTCAAAACACCTAGGATTTTATTTTTCGTTCTGTGATTTTAGTTGAGGAAACTATTTAAAGGAAAGCTATTGTTAGATTGAGAAAAATTATATAAAACAGTGTAACAGTGGAAGTAACCTATGTTTGCATGAGAACATAGGTTGAGGCTTTCTTTTGGTGTTGCCAGTACTTTCATTAAAAACCCAAAGTTTTAGGTTTTACAATATGACGGATATTCATTAGCCATTCTCTAACTATTTTTCTTCATTCAATTGAAAACGGTTATTACAGTGGCTGTGTTAGGTGTGAGCAGTTATTGACAGTGGCTGTGTTAGGTGTGAGCAGATCACTGATCTGCTCAACATGGTGGCTGAACTGAAGGATGAGGTCAATAGGCTAAGGTCTATAAGGGAAGGTGAAAGGGAGATAGACTTGTGGTACCCCTCTGGCTCTGCAGACCCCCTCGACAGAGGGNCCTCTGGCTCTGCAGACCCCCTCGACAG